>VXBH01001270.1:137350-165135 GCA_013400035.1 Rynchops niger
CCATCCCTAGAGGTGTTTAAGAAACGTTTAGATGTGGCACTCCAGGGCATGCTTTAGTGGCAGAGGTTGTAGGTTGTTTGGTTGGACTCGATTATCTCAAAGGTCCTTTCCAACCATGAAAATTCTATGATTCTATGATTCTATGAATGTAGTATCTGAAACTGCCTGACATGGTGTTTTCCCCAAAACTGATAACACTGGGAGGAAATTAAAATGACAAAGTTTGCACAAATCAACTGCCAGCTATATTAAACCAGGTTACCAAAGGACTCTCCAAGCAAAGAAGGAGCCCACTTGAAAAGTCATGTAAAAGAAGCATGAAAAATTGTGTCTGTGAGGAGGTACATTGGAGTATGAACAGAGTGACAGTCAAGCTAAGCTTGATACTTCCAGAAGTCATCCCACTGGCATCACAACTTCCACCCAAGGCCTGATGGGGCATCCTCCCTGCCAGATGCTGTGAAGAGCCTGCATCTTATTGATGGGCTGACAGTGCAGGAGCAACAAGAAGGGACCCACACCTGGGCTGGGAGGTTGTCAGTGATGAGAGGGGCTTGCTTATCGCTAGGTAGAGTAGAAAATTGTCAAAGCAGAACAGGTACATGTGAAGCTGGAGGACCCATGACACCTACAGAAGGGGTGAGCAAGTGGGAGACGTGCTTCCAATGAGTGCACGCAGCCTGTGCTTTTGGTGGGGTAGTGTGCACATAACTCTGTGTGTGATTACAATTTATAGGGACCAGTTGTAGAATGGTGTTTTGACATCTGTAGGTCCTTATTAACATTTCGTAAGTGTCTGGTAATGTGGTATTGCTGAAATTGATCCTGAATGTAGAGTTCACTGATTGCCAGTTAATTACTTGCTGCTAATATATCGATACAGCACTTTGATCCTGATTTAATATGAACGACATGAGTTGAGCAGTTTTGACTGCATCAGCAATCTTTGAAGTGCACAGAGCAGTCAGTGCTGTGACATGACAGCCTTAACAATCTGCTTTCCCCACAGCTGCAGTTTTGATCTCTCCCAGGAGGTTAAAAGTGCTTATCTTTGTTGTTAAAAAAATGACTGCTGGTTTACTTGCCTGTCTTAACTCTTATGGCAAGCACCTTTCAGAAAAGGAGGTATTTCAACCCTTTTGAAAGGTGTAACATCCTAAACCAGATCCACTTTAGCCTTTTTCTGTCCTTCCAGTGGTGCAACAGAAAATAAGACACTTTGGGAAATTCAGACCGCTGTACAAGTAGTGTGCAGTTTGCCATAGCCTTACAAGAAGGGCTAGCCCACCACAGCAGGCAATGTAACATGCGTTTCTCCTCTTGAAATTATTCTTTACATAGTTTCCACCATCTTCTCTTTCAGAACCTGAATAAAGTTCCACTTCCAGCAACGCTGAGACCAGTCAAGAGTAAGCACACACATGTGTAGAGCTGCTGAGCACTTATGTCTCTTTCAAAGGATCTGTGGGAACTCAGTATTAGAGGAAGAGAGGACTCTTCCTTAGGATATTAATTTAAGCTAGTCAAGTTCATTAAAAATATCGACTATAACTTTCTACCTGCTACAGATCAAAGGTGTAGCTCTTTTTTTAAGAAAATTGATACCGGAGTCCCTGTGTCTGTTTAATTCTGTTGGCTTGGGCCCAACAGTTTTTCAAGCAACACACCATTTTTTCTGTAAGCAAAATATAAAGAAGATGTAGATTTGTGCAGAGAGACATGGCAGCTTTCTGACAGCATTTTTCATTCTCCTCACCAGATCTACTCTACTCAGCACTTCTCATGGAAAAAAGCAGGCGGTCAAAGGGTTCATGCACAGGGAACTGACACTACTTGGTAAAGCCTCTGAATTAATAAAACCTTAATATCCTTCAATGAATCTAATGCTCTGATTGCACAATTATGTCTAGTGTTCTTTTTTTTGTTTAGTTGCTTCATTGCACATCATCATTGGCCTAATATCCAATCTCTGAGTTATTAACAATTTAGCTGGGCTTCCGGGACTAGAACTAAAATATGAAATGAACCTTTTCTTACACTTATGAATCTCTGAGATTGGAGCTTTCCTTTACCATTCTCTGTGTTTTTTTCCTGACTTAAGAAACTTGAACTATTAAAGCAGCAAAAAACTTTGCGACCTGAACTGAACTGTCTGTGAAGAAGCCATGTGTCAGGGAATTGTGAAGACAGTAGTGTATATGAGTCTCAGAACTGCTTCGTTAACTTCTTACTTGAACCAATGACAGTTAACATACCTAGAATATATATAACAAGGTTAGATTACAGAAAACAATTAAGCATGTGCCTGTCTCCTTTGTAAAAATGAAACATAAGGCACTACAGAATGAGGGTTGAAAGATTTCTGTTGCCCACAGTTTCCAAACATTTCAAATTTATCATATAAGTAGCTTATGTGTTCATATTTCTTATTTTCATAGTTTTTATTATTGTGCCATTACTGCAATTATCAAAAAAAAAATGTAAAAAAAAGAAGTGCTTCCATGCATGTTCAACTTTATCATTGACCTACCTAAGGAATATTAACTTGGGGAAAAATATTAATGGATGCTCTGGAAGCATGATCTGTTTCCGTATTTAACATTAATTCTTGACACATTGTGGAAATGTTAAGATCTAGAGAATCATAGTAGCCCTAATACAATGTACAAGCTGTTTTGAAAAATTAAGCTTTTTTGTGTTAAGGTCATGCTGTACTCTTTGGAGCAGCTTCAGCTGCAAATTATTGAAAATAAATACATTATGCATCACAGGTTATGAAGCTGAGCCCAGTTCTGGAGTCATATTCTCTGAAGAGACATCCATCCTATCCTTTCATGGATGGCCTTTTTTCATCCCAGATCCGGAGATGCTGTGTAGTGAAGCATAGTAGGTCTTGGTTGAAGTTCTCCTGTAATTGCACAACCTGCTGTTCCTTGGCACCCAATGTGTTTTTCGACAAGATTCTTGATGACAGAATAAATTGGATGTCACATCCATAAGTGAGAAAGAAAGAGGTAAAGGTGGCTAGTTTACACTCCCACGAGACCATTCTGCAATTTTACGCTACTGGGGTGGTCCACCGTGTAGTCTAATAAATTAGATACTTTTATTTTTTTTTGTTACTAGCAAAAGGCCACACAGTTTGTATTGACCTGACAGTGCAAGTTCTCAGGACTTTCTGGGCTTGTTTTAGTCTTAACTGTGTTTAACTTGTTTAGATGTGACAGCAATGGTTTAGCTGTCAGGTTTAGTCATGGCTAACCCTCAAGATGGAAGATGCAGGGACACCCAACTGCAATCATCAAAATCCTCCCAACAAATAGCTCTGGTTGTGGACGCCTTGCTCAAACCCCATCCCACCTCTGGCTCCATCATCCTTGGGTCACCAAGAGGGTGTGAATAACACCACAGGAAAGGGGTGGATATTAGGAAGGTTTTAATGTTTAACTATTTTACTTGTATTATTGAGGCTTTTCTGCATTATTTTGGACTACAAATGGTAACATTATTATGTCTGGACTAAGAAAAACTCTTTACTGGATTTGAATTAGACTGACAAATTAAACTAGCAACAAACTAACAAACTCTTGGCTCCACATATATATGGTACATTCCCTTTTGCCACAATAAAATTTTTGAGTGTAGCACCTGATGGTGTTGGGGAGAGGCAAAAGGGACTAAATCTGGTACGTAGGGAGTACCCTTTGCGCAACAGATCTGGGGGCTGCTAATGCTGGAGAAAACCTCTGTGCCGCTTTTTCTGTGTGTGCCCGAAGCACGTGGGTCCTTGCACTGTGTCCCGAGCAGCTTCATGTTGACCAGTCAAGACCACTATGAACTGAATAGACCAGAGTTCAGAGGATGCAGAACTGCATTGGATCTCCTTTCTTGCCTGCATCGAGCTGTACCTTATAGAATCATAGGATGGTTCAAGTTGGAAGGGACCTTAAAGATCATGCCATGGGCATATAACCTTCTGTTACACCTTCTGCAAAATGCATCGTAGAAGCTGTCTCTTCCTTGGCAGTAGCTCTTCTAAGAAAGTCAAGGAAAGGACAGCCTGAACTGGAACCATAGGAGCTGCACTGGGTTCACTGGAGCTTGCAAGTGTTTCTAGAGTTCATTGTCTAACCGGTGCAAGTACCTACTGAAGAGAGGACAGAAGGAAGAAAGGATGAAAAGTAGTAAAGGTGATTAAACTCTATCAGAAAAACAAACTTTTGTTCTAGAGTAAAATGGCCACAACCTGGCAAATTTGCTCTGCTGTTTCTCTATTTTAAACTCACACTTATTTTAATCTGTACTGAGTCCCATGTCATGACAAACTTTTTTTTTTATTAATAAGCAGATTAGAAAGCCGCTTAGCAACAGCGTTCACAGCTCTTATCTCTGTGCCTTAAGAAAGGAAAGTCAGTGATCTCAACTACCACAAAGCTATGAATTTGACCTAGGTAGCATGCAAGATAGCAGAATACTTTCTGAAGAGATAATGATTGCAGACAAAGTAATGACTGAGAAATAAGCTCGCCAAAAGATTGTACAGATTTAATCAATATCATGGATAAATAGCATATTTTTGAAATATATTTTGTATAATATTTTGACAAAGTGCAATAGATCTAGACTCTTTGAAAGCAGTTAACAGAAAAATCCATTTATTAAAACGGGACAAATTGGAACTCTTGTCATACAAAGAGCTGATTGCAAAGAAGACTGAAAAAATGATGCTAAAATTGTAAAACTGTAAAACTGTAAAAAGGAGATTACCAGAGAAGCTTATGAAAGCTCAGGTTTTTTTCTGATGATATGGGTAAAAAATGTCAGAGTTACAATAAAATTTGCAGATGATACCGAACTGTGTATCAGTGTTTTCTATAAGGAGAAAAGATGTTAAACAGTAGAGAAAGTATCGAAGCTTAAGGACAAGTTTGGCATGAGAACTCATTTAAGTAAATTTAAGCTGGAAAAGTAAGAGAGATTTATATCCAGTGGAACATGAAACTGAAAAAGATCACAGTGTACAGAACCACCAAGCCCATCACACATCACACGTCAGAGGAGGGGGCAAAAAGTAGCAATAGTATTTTAAGTTTTCAGAACTTCAGCCACAGCGATAATGCATCGTTAGCACTAAGAATCAGACTCTGAAACTACCAATCAGTGATTAAACCACTCGGGTCATTAATAATCTATAGAATGTAAGAGAAGTTTCCTCATTGGGCTCTCATTAGGAAGTACCTAGTTCAAATAAGGTTCATAATTTTAAACTAGAACAATCGTAACGTATTACACAATGGATAAAAATAAGCAGCTTTGCTCCCTGTTATATTCTGACATGTTTTCAAATATTATTTTCTTTCCCCCTTCTTAAAAGTAAACACAACTCATATAAGAGAAAGAAAATATCTATCAGGATCATCACAACATAAAGGTCTCTGAAAAAGAAGAGTATGCAATATGAGATTCAATGGCCTAATCTACCTCCCTGGATTACCTGATGAGCATACAGAGCAATGGAACACCTACCCTAACTCTGCAAGAACATTAGAAGCCCAATTTTATTACCTAGGTATATTCATTGCCTGTTATTGAGGCACACTTTGGTATGGGGAACATCCATTAGGCAGGCTGAGGCATACAACCCAGGACCTAAAATTGAACTCTGCCCTGCAAGACTGGCACTTGTGGGTGAGATGGGATAGCCTAGAGAATCTCAGATCATATCAGCTAATGTTGTTTGGACAACTGGATGCATCCTTAGATGTCTGTTACACTGTCTGAGCTCTATCATGGTTCCTGGAAGACAGCCCTGTGCGACAGGACAGTGCCGCTCCAAAAGTTGTGGGTAACAGAGTTCACCTGCCTGCTTTATGAAACTGGCTGGTTACTTTTTTTACTGTTTTCCTGGGTTTCTCTTGTTTATGCAGACAATAACTTTCTTGGAGTTTTTCAAATCAAATAGTACGCGACTAGATAAAATGAAATGTCTGTCAAAGGGCGTATGTCAGGATACACATTGTATGGGCAACTTTCATTGTGGTGTTCCACAAGCTTCTTGTTCTTCATGTTGCATTCTTAATAATGTCAAATATTGGTTTATAGGGTTTTTTATTCCCATTTTTTCCTCATATTCTAGTGTCCTTACTTTGCCAGTCTTCTCTCCAATTTAGTTTCTCCTCTGGCTTTTGCTCCACACTCTGCTACTAGTCCCCAGTTTCAGTTTCCAATTCTTCTTTTCCTCTTCCCTTTGATTTTTATTTTCTCTTCAAATATCTAATAACATATTTCTAACTCTGAGATTTTCTGCTTTTATTGTCTGGCTAGACATAGTCAAATGGGACAACATCTCTACCCAAGTCCTACCCCTTCTTCATTCAAATGAGACCTCCAGACAGTTAATGATAGGTTAGGTCCCACAGTATCCTTCCTCTATCTTCTGGGTTTTTTTAATCCAGACTAGGCAATGCCCCAAGTCCCTAGACATGACATTTGGATTAATTTTCAGGGAATTAGCTGTAAAAGTTTACCAGGTATTTCTGAAAATGATTTTAATCTGGTTTTATATTTAGCCAATTTTCCTCAGACTTTCTTGGATGCAACCAATTTCCTTTTATCCTGATAGATTTAAAATACTTACACTAAAGCACTTAAAAGAAGAAAGGGAAGGGGGAGGGAAGAGAGAAATATCTGAAAATTTGTAATCCATTCTTCCCTAATCATGTTTCCGTAAGCAGTCTGATTATTTTTTAAAAATAATATTAAATGGTTAATAGTCATTGATCTTGGAGAGAAAAATGTCAGGCAATCTGAAAATCTGACATGCTTCTAAACACAATTACTAACCAGCGAAGAAACAATGAGGTTTGGAAAATTTCCTGGTGGGATTAAGCAAACAAACCAACCCAAAATAACCTTGTTTCCATCTGCAGATAATTTATGGGATGGGGAGAGAAGAAAGGAAAGAAGAATGAAAATCCACATATTCAGCACTGTCCGGATCGTTCTAGCAGCTTCAGGTCCTTGGAAAAGAGTTAATATTTATCAGCTCTTCAGTTACTGCATTGCACTGTGCTCTGACTTCATATTTCTTGTGCTGCTCCTCTCATTTTCTCCTTAACCGGTCCCAGTGAAATAACATGAAAGGCGAAAGGGTAATGACTCTTCATAGCCATATCCTCTCTTTTTTTCTCTTGGTTTCTCATGATCTTTACACCCCTTCCTGTTGCTCAGCCATGTAAAGGGTACACAAAAAACCACCCACTTGAATATGACCTCTGCTAGATAAAGGAGTAAACAAACACGTCTCCTCACACCCCTGTAGTATGTGATTCTGCACCACTTCCCTGATGATAAATTAGACCACAATAGACTTAGGGCAAAGAGCTAACTGCAAGGCTTACATCTGAAGTTCAAGTTTTGAATTAACATTTAAAAGATGATCATACGAATTATCAAGTCTTTTGGATGTGCAGTCCTCCACCTGGCGATCTTGTAAGAAATGAATCACTGATAAAATTTCTTGCATTTCTGTTTTTGGTCGCAGCTAGAAACTTTACAAGGACAGCATCTCCTACCAAGTTATTTTCATGTGTTGTCCTGCCCAGAAACTGAAATAAAAGGAAAAAAAATAATATATACTGCATATATATTGCATTTAAGTATCAGCTTAAACGATTTGTTTCAAAGACAATTTGGAAGCTGGAGAAACTTTTGATTTTTTAGTGGGTTTTTTTTGTTGTTTTTTTTTTTTTTTTTCTTCTTGGATTTCATTTTCGTTTATTTAAACAAGCCAATAGAATCAAACTCTTAACACCATATAGGGGGAGGAGAACATTCCAGGGGCAGCAAATCCAGGAAAATCTTACACAGGAATCTAGATTTCATGTTCCTCCAGTGTAGGTGATGCCACATGGCAACTCAAGTGAGGAGGCACTGGGGCATACAACAGAGATGTGGCAGCTCCTCCGCATATGAAAGTGCTGGGATAGGCACCCAGGAGAAAGCATCTTCCAGTAGCCCCTTTTGAGAGTGTGTTATCGCTGGAGAACACCAACTTCAATGTAGAGCTCTGCTGTTATAGTTCATGGACTTCCTCGTGCAAGGTCTACCACAACATGCAGCAGGAAAGAAACTGCAGTGCATGAAAGCAAAAAGGTACTATATATTTCTGTCCCTAGAGCATGCAGCACCCTCATAACTTGGATGAAAATTGCAAGTGACATCATCTCACACCTGTTTCCTCATTCAAGGTATGAAAATTAGGAAACTAACTGTAAACCTGAACATACAGAAGTCTATGGGACCTGATGAGATGCATCCCAGAGCCCTGAGGGAATTGGCTGATGCAGTTGCTGAGCCACCCACACGCCATGATATTTGAAAAGTCATGGCAGTCAGGTGAAGTCCCTGGTGACTGGAACAAGGCAAACATGGCACCCATTTTTAAAAAGGGTAGAAAAGAGGACCCTGGGAACTACCGCCCTGTCAGCCTCACCTCTGTGCCTGGGAAGATCATGGAACAGATCCTCTTAGAAGCTATGCTAAGGCACATGGGGGACAGGGAGGTTATGCAAGACAGCTAGTATGGCTTCACCAGGGGCAAGTCCTGCCTGATCAACCTAGTGGCCTTCTATGATGGAGTGACTACATCAGTGACAAGGGAAGAGCTGCAGGTGTCATCTATCTAGACTTCTGTAAGGCCTTTGACACAGTCCCTGAAAACCTCTCTAAATTAGAGAGATATGGATTTGATGAGTTTTTTGTTTGGTGGATGAGGAATTGGTTGGATGGTCGCATCCAGAGGGTAGTGGTTAATGGCTCAATATCCAGATAGAGACTGGTGACAAGTGGTGTCCTTCAGGGGTTTGTATTGGCACCAGTACTCTTCAATATCTTCACCAATGACCTAGACAGTGGGATAAAGTGCATTCTTAGCAAGTTTGTGGATGACACCAAGCTGTGTGGTATGGCTGACATGCCTGGGGGACAGGATACCATCCAGAGGGATCTGGACAGGCTCAAGAAGTAGGCCTGTGTGAATTTCATGAGGTTGAACAAGGCTGAATGCAGGGTCCTGTACATGGGTCGGGTCAACTCCCGGTATCAATACAGGCCGGGGGATGAAGGAATTGAGAATAGCCCTGCCAAGAAGGACTTTGGAGGTACGGGTGGACAAAAAGCTGGACATGAGCTGACAATGTGCGTTTGCAGCCCAGAAGGCCAATTGCATCCTGGGCTGCATCAAAAGAAGTACGGCCAGCAGGTCGAGTGAGGTGATTCTGCCCCTCTGCTCCGCTCTGGTGAGACTCCACCTGGAGTACTGTGTCCAGCTTTGGAGTCCTCAGCACAGGAAAGACATGGACCTCTTAGAGCAGGTCCAGAGGAGGGCCACAAAAATGATCAGAGGGCTGGAGCACCTCTCCTGTGAGGACAGGCTGAGAAAGTTGGGGTTGTTCAGCCTAGAGAAGAGAAGGTTCCAGAGAGACCTAAATGCAGCCTTTCAGTACCTAAGGGGCGCTTACAGGAAACATGGGGACAAACTTTTTAGTAATGCCTGTTGCAACAGGACAAAGGGTAATAGCTTTAGACTAAAAGAGGGTAGATTAGGCTAGAAAGAACGACAACAATTTTTACAGTAAGGACGGTGAGACACTGGCCCAGGTTGCCCAGAGAGGTGGGAGATGCCTCATCCCTGGAAACATTCCAGGTCAGGCTGGACAGGGATCTGAGTAACCTGATGTAGTTGAAGATGTCCCTGCTCATTGCAGGGGAGGTTGAACTAGATGACCTTTAAAGGTCCCTTCCGACCCAAAATATTCTACGATTCTACGAAATGTAGAACCCAAAATCTTATTATCTTGTCAAATGTCTTTTTTTACCAAAATCATTCCCTGTCAGTACTAGCCTCGTATAGCTGTCTGTGCGTGCATTACATTCTATCTAAACTTTTTTGTTTTAACATAAGCATCAATAACTCAGAGGATCATTGGACAATCTAATTGCAAGATGTTATATAAGATGTGAGACATATGCCTAGTACTCGAAAGGTGCTATAAAATGTTATAAGCATAGTTATATAAATTACTTCTAAGATATGAAGATCTAGTCAAAATATTTTTAGTGGGATCAGAGTTTCCATTTCCCTAAAGCATTTAGGAGAACTAATGGGAAAGTTGATCATGATGGCAATGAGGATCTCACAGCTTTGAGGGAGATGAAAGGTGGAGATGGGGAATGGGGGAATGAAAGATTTTTTTTTTTTTTTTTTTTTTTTTTCAATTTAACTACAATGGTAATGTGTAAAACTCTGAGAATTCAGTTTCTTTCCTTCAGAAAGCAATATTAGCAAATAAAGGTTTATGCTTCTACCTACTGAGCTGGTTTATTTGAGTCAAGATCCCGCCCATTATGTTACCTGAAATGCATTCTAGGATTAAAAAAAAAAAAAAAAAGTACATCCCCATAATCTATTTGCAATTCAAATGTGAGACTTCCAACAAAACTGCAGTGCATCAACCCAGAACAAACAACTCATCAAACCCCATAAACATGGCATGATCCCAGTAATGAAAAACGAGCTTTGCAACAGCCTGTAATTAGCATGGGAATGACAGGCTCATTCTAAACCTTTCCGAACATATGGGTAATTATTGAAGAGCTATGACAGTAATGCATCAACAAGCCTATCCGTCTTACTGTGGTTCTACTTGTTGGCTGCTTCTCAGCGGATCTTAACATGCCATTCAGTAACTTGATGGAAACCTCGTCACCCAAGACCGATGATAGGGTTCCACCCATAAGGAGAAGGAAAATGAAAAAGATCATCACTTAAAAGTGATGCTTATCTGAGATTCTAGATAAGCACCCTAAAAAAATTTCCTTTTCCAATCTGAAATCTTTCCAACCTTATAATTTGCTGGTAGGAATTTTCAAATTTCTGCAATAATGGATATTTGCCTATAATTCTATAATAAGAAAGTGGAGAAGGGGAAGGAAAGAAGTCCTGTACAAAGTAGGTCGAAGGAAGATGACTGTGGACTTCATCAAGAGCCTTACATTTGTGAACCTATTGCCCCAGAAGCATTTAGATCCCCAGAAGATGAAAATTATTATTAATACCTTGTATTATGGTAGTATCTTGAGGCCTTCCTGTGGGGAAAGAAGAAATCTCATTGATGAGTGCGTTGCCCAGAAAGATAAATAATAAACAGAGGAAGCCAGTTTGGAATCTCTGAATGAACGAAACAAATAGCAGCTAAAAGAAAAGCGCAGCCACTATCACTACATATTTCGAAAAGGAAAACTGGAGTAGAGGAGGAGGAATAGTCATTGATCTGTTTATTAATGGTTTCATAATCTTATCCTGCCATCAACACTCAAATTTTTATTTATGCTTAACAGCTAAGTAGGTTTTTTGCAATGGTATTGGAAAACAGAGATGAAGCTGGATACTGGAACAAGAATCCTTAAGTCTAATTAATCAGGCTTTTCACCCTAAAACCTCTTTTCTATAACCAGTAAAGCTTGAAAATGGCTTGCAGCTTGACTTTCATTTTAGATATATTGAAATGGGGGTAGGGACGGAGGGGGAGTGAAAAGAGAAGGAGAAAGTCTGGGGATAATATTCACCTTCACACTGAAACACTTCTCCTAGCCTAAGTTATATAGCAGAAGAAAAGACAGGAGTGAGCTAACATCAATCATACTTATGGATCTTTACTTTTTATTCATTGTTCTATTGATCTCTTTCAGCATTATTTCATAGGTAGATTGCAATAAAAGTCATTTCTTATTATGTCTCCATTTTAACTCATAAAGCATACGACACAATAGTTTTTGAATGAAGGACAGGTTCCCTAAGGGAAAGAAAAAAATCCTGGGTAAAAGCACAGATTTATTGATCTCTCCTTCAATAATAATGATTAAAATCTAACCAAGCACTCTTGCCTTAATAAATTATTCAGCTCTCTTTCCCTTTTCCACATTCCAACTGGATGCCTCCAAAAAAAAGAAAAGTTCAATCACGAAATCCTGAAAATACTCTCTTCTCCATGCAGTGAGCCGTGACAATGTTAAAAACATGCTAAATAACAGCATCTTACAGACAAGAAATACTTTGGCCCAAAGCCCAGCTGACCAGCAACTGGGGAAAGAAAACAACATATGTCCTGGAAAGGAGGGGAAGAGATTTTGTCAGCTCTTTGCACTTTCTAGGCAAATTTAAGGGCACTGTTTTCCCTACTCAATCACGTTTTCTCTCGCAATGGAGCAATGAGGACTGTCCCCATAACCATAACTCTCTCTTCTGTATGAGAGTGGGTCCCCTGTGGGTTAAGCTGGAGGCTTATACTCATCTATCAAGTGTCTTCACTTCAACCCAAATCTCAGGAATATCTCATTGTCAAGGCATTTTCTTCCTAGTACTGCTCGTGGGATACCCAGCCCTGAAGCAGAGATTTCCAGGACAGGACATGCTGTTCACAGAAATAAAGTTGTCAAAGGATGCAATTTTTTGGTTAGCTTAAAATCTTGTCCCTTCATTTTAATTTGTTAAAAATTCCATGCTGATGTTTCATTCAAAGTTCCTGGTAAGATTAACGTACATTGTATATTCACAAAGAATGAAAAAAACGCCACAGAAAGTAATCCTTCATACTCAGTATGCTTATACATACTAAGCATCTGAATATTTCCTCCTTTTTTGAATAGAAACTTGATGAAATAGTAGGAAAACCAGCAGAAAATAGATAACATTTCTACACAGTGATGGTGCATTAAAAAGAAATATTTTATATAACCACTCTCAAATTAACCTCTATGCCATACCTGTAGTACATAATTATGTATCTGGATTGCTAGGGAAATACTTGTCTATCACGATGACACTGGCTATGGATAGGAGTGGATAGAGGTGTCAGTCATCTAAAATAAGATTAATGATTTAAACTACAAAGATCTCACATTAACTTTCCAGAAAGGTCAAAAGAATCATATAAGCAAACATTTTCTCTTGTGATGGTAATTCATATAGTTTTCAATCAAGGACAATGTTTAAAAGCATGCATGCCTAGTTTGTTATAACCTGATAATGATTTTTTTTTTTTCCTAATAAAAGCAGTACTCTTTAAAAGAAATTACCTAGCTTTATGGAAAGAATTAGTTGTGATATTTGATAGATTAACCAGATGAGACAATATTTACACAAACTACTATAAGAAAAATTTGCTATTAGTGGATTTGGTCCATTGGGTTTGTGTGGCCAGGATTTGGTAGCTGGGGGCGCTACAGGGATGGCTTCTGTGAGAAGCTGCTAGAAGCTTCCCCCATACAGCTGGTAGGTATGTCCGATACAGCCAATGCCAGCCGCCTCGAAGATGGACCCACAGCTGGCCAAGGCCAAGCCCATCAACAAGGGTGGTAGCGCCTCTGGGATAACATAGTTAAGAAGGGTGAAACTTGCTGTGCAACAGCAGTTGCAGCTGTTGGTAGGAGTGAGAATATGTGAGAGCAACAACTCTGCAGACACCAAGGTCAGTGAAGAAGGAGGGGGCGGAGGTGCTCCAGGAGCCAGAGCAGATTCCCCTGCAGCCTCTGATGAAGCTCATGGTGAGGCAGGCTGTCCTCCTGCAGCCCATGGAGGTCCACAGTGGAGCAGAGATCCATCTGCAACCTGTGGAGGACCAGAGCAGGTGGATGCCCAAAGGAGGCTGTGACCCTGTGGAGAGCTGATACTGGAGCAGGCTCCTGGCAGGACTTGTGTCCCTGTGGAGAGAAGAACCCATACTGGAGCAGGTTTGCTGGCAGGACTTTTAATCCTGTGGGAGACCATGCTGGACTCTGTTCCTGAAGGACTGCACGCTACAGAAGGGAACCATGCTGGAGCAGTTCATGAAAAGCTGGAAGGATCCACATAGTAGATGTTTGTGGAGAGCTGTCTCCTGTGGGAGGGGTCCCACGCTGGACCAGGGAAGAGTGTGAGGAGTCCTCCCCATGAGCAGGAAGGAGCAGCAGAGACAGTGTGTGATGAACTGACCACAACCCCCATTCCCAGTCTCCCTGCGCTGCTTTTAGGGAGGAGGTGGAGAAATCGGGAGTGAAGTTGAGCCTGAGAAAAAGGGAGGGGTGGGGGGAATGTGTTCTAAGATTTAGTTTTTATTTCTCCTTGTCCTACTCTGATTTGATTGGTAATAAATAAATTCATTTCCTCGAGTCAAGTCTGTTTTGCCCATGACAAATTGCTCCCTGTCCTTATCTCGACCCACGAGCATTTTGTGCTATTTTCTCTCCCCTGGCCAGCTGAGGAGAGGAGCAATAGAGCAGCTTTGGTGGGCATCTGGCGTCCAGCCAGGGTCAACCCACCACGTTTGGATACTATTTTTTTTTGTGATTTGAAATCAGTGTTATCAAATGCAACCATAGTTCCACACTTCAAGCACCAAACAAGTCCACAAACAGAATCCACCTTTCAGTTGTTTAAAAATAGTCAGAATCCACTCCTTTGAGTCTGACCTAAAATAAATTCAAATTCATCTTAAAGCAAGAACGCATACAGTTTTAAATTCCTCCTTTTGAAACAATCTCAACACCTTCATGATATTAAAATCAACACGGCATAAATAACAATTCCCTCCCAAAACCAAATTGCATCTGTGTTTTATGATCTATTGTGCTGGGGTGTGAAAATAGCTGCACTTAAAAAAATAAGCGCCAACTATGCACCAGGTACATGAATTTCACAATAGGTAATGTAATAAAGCATTTAAATTTCATTTCATATACACAGTGCTTTACAGTGTGAACATGTCCTCCAAGTGCAACTTTTACTGACCTTTAGGTCTGTCAGAATTGATCTCGACTGTATACAGACGCTTCTAAAACACCATAAGTGGCCACAAAAGTTGAGGCCAGCTCTAATTCAGTGTAGCATATTCTCTTTTAGCTGGAAATGGATACTAAATGATCAAACCAAACAGCCTACCGGCATACTATTCATTTACCCAAACACCTTCAATTAGCCCTGCATAAATGCCACCTCTCATTGACATAAAATGTGCTCCAACCAATACCAAGGTGCTCTCCAGCTTCACTTCCACCAGGGACTGCCAGGGAGAAGCAATGACTTTCTACATTTATAATAATAAAATCTATAAAGAAAAAAAAATCCATATATAAATTTAAAATTTCTTAGCATATTTGCTGTTTTCTTCAAATTCAAACCCCTTTGAATTTGTAGATGTTTTTCTGTATTCCAACCAGGAATGACTGTCCTTGCAACGCTATTGTTACTGGGTTTTTTTGTAACAGTCTCTCTCATACTCAGAGTAGGAGGAAAAAAATCTGATTGTCAGGCACTATAGAATTCCTAATTAATCAGTGGGTGGATTATATATATCATCTATCCTAAGATATATAAAATGCTTGCCTCTCCTGGAGCAAACAGCAGCTTCAATATATAATCCAAATAATTAGAAGCATTAGAGCAGTCACGATCCTTTACTGCAGTAGAGGAGGCAGAAAAAAATCCTCTTTATAACATAAAATTGTTTTCATTTATGAATAGGAATTTATGGTGCAGTGGCCTGTGATAGCAGAAAACGGAATTTGTTGACTTCTAAGTTTTCATCTCTACTGCAGCTTTGTTATTGGTTCCAATATGCACCTGTTGTGTATTGCATAGTTTTGATGCAACTCAAAAAGATTATTTATTATGAATCGTGGCATATTAGAAATTCTACAAGCCCTGAATGAGTTAGATTGACACTCCACATTTTATTTAGAAAAGAATACCAACACATCCACATCCAGTCAAAAGTAACACTTAAATGAAGACTTTCCAGTCATCATTCATGACAAAGCTGTTGTGTGAATCCTCTATAATGAGGATAGTAACATTACAAAGCTGACTACTTCTACACGTAGTTTTATGCCTGGTATTCAATATTACCTCATCCCCCAGGATGTTCTTTCAGAGCCAGCTCTAAAACGCGTAAAACCGCATCTTAGATATTCTGAGCACTGAAATACAAAATGCAGCCATGGAGAGATACTGGCTGGGAGATTCCTCAGGGAGTGTGTGTAATTACCCAGAGTGAAAAGCAGGGTAGGAAGATATTGACAGACCAGTGCTATTGAATTTAGGAGTAACTGGGCAGGCAATGCTATTGACTCTCAATAAAATTTTCATTCAGGGCAAGATTTAATTTGTGAGAAAACCAATCTTAATGTAAAGGCATATGATTTAATTGTTTGCCCAACAGAAAACCTCAAGGAAGAAGAAATAAAGTGAACATCCTAAGCTTCACCAAATGAGCACAGATTCAGTGTTTGAGTCACTATCTGTTACTCTTTCTCTCTCTCAAGCACACCTTCTCAGTACATGTGTCTTTCTGCCCAGCCGTTAGGCCATAGAATTGCAAATGGGACTCTGATTTCTACATACAATCTGGCACCTCACAGTAAATATTTTATATTTTGCATGTATTTGTTTCTAAGAGAAAGGATTTAATAAACCAATATTTTAGAGCTGAAATATGTACCATGTTCTAGCACATTTTACCCGTAAAATCCAAATGCTTTTTAAGAGGAGAAGCTGGTTTTCCTATATCGGAAAAGAGAGCAAATCAAAGTGAAGTTCTTTGTCCTGATTAATCCTTCAGGCTTGCAATGGTGCTAAGAATGGAGAGCAGACCTTCAACACAACCCAACACAGCCCAGTCATCTACAGTCACCTCTGCCTCCCAGAATGAAAGAGACAAGCTCCAGAAGAGTGTTTCCTTTAAAGCCACACAGCATTTTGCACCAAAAATATCACACTTGACAATGCTGATAACATTTGAAGTTACAGATTTACACTTAGCATATGTAAATACAAGGTATTTGGAAAACTGAGTGGTTGATATATATATGATTTTTAGACAACTAGAAAATCCTAAAGTTTGTTTGACATTGGTGTGCACTACCTAAGAGAAGAGGGACAAGAAACCATTATTATCAGAGCACACTGTTCCTCTAGATCTTGAACAGGAAGACTTAAGTGCCCTAATGCTGAGTGGAGGCACACCTAGTCAAAGAAAGAATGCCAAAGAAGGGGTAGAGTCCAAAATGCCATCTTTGTGTTATAATTACCTATAAAAAAGCAGAAGATATCTCTGAAGCAGCTTCTATGGATCCTGTCCTCAGGCACCCCGTTTTCTTAACACTGTAGAGAATTTGGGCTACCTTGGAGACTTTCTTTGGAGTATCTTTGGAGTATCTTTCCTGCTTTTGTTTTGACTTCGGTGCCCAGGTCTCCTGGTAAATCTGGGATGGCTCAATGTTACACAAGAAAGTTGAGGAAAGGCAAAGCCTTGAAACAAATGATGAAGAATCATCATTTCAATGGGTAGCTATGTATTGTCAGCTTGTTGGACCAGCTCTTCTTCTTTGCACAGGTTACTTTAAAAGATGGTCAATAGTCAATAAATTTCCGCAGTCAGCTATTTTAGAATGTTTAATCTGATTTTCACCTTATTACAATTAGGAAAGGAGAACTGAAAGGTTATTAGGAATTGTTTTGGAAATTTCATAACCTACTATTGCAAGGAAACTGGATTTATTATGAAGATCTGTGTTGGTTCCTACTCAGAATAAAGCCTTATTTAATGTCCAGGAAAATGCATCTTGAGACTTGGAATGCTTGTAAGCCGTTAATTCAAAATTTGTTTATTCACAAGGGCATGTTGTATACACATGAATGCCTACCAGAACAAAGGCCTAATTCCAAAAAGGGAAAACAATTTCATGGTTAAAAAATGCTTAGATTTAAAAAGCGTGATGAAAAAGATATCTTGCAATGAGTCAGTAGAGTAGGTTTACAAGACAGCAGCATGCAAATTTTTTTCCTGCTTTTGTTTTGTTATATTTAACTGAAATAGAACTTTAAGGAATTCAGTACAATGGATGCATGGAGAACAATGATGATATACATACAACCTCATACTCCAAAGACTTGCCTACTCCTAGCTGCCTCATGCTAAGAAATAGCTTTCTAGGATTGCAAGGAACAAAATCAGTTCAGTGCAGAAATTTAATCTTTACTCAGTTGACTAAATTTGTAAAATAAGATCTAGAAGAGTTGATGGAGGTGTTCAAGGTTACACAGAGAAGAATTAAAAGGGATAAGCTTATCCATTTTTTACAGCCTAGTAAACAAGATAATTTGGTATTATTATTTGCTAATTTGGTATTATTATTTGCTGTGGTGGTAAATTTACAGTAAATAAGAGGAAATATTTATTGATATATTCAGAATTTGGTCACTTTGGGGACCAGAATTTGGTCACTTTGGGGGCCATTCAGACAGGTCAATAAAAAATGCTGCACATGGATTGAAAATGTGGGTAACTGAAGAGTGGTGAGCAAGATTTTTAGATTTTGTACATTCCCTACAGCAAACTTCAGTTGCAGACTTACTCCTAGGGGATTCATGAAGAGTGTGTTCTTTCATGAATACTCCTTTCTTCTCCTGCCTTGTGTTCCTAAATGAGTCTTCACAGATAGATAGGAGCCAACTGCCACTGCCAAAAGCTGATATCTGAGTTGCAGTCATTTATAACGACATGATTCATGTCTAGCTAGATGCAGTACTGAATGACTAAGCTAAATGCAGCTGATTTGGAAACTTCTAAAACATGTTCTTCTGCCCTTGAGGGTCCATATACAACAGATTCGAACAAACACTTCAGGTTTGTTTGCACATTATAAGGCAGATATGCCTCTGATAAGGTGTTAAAGGTGTGCTTCTTGCATCCTTTTCCATGCCAGAGTCTCAAGTGATTTATTTATTTATTTATTTATTTTTTTCAGAATATACTTCTAGCTTTTAATTGCAATTGGGCAGGGTTTAATAGTACAGCCTCTACCTTTCCTACATCAGAATATATTGCAAACATTTGGCCACATTTGTAATTCCTGGGCATATAGAGAAGGTTTGAATGCAGCTTTGTTCAGATATAGCAGGGAACAACAAGAAGAAAGAAGTAACTTTCCAGAGAAACTTGACTGGAAAATAGGAGTCCCACTTCAAAGAAAGTTTTTTTCCTGAATTTCTTTTAATTCATTCACTCCATTACAGAGACCACCATTATGAGCAGAATCTCACATTTCAAGCTTCTTCCAACACAAATTTGCCGCTTTAATGCTTTCTAAATCTAAAATGCTCCAATGTTATCTTCAAATACAACTTATCTGAAATTTGTGTTTTTCTATTTTATGAAGTTGTTAAAAATAAATGAAAAAGCCAATTTTTGAAATTAAATCTTCTTATTTGATCCTTTTTTTTTGTTTTGTTTTCCTTCATATTTAGATTGATGGCGATTTTTAAGATGGAAATCATGAAAATTATTAAATTATGAGAAAACTTTATCCTAACAATAGCTTAGGATAGCCTATAAGAGTGATGACTGTCTTGAAGAGTGCAGTTTTCCCCAGAGCTACATTTAACCCCAACACAACATTTTTACCCTTCATGAAGTCCTAATTTTTTGGAAGATATTTTCAACTGCATGTTCACACTGTACATTGATCCAGAGAAATGACCAGTTAGATGTATTGCTTACCATTTATGCACATACATAACCTCTTTTCATATAATTGCAAATCAAATATTAACAGCATTTTTACCTTAGGCAGTCAACAGTATTATGTAAACAAACTTAATTCTTAGAAATGAATAGTGTGTTTAATAGAAATAATCAGTCTTTTTTAATACTAGCTATGACCTGCAACTTGGAATTCAGAACAGTAATCTGTTTTTGTTTTGTGGGACAGTTCTTTATTGCTTAGACATATTTGCTGTAATTATTTCTATTTTTACAAGGACTACTAAGAAAATAAATAAAACAAAATGGAACTGTACAGACACAAATGATGACACGACAGCCAAAGTCATGAAGAGTAAAGCCTCTGGCATCTCTAAAAGACTGATTTAACTTGCCCATCCAAATGGAACTTTCCAAAGAAATTCCATTCGTGTTCCTTTTCTGAGTAAAGTGCATTTGAACAATAATTTAATCATTGGCAAACCCCATTTATTTGCTATTCAATATCTTAGGTTCATGCCATAATAGTTGATTTCTCTGTGATTTGCATATTGCAAGTAAAATCATGGGGTTTCCATCTGAAGAGAGGTAGGAAATTTAGGGGTATTTATGTTCGTACGGGAGAGGGGATGTTGATTTGTTTCCTTTTCATATGTGTATAAGATTTTATTATTTGAGCTGTGCTTATCCAGGCAGAACTTCAGCACTGATATTTGGCTACGCCCAACACTCCAGAGCAAGGAGCATGGAGGGTAGTTAACCGCGAGGCATCCCTGCACAGCAAACCTTGAAATCTTTTGCTTGAATGCATAATGCCAATCATTTATTTTCATTTTCTTCCAGCTGAGATGGGGTTACTTAGCACAAAGTGAAATCAGAAGGTCAACTTCTGCTAGTCATAAGCCTGGAAGCAGCTCTCCCATCACTACCACCACAGGATATTATCTTAATCTTTAGCAATTAGTTATCGGATAGTATACAGTTAATTTGTATAGTGTCTGTCATACTTTGGCCGCTTTCTCCAAGAAAAAAACCTCATGTGTTAGCAGCTCTGGCTTCCTTAGCCCTTAGGAGTCTGGCTAGTTTCCATGTCCAACACAGAAGAACACAGGAACTATGCAAGATTTTGATTTTTTCTAATATGGTGCAAATTTACTTCACTTTCCCTCCAGTATGCTTCAGTCAGAACATGTGCATTGTTTGGCTAATGCTGGCTGCCTTTATGTTCTCCAATTTCAAAGCCCTAGAAACTTTTGTGCTGCAGGCTGTAACTATTCTTACCATGTGGTCAGTGAGGTGCTTTTATCCTTCTTTTTTTACAGACGAAGATTAGAGTTTAGAGGTTTTAATGAAAAATGACCAAACATATCAACCTTCTTGGGTTGCCAACTGACATTTACATATTTATTTTTTTCAGCAAACATAGCCTTTTTGCAGTGTGAATTCTGTTCAGAGAGCTATTCCAACCACATCTAGATGCAGCTGTGAGTACACCACTAACATAGATCCATAATATCAGACTGGAAAAGGAAAACTGTCCTTGCAATAGCAAACTTAGTTTGGTTTAAACCTTTTTTTCTTTTTTTTTTTTTAGTAACCTATGGAAAATTTACTTCAGCGAGGAACAGAAGCTGGCTTTTTAAACTGTAATCTCTCCTCCTACTCTTCTTTCATTCCTCCACTATATGTCTTTTAAGCTCTGGATGAATGAAGCTGGGATTTTGTAAAGATTGGGCTTGTCTGATCACCTCAGATCACCTACAGAGCAGGTGTAGTCGATGAACGAAACAGTGCTAGCACAGGGCAAAAGAAAGGGGAGAAAGTATTATCTCATAATGCAAACACCCAATGAGTCTGAAAAGAGCACTCAGTTACACATCCAACTTGAAAAGAGTTATCAAATCCTCACATATCAGCTCTGTGCCTATGAAATTTTGACAGATGAGATGTAACCTGACTGTCCTTAAATCTTTCTCATCACAGACTGGGACAAAATGAATAACTTCACATTTGTCAGGGCCTAACATTGTACGTGCAGTCGGTATCATCAGGTATGCAGATATATGGTAACGCATTAAGATGATCAGGACACCCTTACTCGAGCACGTGACTGAGAGATGGTTGCACAAGAAATCTTAAGTATTGCACATCTTTGCTTTGTAGAGCTTGGTGTTTTTCTGAATTGACAAAAATATATATTGTATATACATGCACTTACTCATTTTATTACTGCCGATCAAATGGCAACACTTATGAGAAGCAAAGCAAATCAAATGCAATTTGACAATTCATCTGTTTCCACTCCACTCGAACCAAATCAGCCTGTTGAGAATTGCAGCGATCATATGGATAATTAGCATTGTGATTGTTATATTTGTTTCTTTATGAGACTTTAATGTGCTATTTGTTTCTCCCTCTCTTCTTCTTTCCCTCTTGATATTTTAATATGAATTATTTAGTCAAAAATACTTTAGTGAAACGGTGAGGGTAAATGAATTGTAAAGTATCCACCCACATTGTCCCTTTGTCTGTATTATTATCTATGACTGTATTTGTTAATACTGATTGTTTCTCTGCGAAGGAGAATGACTGATATTGCAGTAGTATTTGTAGACACTGAAAAGGTTTTAGTGCAGTATAGAAGGTGGATCCAACCCCAGAAGAGATTCCAGGGAAAAGTAGCCAAGGCATATCAATTAATTGTGTATGTCACACAAGATTCTCACTAACAACAATTTTTATTTTTCTTTCAGAGATTCTGGTGTTAACGTCATTTCAGTCAGGAAGAATTTGGTTGGCTTATTCTCTTGACTCGCTGCAAAAGAACTAGTTCTTCACGTGAAAAGTCTTCACTTCCCCCTAACACCTTTCCTTAGTTCAAAAGCTGTTAAGCAATTGTTCTTAATATTTTTGCAAAGAAACTTTAATTATAGGATATTGTACAAGTCTACAATATTCATATTGTAGACTTGTACGATGCATACTACATATTCAGTGTGACAATATGAAAACGGATANGTTTAATTATAGGATGATATCGTACAAGTCTACAACTTTCAAGAAAGTGTGACAATATGAAAACGGATATTTCTAGTGGAATTTGTTTCCAAGAGATCCAAAGGACTCTGATTTTGCACTGGGAAGCCCATGTGTTCTTCACTGCTTCTGTTCTGGAATATGGTTGAAGCAAAGGATGTGTAAGTGGGGAAATAACACAAATGTTTACTTGGTTAGGTATTTCTTTTTCATGCTAAAAAAGAGAAAAGGAAGGGAAGGAAGGAAGGAAGGGAACTTGGCAGTTTATCTCTGTAGGAGCTGCTCATATCTTACAGTCAAAGCAAGCAACGTAAAAACCTGAGAGGAACTCAGTGGGTTAGAGCTCTGCTAGTCAGCCCTGCCAAGCCCCATGCGTGGCTCATTCAGCTCATTTGCAGTTCCACAGATACGCTCTGACACTTCCAGTCACCACTCCAAATGTTCCTTTTTTTTTTTTTTTTTTTTTACATGATCACATAAATAGTACTATTCACAGGAGTTCAGTTAAATAAACAAAACGCTCACAGCACTGAAGCCTAAAGCAGTTTTCATTGAGGATGCTGTTACAGGGTCCCATAACACCTTATGTGTAGTAACAGTTTTGTAATGATTTAAGACCTGTTCTCTGTTCTGCTATTGAAGATTATTCTAGCTCCTCGAAATCTTGCAGCTCCACACCATGTGTGGGTTTAATGGTGGTCATTCTTGGCCAAAACCATGAATGTCCCCTTCACTACTAGTCTTTCTCCTCCGTTTCTTTCCCGTTTGCGCCACTGCTGTCCTTTTTTTTTTTTTTTTTTTTTCCCCAGTTAATATATTGCCTTCTTTATTAGTACTATTTGCTAAAAANTTGTGGCCTTTAAATTTGATGGGTCTGATTGCAATAAGAGAACTTGATGCATAAGTATATCAAAAGAGCTAATCACTGCCTTGGCACAGAAGCCTACTGACCCATCTATCTACCAATCTGTCATGTCAGGATTGCATTTTCTGTTAGCCATGCAATTTCATTGCCACGTTCCTTAATAGCTAGCTATACAGTATCATAAAAAACGAGTCCAATGAATTTCAGTGAAAAGTATCATAATGGGGACAATAATCATGTGAACTCTTATTACATACTAGGTAGTATTTATTTGATTTTTACAGCAAATAAACAGGAAAAAAGAATTACAGAAGCCAGAAAAATATAAAGGAGATTTTCACGTCTCATCAATTATGTAGAGATAAAATGTAAATTCCCCTTCACACAGAAGAATCCTGAACATAACAGACGTCATTCTGTCATCCCATTCAATCTGCAGTAATTATTCTTAGAATGCTTTTTGACCATCATATCTTAGCTTATGCTAATTTTTTAGGATGCAGATAGAATTGCTGTTTATGTTAAAGTATTGGAAATCCCTCTTGTATTTCTCACTCCCACAGCTACAGAAAGCTTTGATTCTATAGGCTTTTGTTCATGTAAATGTGCAGAACACCTTTACCATTACCAAATATTGGACTAAGATCTCAACCTGAACTGATCTCTATATCTCTTCTTTCCTATATGCTTTAACTAAAAGGCTATAGTATTAGCTACACTGACACTTTTTCTGTTTTCATAGATGTGAATATTTACTGCTTATCCCAGGCAATGTTTTCATTTAGAAGTAAAAAGCAGTCCACATATCAGAATACTGATTACAGCATTTACCTGGCTGATAACAGAAACAAACACAAATATCTCAGGTGGAACAAAGAACTGGTTCTCCAGTGTCTCAGGTGAATTACCAATCTCTAGGACACTGGATGATGGATATGAGAAAGGCTCTGCTTGTGATTTACCAAGCTTCAATCCAGAAGATGCACTTTGATACCGGGTGGTTTGCATCCTCCAGCTACAACAGCTAAAGAAACATCTACCATATTAATGCCCAGAGGTCACCAACTAGACTTCTCTGGTGTAAGCATTAGACATCTCACGGCCTGCCCAAAACAGACCCATAAACAGCCAAGGAGACTGACTGGAAAGACATATCTCCCTGGAGACACTACCTGCTTCCAGTTTTAGAGGATGGGAGAGGGAGAGGACCAAAATTCTGGCTTTGTTATCCATGGGTACAGGTAGGCAAGATGCTGCTATTTTTCATCTTGGTGAGCTAACAAACTTCAGTTATGTAGCTAATAGCAGAGCCTTAGCACCAAGGTGGAAGGATACACCTTGGCTGGAGGGGATGCTAAGTTTGGCACAGGTCAGCCAAGTGAAGTTCTGAGGTCTGTGACCATGAAGCAGAGACCATGTGACCATGCTCAACTGATGCTTCCTGCCTTAACTATATATAAAACTATATATTAAACTATATGTTAAATTTGATGAATCCATGGCTATATAAAAAGTTACAATAATTTTCATAGAGATGCTCACATCAGTAAGAATGAAAGCCGTGAACTGATTTTCAAACCCATTCCTTATCTTCCCCAAAACATCTTGAATTAAAATTACAAAAGGCTGGACACCTGTTCACCCTGCAATGTAAATCACAGCTATCGAATTTAATGGGAAGATTCCTATTGATTTCAAAAACTCATTTGAGACTTCAAGGTTCTTTGAGCTGTTCTAACTATAATATATTCATAACAGTAACTTCAAGAGAATCCTGATCATGATTATCAATTTCTCTTGAAGAAAAAACAAAAGCCTGCAGGAACTACAAGATAAACCTTCTTGGAGCTGTATTATCTTTTTGATATTTTCATTTATTTGAATCAGACGGCAAGAGGCATTTACATTTCGCTATCACTGATACATTCCATTCACTTGAAAAGGAAAAAGTTGGGTTTTCTTAAAAAAAGAAAAAAAGAAAAAAGAGAGAAAGAATTACTAGTGTTAATTGTCAAAACTTTGATGCTGGGCTTATTATATCACAGATTCCTTAATAATTTGAATTAGAGGAGGGACAGCAGTAAGTATGCCTTCTAACTCTAATGACAAATAATAATATGCTTCCTCTTAGCTCGATTAATATGAATAAGCATTTAAAGGATTACTAAAGTGTCTTTTTGAAATCATTACCCTGATTAGCATACCATTAGTTCACAGACAACTTGAAAAATAAAATAAGCATAAACGCTTGGTCAAAAGAAAAGCCAGCATTTCTGCATAATAATGAAAGAAATAATCGACAGCTGTAGCAGTCAGGTTTATTTGCTAAATACATACATTATAAAACTCACATGACCTTCGCTACCTTGTCTTCAATAGTCTTGTAGTCTTTTGTCACACAAAAATTTTCACTCCAAAAATCATTATGCATATCAGGAACGAAATTTTTACAGGTTTTAAGCCTGTAGATTTGTTTGGGTGAAAAATCTTGGAGATTGTGACGGTCTTTTTGTTAGAGGAGGTGGACAATACTTTGTGTAGGGAGGCACTAATCTCCAGTTGAAAGCTATATGTACTGTTATAATGGAGGTCAGAGATAATTTGTTTTGTGTTAAAGCAAATATCAGTAGTAAAATATGTGCTAGAAAGAAGGTGAAATATGTGGAGATAAAATTAATATCATCAAAATGTAGCCCGGTTGGTTGCAAAAATGTAGCCCAGTTGGTTTCCCTTCTTCATAAAACTGAAAATCGCTCATGTGATTTGTTTACTATCTTTTCCAGAACTAAATGCCTGCTTTTCAGCAATGTATGATTTATTGTGCATTTAAATAGACAAACTCTATGAACCACTAGAGATTTGTTCAGGGTCTGTTGAACAGAGCATGGTTGTTAAACAATGTTTTGAATAGGAACTTGGACTTATTTCTTTGAAATACACCTTTTGCTCCTGGTGAAATTTGAAGCCTATTTTTCTCCTCCTGACTAACTAATTGTCCTTGTCTAATTTTGTCAACAAATCAACTTAGTAATAGGCTCAGCTGTTTGCCAAACCAAGAATGTCATTCAACAAAGTCTCTTACATGGTTCCCCTCTTGGAACATGTGAATAATAAGCATCTTAAGGATTGTTTTATGATGAAATAAATTGGGTAGGTAAGAAAGAGAGCATGAAATTTTGCATGAAAGCAGAGGAGCTTGAATTTTATCTCTCAGAGGAAATAAACAGCACGTGCCTAATACATAAACAGGGTCAGTCTCGTGCTTTCTTTTGATGAAACTCGAGGAAGTAATGACAGAGAAACAGTCAAATATGTCCTTTACGTTGTTTTTGCTGAATTATGAAAGCATTGATGTGCTAAAATGCTAATTCTGTTCTCAGAATCTTTGCTTCCTGTTAGTATGACTTATTTCACAGAACCACATGAGTTTGAAGACATCCCCAGAGGTCATTTAGTTCAACTTCATGCCCAAAGTAAGTCCATTTAGGACAAGTTGATCAGGACCTTATCTGCTCTAATTCAGGATATCTTCGAGGTAGGAGATGCCATAGCCTTAGTCATATGAGCTAATATTTTGGGGTCTGCAGGGCAGGAGTCAATTTATCTCACATACATGTGAGCTAGTTAATGGGAGTCTATAATTAGTACAAAGGATTAATAACTCTAGCATTTTATTCTTCTTATTTTAAGAAAAAAAAAAATCTGCCGTATATCTGATGAATCTGGATTTTCCCCCTCTTCACTCACCATAAAGCCATCCCAGGTTACTGGTTCAGATGGAGTGGATATACCATAAAAATCTAAAGTCAGGTCAGATGAGTCTTATGCAAATACAAGTAAATAAAAATTAGTATCTCTAGATTTTTCTTGGAATGCAGAAGTATAGCTTTAAGAAAAATCACCTTGCTGAAATTACCACCAATCACTAAATCTGGAAGAAAATTTTCCGTGGACACATCAATAAAAGCAGCATGGTAATTCCCAAACTTATTCCAGCTGCTTTAAAGAACATAAAGCTGACAACGATACTGTGTTGTCTCTAGGGTGACAATGAACTTTGGTACTGAATTAATCACAGAAACTCATATAAAATAATCCTGGAGGAGATGTAGTCATGTTTGACCATCTAGCTGCTGCAGGTTTCACCTTCGTTAACCCATTTCTTAGTGCCCTGGCTGCTGTAGTTGACACACATGTTGACCACTTGCATTTCCACCACTTCCCTTAGGAAATACCATTGGGAAGATTTCTTTTGAACAAAGGTTCCCTCTCTTTTATTCCAATTACAGACCTCATACAAAATTTTT
>VXBH01001270.1:172639-194944 GCA_013400035.1 Rynchops niger
TTCCTCATAAGGTTTTCCCATACCATGTGTTGTCATGATCAGTATATAAAGCTGGGGGAAGAAGAAGGAAGTGGGTAATGTCTTCCTAAGTAACCGTTAGGTGTGGTGGAGCCCTGCTTTCCTGGAGATGGCTGAACACCTGCATGCCAATGGGAAGGAGCAAATGAACTCCTTGTTTTGCTTTGCTTGCATGCACAGCTTTTGCTCTACCTTTTAAACTATTTTTATCTTAACCCACAAGTTTCTCACTTTTACTCTTCTGATTCTTTTCCCCATTCTGCTGTGGGGGGAGTGAGCGAGCAGTTGCATGGTCCTAGTTGCTGAATGGGGTTTAACCATGACAAGCCTGAAGAGAAGAATCCACTTTTCATCATTTCTGCAGTGGCGCAAATTAAAATGGAAGAAACTGTTTAAACATACGAAAAAACTTTTTTTTTTTTATTTTAACAGTGATTGACCATTAGAACAGATTTCCCAGCAAGGCTGTCAGGTCTCCATTCTTGGAGACAAACAAACCCTGACTGCACATGGGCCTGGGCAACCTGCTGTAGCTTAGCGTGCTTTGAACATGGGTGTGGATTGGGTGATCCTCAGACGTGCCCTCCACCCTCCACTGTTCTGTGATTCTGTGATCAGCACAGCAAACTGAGGCAAAAAGCTTTCCCTTGACTATTAACCTGTCCCTGCCCTATTTGCTCTGTGTCAAGGATTTGTGGCTAATTTGTGTTCCAGTAAGACTTAGTTTTAGAGATTCACAGCCCTCTTAGGAACAATTATGCTAATTTATGAATATGTTATGCTATTGTTTAGAATGCTTTTGTTAAGTTCTGCTTCAGGGTTCTGCAGATCTGTTTTAAAGATCTGCTTTCTCATTTTAAACATTTTTTGTACAGTGCAGCTTTGTATTCTAGGACTGTAACAGAAAACAGCAACAGATACTTAAATGCATCAACATTATCTGGCACCTGTAATTAGCTACCACAGGGAGCTAACAGCATTATCATTACTCTAATTAATAAACTACGTTTTCCTACCTGAGCCCACAGTGTCCATTTGCTAATGCCAGTACTGCTAATCTGTGACAGCCACCCTCGTGTTCTTTCAAAATCTATTGTAATAACGCTCTCCATCGAAGCCTGCTGTGATTGCGGACATGCATTATAATGCCAGCTTAATTACTAAACTGCTAAAATGTACATGCTCATATATGCTTACAACTCTGAAGTGCTTCCTTTAGGTAACTGATAGCAACATAAACCAAATGCTTAATATGTACTACAAAAAGAAAGGGAGGAGGAAATTTGAAGTTTTCCTTTCAGTCATTTACTAGCATTTGAAGGGGTTGCTATTTCATGCCACGAATTCCAATTTTGGAGCAGGTGAGACATTTTTTCAAGATAAATCAATGCTTCACATCGGAATTGCTGCTACAAGTCCCCTTCTTTCTCCTCCATTTCTACATTTCCACATTTCAGTGATAGATATATCAACAAGCAAATGCAGATAGGAAAGTCAGATGTTACCTATTGTTCATAATATTATCATTAATATGTTAAGAAAAAAACAAAGGGCACTTTACAGGTAATGGCAGGGTATTCACACATGCTCAGGAGTTCAATTTTGATGAAAATGATCAACCAAAGACGTGAAAAATGCTTATTGTTCTATACAGCTGACATTTTTCTATTAGTATCATGCCATTAATGTGCCACTGGGAGGTGCAGTGACGGATTGTTCAAAAGGGGATGGGTACATTAAGTTGTAGCTTAACCTTGATGTATTTCTAATATTTCTTTTTTGCCTCCTAAGCAACTTCTTATATAGATTTATAACTTCCAGGCTGAAAATATATATACAGTTATAGGTAAAGAGATGGAAAAACATGATCTTTGCCTGAAAAAAAAAAACCCAAACAGTTTAGAGCTTAATCATATGATGTAAATTAAGACCTGGTGTGAAGGCGTATTAAATGAGCAAACTCCGTAATGGATGCACTACAACCGTCGGTAACAAAGCTAACATGCTCTATGTTCTTCAGCAACACATTACAATTGAGAGTATGAAGCAAAACCAGGTAAGACATTAAAAAGAGTTTTTTTCTGAACGCCTGAAGCTGTGGAATTGACAAAATAAATTTTTCCCTACACTTTGCCATCAATAGTGAATTGTTCAGTTTCAATCTTGATTTTAGATGTCCAACAAATTAGTTGAAGAAAAGGGAAAAAAATTCTGTAAGGGACATTGCAGAGAATTTATATAAATCCTACTCCACATATTTTTGTTGTTTTGTTTTGACAGGATGACTACCATCTTTCCTTTTCAATTCAGAAAATGAAAACTATATGCACAATTCATCAAAGTTTCAACCGAGTACTTAATAACTCTGTCAGTGATTTCCTGTTTTCTAGATCCTCTCAGATGCTTTCAACTTTGCCTGCTTTAACTTCCCCCCCGCCTTTCCCCTCCTAACACAACACAAAAAGTAATTTAGCTTATTTCATCTAATGTTTTTCAGTCATTTACTCATGAGCAGTCCTTAATTGCAATTGGAGTAGCAGTCTCATAAAACTGCGAATGCTACTACTTATAAATGTTTCTTTGTAATTACACTATCACTATTTGGAAACTCACTCCTTCCTTTTGTGTTAGATGAATTTCAAAATTTAAGTGCTGAATCTCGAACTGTACAAACTCAGCAAAGCTGTGTTTGGTAAAGTAACTAAAAGAACTATACCAGCAGACTGAACATAATTTCGGCCTTATGCCTTTACAATTAAATTCCCATTTGCTTCACTGGAAATTCTGGTGAATCACACTAGTGCTGACTAACCACCGTCTAACGTCCAACAGTTCACAGTTATTCATAGACAACTAAACCCAGAGGTTAGAATGCACACACTAAATTTCTTTCTTCACCTCTGAATGGTCAAATGCTAAAAAGCATTAGTTGAGTATGTTTCTTAATAAGACATCAATAAATCTGAACATTGTCAAAACATCAAAAAATGAGATCTGTTTTCTTTCTTCCAAATATTCTCTTATTCTAAGAAAAGAAACTGAACCTTAGACAACATTTCATTATGGGTTTTATAAAATCAAATACATCTTGATTACCTTGAAACAACAACCTATGTCATGTGGTACCTTCAATTTGTACCTTCAGAGAGTACCATCTGCTGTTAAAAATCTAATACTGCAAAGACTGACACAACTTTCATCTGGTTAAATGGCTTTAAGATTTGTGATTCTTTTTCTGGTTAAAATTTTCTCTTTTTTTGTCTGGGGTACTGATGATGACATCTTCCCTCTGTCTGTTGCAAGGAAAATGATTTCATGGAGAAGGTAATATGTATGCATGCTGTGCTGATGTAAGAGCCTGGAAGAGTCTGATTAAAAGCAGGAAGAGATATATATGAACGTAAGTCTATTTCTGGAACAAGGGGAAGGTGTTTCTCTGCCCTCTTCACTTATTTGTACTAAACAAAAATGGAGCGACATCAGTGCATGTCTGTATAAATGTAATAATTAGGCTTACGGTCACAGTTCGGCAGTTTAGGACAGGTTTCTGCTCAGGAGGAAGGGTCCTTTTGCTCTTTGAAAATAACATTACCAACCACTAAAATTGCCTGGTTGTTCTGTCCTGTCCACTCAGGAGTTTTGAGACCAACCTTGCTCTTGCTCCTAACAGAATAGGTATACAGGAATGGCACTCATCTCATTAATTATGGGTACTTGCCTAACTATTTTTCTTCCATTAGGTAATGAGGACATCTAAGGCACGGTGCATATGCGTAAATTATATTTTTCCACTGAGAATGAAAGGCACCTAGGACTCAAGCTCAGGTAGGGATGTCTGCAATGGTAGCCTGTATATCTACTACCCTGCTGTCACTGAATTAGGCACCCAGTTTTTCTTCGGTTTGTTACCTTCCAAGATGGGTATAACAGATGGTATTATTTTTCATCTGTGCTATGTTCCTATTCTATTCCTGTCAATATGCACACTGATGAATGAATTTCAGCCTGTCAGCCTTGCAGAACACTCTGCAAAGAAAGTGAATATTGCAAAAAGGTAGTGATACACATTGGCATCACTTGTTCATTTATCTCAAAGCAACCATAGTACGTTCAGCTAACACGTACATACATACCAAATAAATCGGCAGCCTGCCATGCATCAATCAAAACTTTAATATGTTGTTCCCTCTCAGCTATTCCACTCTCCCACAAATCTGTTGCCTCACGTGACTCACGCCACAGACGCACCGTGGAAACACATTTAAACGTGAACTTCATGTTTGAAGATCTGTGTTGCATTAAAGTAATTTTACAGCATGCTAAGATCAGTTTTTCTGATTCTTAGGACCTGCTCAAGCAAGAAATCCTTTTGCTGTGCAGTAAGGACCAACGCTTGTTTGAAAGGCAGCTGTCTGTTCAACAGTATAACCATGTTCTCTTCATGAACCTACTTCTACTGAATATTTTATTCGTTTTGCACTTAGCTGAGAAAACAGGTACATTTATAGAGAACATGCCTTCCCTGAAGGCATGTACTGAATAACCAAGGCTCCAGTTGTTGCTGAAGTATCATAAGTAACACATTTTACTTTCCGCAGTTCTAGGAGCGGGATTGTGCTGCTGATCTACCTCCTACTTTACCTTACTATGTCTTACTAGCTTTCCCAGGAGGAAACTGCAGCTCAAAGAATTATTGATCATTTATTTTCCTTCTTTATTTGTTTCAAATGTCCCTGCTCAATGGCAGTCCTGACCAAATGATGAGTCTAAGTTATTGCTCTTCACCTAGAAGTCAAGGATCCTCCTATTTACCAGCCCTCATACTTATCTCTTCCAAAAAAAAGTACACGGATATGCATCATGCTGTAAGCACGAGACCGTTACTCTTCCTCATGGTCTTGCAGGAAAATTCCAGTGCCAGAACAGTTTTGTTTTGGCTCCAGATACTTTTGAAAGGCTGTTTGGCCATCTGGCATAACATCAACCCAAGATGCAGGAGATATCTAATGGGATTTAGCTAATCAGGTACAGATTTATACATCTGAGTTATCACGTCTTTAAAGTCCCCAGCAAGAAATGGGCAGTTCACCAGTAAAATTAACCTTGTCTCCCTAAAGCAGATATTTAAAAATCTCTTCATTGACTGTGGTGATCGACAAGAATAGGCAACAGAGGCTAACTCAGACATAGTCACAGATTTGTAATATAAATCCCAAACCTACTGTATTTTCTCAGTTTTGCCTTTAGCAAATTGCTTTGCCCCTGTATTTCCCCTGTAGTTGGTAGCACCATTTTTGCTTAATGTGGGATCTCTGTTCCTCTGAATTTTCAACTAGTACCACTATCATTACCTTCAGTGCCCTTAATCTGGCCATGTCTTGTATCTATTTAGGTTTATAATTATTATTTCTTTAATTTACTTTAACAAGCTTCCTGTCTTTCTTTACCTGGATTTGCTGTTACAGGAAACTTTATTCTGGTGGTGGATAAGTTTTCTGCATCCTCCTGGATCAAAAGTCTCTTCTGCAGTGAGATTCTCTCGCAAGGAGTTGAATGACTTGTGATGTCTTCTTTGATTATTTTCTTCCTGTAGCATTAATAGTGTGCAGCTTCTGGCGTGGTTAGTTCCCCAGGCCTTATTCTAAGACAAATGCCAAAATAATAATAGAACAGCTTCTTATGTCACTTTTCCTCATCTCTATTAAAATGTCATCCAAAACCATATGCTTTTCCCCCCCTGCCTATCCCTCTTAATTTTTCTCTATTATTTACCCTATGACTAAATACTTAATTAATTCTGGGTACATTGTGTTTACACATTGTTTTATTTCATGCTGCCGTCTGTCTCATTCTTCTGGGTGAAGAAGTTGGGGACAAGAGCTTCTATCAGAATCCACTGTTTAGGAAAAAGCTGTGTTGTGCTGGTGCAATATATAGCTTATAAAATATAGTATTCTACTGAACTTATACATATACCAGGAAAATAGCGATGTAGGGACTGATTAGCAGAACCCAAACATTCATATCAGTGTGTCTGTTGCAGGGAAGAGCAGGAAGCTGAAAAACCCCTTATGGCTCTTGTCTATTTTTTAGGCCGTTAACCAAAATAAGATTTTTTTAAGAGCATTGTAAATGTGACTGAACAGGTTCAGGGTTCTAAATAAGCCTCCTTTCGTTACTGACTTTTAACTTTTAATAATTTTGTCAAGTTTTTCCATGACATGGCAACTGTCCCCCCCTAGCTTTTCAGATTACGTTTGCTCATGATTGCACTGATGACCTTTAAAAAGACCTGGATTACAAGAATGCATTAACAGCTTATATAAAGATGCACTGCCATTCAGTTGTACGCATTTCCAGTTCTTTAGGAAACCATGTTAATAAAATATGTAATGAAATATGTGATGGATTAATATTGCTGATGATACAGTTTAAAGAATTCTCTTCCTCTCTTTCATGCCCCGTCTCTTTCCCCTTATCAAAATGCAAATAAGGAAAAGCTTTTGTAGGATATCACTCACTCTCCACTGGAGAGGGAAGTTTGACCAAGGGTTGTTTCCTTTAAGGTCAGAATTCCAACTGCCTGCTCTGACCTTGTGAGCTACACACGAGCTACACATGGCTCCTGTGGAGGAAGAGGTCCCCGTGCTCAGGTCTCCAGAAGGAAGCCTTTGTTTTAGAGAAACAAAACCTGGGCTCCCTTCTTGCCACTGAAAGGTAGTCTAACCTCAGGGAAGACACCCCCATTCTCAAAATTTTTTCTTGACCTCCATTTATACTGTAAATCCTTTTAAGCAGGCAATAGTCCTTTATAGCCTTTGCACTGTGCATGTTTGGATAATACTTCCGTGAGTCTACTGGCAGTATGGTATTTCAAATGACAACTGAAAAGAGCACGTATATTTCAATTTTATTTGTCTTTAAAATCTCAATAGAACCCCAAGGGGCAGTTAACTATTGGTTTTATTTTTTCTGCAGAGAGCATTCAGATTGATAACTGCCATACGCACATGTGTCACTGTAGAGAACTAACATGACAGTTAATTAGCTTTGTGAACCTCTCCGAAGTTTTTCACCATTTAAAGCTATTTCTGTATTTTGTGTTTTGGAGATATCCACCTGACGTGTTTGAAGAGTTGGAAGCTCATCATTGCTGTTTGACTGCAGCTGTAGATAGGAGGAAAGAAATCAAGCATGGGGTAGAGTGTGCAGATGGGTTAGTGCGAGGGCAGCCTGGAACTGATGAGACTACTCATAGCCATCTTGCAGTCATTAGGATGGAGTGGAAGAAGATGTTTCAAGGAAATTGGGTACAATCAGAACAAAATGTATGACTGTACCTTCCAAGGGAGATAACTGAAGCCTGCCTGTCACATGGCTTGAGCAATTTTAAGTAGTACTGGAGTGCCGATATAAAAAAGTAGAATGGGGCAGGGAAGAAAGGTCAGGTTCTGCTGAAGAATATCAGGATCAAGATAAATTGTCTTAAGCAAAGAGGCAGTCTTTCAGACACTAGCAGACAATATTTGTGGCTGAGTTACTGCAGCAAAGAATAAAGTGCTGTCGGGGATTAGGAAATGTGTAAATCAGAACGGAAACAGGCAGCTCAAGGGACCAGAGACAACTGCAGCTTAAAACGTGAATAGCTAAAGAGAAATCTTTCAGGGAGACCATCTTTGCAGGGCACTCAGAGGTTGTCTGTACCGGTATATTAAATAAGATCAGGGTTAAGACCTAAGCACATTATTGCATGTACCTAGGTTTATTTTTATTTAAGGACAGAGAGGATAGGCAGCATGTTCAGAGTAAGGATTAATACATTTATTGGTGATCTGAAAAATAATTAGACAACCATTTCAATCAGAATTTTCAAATATTAAACCAGAAAGGAGCAGTTACCTATGTGGAAGATTTGGGACGTTTTGATAATTTAAGCTATTTATGTGAACTGAAGAAAGTCCTAGCACTGAAGAGGAAGATACACAAGCAATCTTTGCTAAAAAAGTAATTATGTTGTGGAAGGCAATGACTCTGGAAAGTATATATTTTGCCTGTAAGAAAATAATATAGTTTTCCTTTGTACTGCTGTAACAATCAGTGCTAATGCATTTCTTGGAAATATGAACAGGATTTGACACAAAGATGTTTTATTGTAGGAATCAGTAATACCAAAGGAAACTTTGTTCACCAAACTCTTCAAAGAAGTATTCTAATTTGATTTTTTTTTTCTATTTTTTTTTTCCTTTGCACACTGAAGTCAAAATGTGTTTTTGCACAGCTACCTGGTGAATAATTAAAATTCCATACAGTGATTCTATGGTAAACATCCCTCGGTCAAACACCAGGGAGTTTTTCAGTAAAACAGGCAAGATTTAGTGTTGTTACACTGCACTGAGATGACAGAGAGAAGGAGTTCATCCTGGAGAGTTCTGTCACAGCAGTAGTTCTTGGTAAAAAGATATGAGAAAATCAATGTATGGGAATAAATATGAATGGTTATATGGTTGGAAAGTAATGTGTTAAGGATAATAGTAGGACCTAGGACACAGAAAGATGTGTACATCTTTTTTGTTTCATAAGGGGATGATGCAGAAACTGCAGAATGGCTGTAACCTACCCAACCAAAAGAAAGATGAAGCAAAAGGAGAGGTCAACAAATGGTTAAATCATGTCTCAGTTACCAGCAAACAAAATATGGCAAATTGTAGCTTGGATTTTATACTCATTGTTGGGAGTTAATTATTTTCTGATGAACTGAGGTCTTAGTCTGAAAGCAGATTTATAACATATTGAGGTTAAGAAAACTCAAGCATCAGAGTCTGGTAAATGAAATTGAAAACCTTGGCTTTAACTTCTTGGTGCCCTGTGCATTCCCACTGGAGCTTTACAGCCTTTTACAGCCTTCAGTAAAATCTTTATGAGTCTTTTCTTCCCTCCTGCACTAAGCAGAAGCAGCACGACTACTAACCCAGAAACACAACATACCTGTGCAGGAAGAATACACTAGAGCAGAATTTACGCTGCATTTGCAGCATAGTCCTCAATGGGGATTTCCCTGGTTATCCCCACAGACGCAGAGGGGCATGCAGCAATTCAAGCCGAACAGGAAAAGCAGCACACAGGAAACCCCACATTCAGCTCCTCTGTGACTTCATTCATGAGAAGAGCGGTGAGAAATTATTGTGAAACTGTGTGCTCCAACTCTTCTTTTCGTCTTGGAGTTGTATGAAGCAGACTTTTTTTTTTTTTTTTTTTTTTTTTTTTTTTTTTGTGCTGGAAAAACATACTCAATGACCGTGTTGCAGAGGTCGTGTGCATTCACGTACCCATGCAATGGTGGTCAGCGAGGATTTCACTTGCTACTCTCAAACACGCGGAGGTGGTTATGTGGCAGCTTGGCTGAACATAAAAAGGGATGTTACAGACTTCTTTTATAAGGTTACAACTTTTTTTTTGCCTGTTTTTATTTTCTGACATATACTAGCAAGATGAGAATATTTATTTCTTACTATCTTCCTAATAAATAACCTATACTGCTCACTTTGCTGCTATGCCCATGAGCTGAAGAACAGTACTGTTGGAACTGTACAGAATTGACACTGTCAAAGCACTGTTTTATTGCTAAGTATTAACGATGTCTGTAATCCTCCTAATTAATCACATGAATCTGTAACTATAAATATTATTAGGTCTTTTTCTGCTACAGTGTTGTTTATAAAATGCTTCTGAATTTTCTTTCCTTTCAAACTTTGCTATTTTGGGTCAGCTAGCCTCCTCCTGTCTATGACTCTAGTTTCACTGAGTTTATTGAAATTCCATCAAATCCTTTCATCAGAGAATCTGGCTATGCATTTGGCTTTCATTCAATCTGGCTGATCAGTCTGGCTTTCATTGACTCCAGTTTATTTTATGCAGGGCTCTGACATTAGAAGAGTTAAGCATTTACACCTTGCTCTCTCGAAACCTCTGCTGGTTTCTCAAAGCTTACTTATCTGACTCCTGGACTGTAATAGGTACAATATTTTATGCTTAGCATCTCTACAAATGTTATGAACTCAGTAGTGCGAGATCAAATAATTCAGTATTTAAACAGATTTCACTAGTTAATTGCGCAATAATGCTGTGGATTTACATTCATGCTGGAATGTGCTCTATAAATGCAGAATTACCTGTATGCATGATAGGTGATCGAAATATAAATGTAAAATTCTTTCTTAAGTTTCAGACCAGAAATCTTTGTGGCAAAAAAAAGCGAAAGAAATAGGATGCTATTATGCATGTCAAAAAACTTTAAAATAAGCTAGAATATGCTAATGCCATGGAAGGATATTTCAGCCGATTAAGGTTGCTTCCATGCAGTAAACAGACATCCAAGGGTGTCTGCGTATCAATTCCACCGGATTGTTTAACATCTTCTACACAAAGTGAAAACATAGGGCAAGATAAACCAAACTGCTCCCAACTTTTCCCGTGGTTTCCTTGGATTCACACCAAAGCAAACTTTTCTTTTGCCACTCTTTAGATGTGAACAGCAGAGTTTTTTTTTTTCTTTTTTTTCTTTTTTTTTTTTTTTACCAGCATGCGATCTGTTCCTTTTATTTGACCCTTCTTTGGAAACGCCCATTTTACTAAATAAGTTGGAAGTTAATTGCAGTCATTATAATCTCCTTAGATTCTTAATAGTTTAATTTATGTTTTTGCATGCAGCTGTTAGAATTGACTGAAAAAGTACAAACCCACATGGCCTTACGCAGCATTCTCTTGATTAAGAACTGATGTCTCCTAAAGTAACAATAATGGATGAAGCTGGGGGCATCTATGGAGAAATGGCCAGATGCCTGAGGTGCAGGCAATGCTCAGAAGACACCAGAAAGGTTTCTAAAGTAATGAAGGAATGGTTTTATTGGCAAGTAATTCCTTAAGAGAGATGAAAACAAATTCATGCTACTGAAGCAAGTCAGTCACTCGTGTGACTAAGTAGGTGTAGCAGACATGCCATTTTTGCTTACGCTTTTTAACAGGAAGGGAAAGAAAAGTCCTTTAAACAGTGACAAATCACTGTGAAGCACAGAAAAGATAAAAGAAAATGTAGCAAGCAGCATATGCAGAGTAATTAGGAAAAGTTCGCGTTGTACAGACAGTAAGCTAAATTCTACCCTTAGTGACAGTCATGAAACTCCTCTGGAGGGTAGCCAACAGTAAATTTTTAATGCCTCCAACCTGTACCTCCTGTCTCAGTCTGCGGCACCACTTAGTCATGTTAACTTTTTCCAACACATTGTTGTCTTCTAAATGAAAGGATTCTTGGACCTTGCATTCTGGACGCTGCTTTCTACTGTCTCCTTGTTATCCAACACCCTGCCTTCTGGTGGCAGGCTCTCCAGATCTCTCTGCCTTTTTACCCTCTTGAGATACCTAAACAATAAATTCGTGTGAATTACAATGGGGTTAGTAGTATTTTCTTAAATATCTCGAGGCCTGATTGCTACTGAAATAAAAGAGAGTTGAGTAATTGATGGCCATAAATGACTATGGGATCTCTTCCACAGAGATCTGCATCAAAATACATGCTTGACACTCTCTGTTTTCCCATAGTTGTTATAAAATCCGTAATATTCTAGGTCAAATTTTCTCCAGTAAACTGATGGGATCCCCTACAGTCATCCTGAGTGATAGCCTTGCAGAACACGCTTCTCTGTGACTCCAGTGTCACTTTTACATTGCTTATAATTGTGAAAATGGGATGGTCAAAAAAGTCAATAAAGATTATCATCTATAAGACTCTGAAAATCACAAATCACTTTACATGTCTATGTACTTCCTTAGGAGCATATATACTTACAGCTGAGGTCACAGGGGAAAGGGAGAGGCAAATTCAAGCAGTGAAAATAGATGTTCCTCATCCACTGGCCAGATTAGCTCAAAATTGTGTTTCTTCACTTGTGTGACAGGCTCAAAAGCTTTTATTTCTGCCTATATCACGTTTTGTTTTTTATCACTAGTCCTCAGGACTCATCCCTTGCTCAAAGACCTTGTTTTCTGAAGTACTGTCCACAGGTGCACTAGCATTCTCTTCTGATAATAGTTTCAAGTACTATTTTGGCTAAATCTCTTCAACTTCTCCCGCTTCTTTTCATGACGGTCTTTCAAAGTGAGTTCCATTTTTTCCCCCATTTCCACTGTTTTTATAACTCCATTATTCTCTCTCTTTTAACAGACATACAGTTCTGGTGTCATTTGTGGTATGTCTATCTCCCTACATTGATGCTGACATTACCTCCTCGTGTTTCTCTCCCCCCTTCCCTCTTTTATATCATCTCCAAAATGCATATGTACCAACTGTTAATCCTTGAGCATTTTCAGCCAGGAAATCTGTGATGGAATTGTGAGATCTGACAATATCATGTGGCCATGGATTTATGCTAAAAACCTGACCTGGTTCAGTATGTCTTTCAGGCAGAAGTTCATTTATCATTGGCCATGTCCTCTTTAAATATTTACCACTAAAAATACTTTGGCTTGTAATTGTTGAAATGCATTGTAAATGTGTAACAAGCCCCTACATGTGAACCTGAAGTCAATGTGAGGAACCAAAGGATGAGAAGGAAAGGTATCTCCTTTAGCACAAGAGCAAGTGTTGATAAGTAGCCATCAAATTACTTCTGTTTGGCGGGAAGGGTACTACAAGGTGATACTTAAAGCGTTCTATTAACATGAACATACCCAATTCCACTTCCCATTCCATTCTTCAATCTCCTCCTTTCCCTATATCAGGGTACTGACTGTGGGATCAGATGCTCAGTAATACTTAACTCACATTAAAATCACAAATCTCTGAAAATCTGGATCTCAAGGGAGAATTCCTAAATTTCTTCCCGTATATAGGAGAGCTTTGAAGATTTCCCAGAGAGCAGATGGATTTGCCAAGTCAACCCCTCCAAGTGCAGGCTATTATTTTGTTGTTTTGAATGAGTATATTCTCTTAAGGTTCCATAGGACTCCACAAAACCATAACAATATATGTTCCTTTTATGATTCGTGTGTTAATTAAACTTTTCCAGCTCAATGAATGAATTCTGTATAATCTCTCTAGACAATTGAGCTCTGCATCCTTAATTGCTGTGCCATAGGTCAAGCAGATGATAACGTATTTGCTTTAGTGGAAATAAAGAATTTACTCCTTGTTCTAAGGATTCAGTTCTTCTTCATAGACAAGTGTAAAAATCTCCACAGTATTAAAACAGTATAATTAGATAATAGCTATTTGCCTCAGATTAAATAAAAACCTAAATAATTTCAGTTTCTACCCCTGCTAATTAGCAAGTTTTTTGTATGTTTCATTTAAACATAATGCTAGGACCAATTCAGTACTTTCAGCTCTGGGACTCCATTTGTTATGTACTGGTTCCTTAGAGACCTAAAGCAATTAAAATTAAATTGAATTTATAGCTTAATCCTTCCCTGAGAACTACAGGGCAAAAATTATTAGAGCTTTCCAGAGGTTTTCCTTTTTTAGAACAATCCTGTTCACTGACTCAAACAAAACTTTGCCTACTTGCACCAGCAGTAAATTAACTTCTCCCAGAATAAATAAGTGATTCTTTTTCTTTCTTATTGTCATCTTTGCACAAATCAGCCTACAGATATTTCATGTTTAAACACTGACTTTGAAGAGTACAATAAAAGTGACTGTATAATTTATATGCATATTCATTCTATTCATGTTTTAAGTGCACCTTATTATGATCAGTCATGGCCTCCAAGAGATTAGAGTATCTGCACTCAGTTTTTAGATCTTAAAATGAGGTAATTTTTTCCCTCCGATGACTTGTAGTATGTGAATGCACAAACAGGATAAGATTCACATGAAATACAATCTTGTCAGCCATCTTGGTCTCCCTTTACAATCGATGCAGAATAAATAACCAAATTAAGACCCAATTCATCTGGCCTAATTTAGATGCCAACATCAGGATGAGATGAATCATGAGCTAGAGGAAATGGGTGCTTCACAGCCTGGTGTCTCTAGATCTGCTGTTTGTGTCTGTGTTTGGCAAAATGGATGCCATTCATAAACTTTCAAACTACAGCACGTGGAGTTGGAAATGTTATTTTTCTCCTTGTCCTAAATGTAGCTTCCATCTAAGAAGCATATAAAGGCAAGGGATGTAGGTTGCCCTTGTTACACAAACTCCTGGTCAGAACTGAAGTAAAGATTTATTTATGTGTGACTGTCTCTCTCACTCTAAGAGGGTCTTAGAGATTAAGACCCTCTCACTCTAAGAGGGTCTTAATCTCCTTTAATAGATTAATTTATATGAATGTAGGCACTAAAAAAATCCTTTAAAATTCTCTAATGAAACAGTTACAGAAAAGACTATGCTGTTTGAGGTGTTATCTATCCTTCAGAGGGAATTATTGAAATCATCTTGAAATAGGGCAAAAAGGTGGGAGTTGATCACACTGAATTGTATACAAAAAGTTAAGCAATGCAGGGAAGTTACAGAGAATGTGAATAATACCTCTGAAAAAATCCATTTTTTTTTTCAGAATAAAATGCCCATCTTTTAACCATGAGAGGAGCAAAATTAATCCTAGCAATGGCTTGCAGTCATCAAGGAGGATAAGACAATAAGAGGGTAAAACCATTCTTTCCTTTGTGTGTTTGACACTTGATGTATTCAGCAGGAGGGTGGATAAGGATTTCATGCAAGTTGAATCATTTACTTTTGTTCCAATGTTATCTAAAGAAAAAGCTAAAAGTTATCTATTAATGTTATACTCTGTAAAACTGGCTTTACAGAAAACTCTAAACCAATAATTTTTTTCAAAGAATTTTGAACTGTAGTGCTAATTTATTGAGATGAATTGAAAGAAAAGCTGCTTTCTGTATATTTTTAAAAGATCAGGTGGGATGATTTGAGCAATTACAGGCTGACTAGCCTAAAATGCTTTCTAAAAAAAGAAGTCACTGGAAGAGAAATCTTGTCTAGTCTATGTCAGTCTGCATAATATTCTAGAAAATAACTCATCAAGCAAACTTTACAGGGCTTTTGGAAATGTGGTTGATAGAGACAATTGCAGTGTTATAACATATTTAGATTTCTCTGCTGGGTTTAAGTAACATATTCTTTTGTATGAACACAATGCCATTAAACAGATAAAAACAAATAAAAGGCTACCTAAGACACCATTAGTGATTAATGAGGACATTGGACTAGGTGTGTTCTTGTGTATGAGATGGCAGAATATAATGTTGGTTGTGATCATGATAACATACATGAATTTAATTCTTCACACAAGGCTTCACCTACTTCACTATGCACGAATATAGAGAATATCTACACTTAAAGTGCAGTGTGTGTTCTCTGAACACTGGATGGGCCTCCTGAGTATTTAAAAATACAAATCTTAATTAGCTTATAAATTAAAATTATTTTTAACCACCTCTTTAAAAAACTGTTTTACTGTAACAGATAATTTTTTCCTCAACTGCTTATAGACTATCCTGGCAGAGCAAAGAATCATAAATAAGGCCTCCAAAGACAGTATATTTCTAAAACAAATTAGTTAGATGAAGTTGGGGTTTTTGTACTTTCATTCATCACTACTGAATTTCTCCTTTAATAGAGGTCAAAAAATTTGTCCTTTTCAACAAAACTCAAGAAGGCGGCTTTCTCTGAAAGTGTCTGCCCTCCCCCATTATTCTGTATGTACTGACTCCACTGGCAATAAAGGTGGCTTCTTTCTTGATTTAAGCAAGTTTTTGGCATTTTCCTCTGCTGCTTAAAATCAGCAGTCTCCATGTTCTCTAAAGCCAGCTGATTTCACTCCTGCTGGTTGCATTTGAAAGTAAAAGATAAATTTTCTAGAAACTGCTTCTCTTCATGTTCCCAGTCAGAATAATGGATAATAGCTGCTGTTTCTATCAGACCAAAGCCTCAAAAGCCACTTATGCTTGCCTGCTGTATGTATAAATAATAACACTCAATTTAAAGAAGGACCCGTGTGAGCGTTTTACAAGTCACCAAATATAATGTTAATGCTCTTGAAGTAGTACAAAGTTATACTCCTTGGAAAAAATACAACTAATGGATTCCTTCCCATAAAATAGTCACAAGTATTTATATAAAAACAGCAGATAATTTAAGTGCTGGAGCATCTACATTTTTTCTACTCATGTCTCCTTCATGTCTCTCACTTGTGGCTGTCTTCACTTCCACAATTTAGTTCTGTTTTCAAAATCTTTATGCAGATTCTGACATAATTAATGTGGTGGCTTGTTAATGCCATAAAACCAGGAATTCTGTTTGCTCTCTGGTCACTTGGTCTCTGATATACAAACTTTTCCCATGCTTTGTGCAGTTGAGATTGCCCACTGAACACTTTTGTTTAATTTTTTAAAGCTTCATGGTTAAAATCCAGGTTCTGCACAAATCTCATTGGCCATAAATTTCACATGGTTAGGCCAGGCCAGTTTTTATAGACAACATCCTGTCAAGTGTCACATACCTAACATCTCATTATTCCAGCTTTTAACTGTTACCCAGACGACCAATAACTAATTCTGTGTTGTCACCTGGTTGACTCCCACCCATGTTGAGTCACTATGAGAGCTTTCCCACGAGACACCTTGAAGTATGGACATGAGCTGTCACAGTCTCCTCCACTGGAAATACTTTGACTTCATCAGAGAAAATGTGTAGATTTCTGCTGGCCTCCAAGAAAAGGGAAATTAATTTTTACCAATGGATCAAACAAGTGATTCAGCTTTACAAAATTGTAATTATTTTTCCAATTCTGTTTTGTGCTTCCTTTTACTCTAGATCTTTATCTATCTAGATGAATGATGCTATGCAAGATAAATTCATTTGTCCGTGTCAGGGTGCACCAAGGGCTGACAGGGCACGCATCTCACCAGCCAGGGCTCAGCCCACCCCCCACCAAGTGGGTAGGGGAGATTTGGAGATGCTACCAGGTCCAACCAGGCAAGTTCATGCTGATAAGGCACGTCCAAGATCAGGCCATGAAATCAATCCACAGGTCAAAGTCCAGATCAGCTGGGTCCATGGTCAGGCATGGGCACAGCTGTGAAGGATGCTCAATAGTGAGGTTCTGTTCCTAGTGAGGTGATATTTTTGTTTAACAAGCTTAATCAGAACTGAACCCCAAAACCATTGTTAACAAATACTTTGGAGTGCTTCATTTCATTGTATGGCAAGCACCTGTGATGTTATGAACATGGAGTGTTCACAACATTGTCTCCAAAAAAGTTGCAAAATGAACATTTTGGTGCTGTCTACAAGGCAGACAAGCGCCAGGAAGAACAAAATGATCCTTTCTACTATAGATTATCTTGGCCATTAAACAACCTACTTATTAATTATGATAAATTTAAACTATGAGTAAAAGAATAGCCAATGAAAATCATCATATGCTGCACAATTCTGATTTGTGACTGGAAAGATTAGGTGGATGGGAGATGCTGTGAATACAGATAGGGAGCCTTGTCTTTGTCTTCTGGATTTCTTTCCAGTTATTGTTCTATAATCTAGGCTGTAAAACCTTTGCTGTAAAGGCAAAATCACATAACAAGTCCAAATATCTCTTTTCCCTCTTACTTCTCTCTGTCCCTCACAATCTATTAATCTGGTCTGGTTTATTTACATTGCAAATCATTTAGAGAGTGAAAACAGCAAGGAGAATGAGCAATCCTTGCCTGCAGGGCTTGACAGTGTTCCTATGAGTGATGCATGAGCAGGCAGGAGGTTTCTGAAGAGTGGATGGCATATCAAAGATTTCTATTCTCTGCAGTAAGATAGCACTCATTATCAAAAGAGAAATGAAATGAGGACTGCTTCCCATTTCTGCTGTTAGACAGATGAATCCAACCAGTTACTCTACTCATTCTTCAAGATTAAAGGGAAACATAATAATATAAAAAGATGATAACATGTATTCTTTCTTGAAGAGCAAATTATGGCTGTATTTTACAAAGATTTTTAGGGATGGCTATTTGTTTAGGTCGCTGTAAAGTTTCCGAAGATTGAGACATGGTAAACTAACATATTCAAGAACTCTAGCAATAACTTTGTGTTAGAACCATGCTTCAATGTCTTCAAAATCCACATTTGCTAAACCAATGTTTTAAGATTGAAGTTGTCATTGAGGAGGCTAAGTGTCATTACATAAAATTACTTTGTGATCTTTACATAAAGCAGCCTTACATTTTGACAAACACTAACAGCAAGCAGATCTGAGTTTTGTATGATCATAGCACACAATTCCATAACTTCCCATGGAAGTATCATAATGGATTTTGTGCCGTTTTGTGCCATGTACTTTAGAAAAAGGATCAGCTTTTTTTAACTTCTGGTACCCTTGTTGCCATGATCTCTGAAAGAGGCATCACTATGCCACAGATACAGACTGAAACCCGGCAGACACCTTCTCCTGATATACCGCACCTTCTTGACTTATATTTGATAGTTTATAGATTAACATTCGGTTCTTAAAACATGTTTAATTGTGGGGGTTTTAATGTGCAAAATCAGGTCTTTTATATATTTAAGCATATAACTCCATGCTTAATTTCTAATCAATCAACTCAGCGATGAAAACAGGAATTAATTAATTTTTCTAGTTCACTCACTAAGTTCAGTAGGGGTTTTGCCATGCTGTGCCTACTATATTTGCTATGCATACTAAATCTGTGAATTTCAGGTAGTCCCGCTGCATTATGGAACAGAACGGGATTTTACTTAGCTTCTAACATCCGTCGAGATATCTTTGGCCAAAGAAATGTAACTGCACACAGAGGTCTGCAAAAAATTAATTGCTTTCTTCTTTAAAATAATTTATAATGTTCCCCCAAACTTTTTCCTATCCAGAACTAGGATATACTGCTACCATCTAGTTCTGCTGCCCCATCACCCTTATTCAGTGTCACTTACCACAGAAAAATATCATTTCCCTATGATTCATTAAATGATACTTGGGAAGGCAGAAATTGCTGTTTGAATTCTGCAGATAGCAAATGTATTTTTTTAAAATTTTGCTAATCAACAAAATGGGACCTTATTGGAACTTATAGAATTTGTCTAGGTGTTTCAATGAAAAACATCTGATGTGTTTATCTGACTAAGTGAGGACTACTACTGCTTATCTGACTAAGTGAGGATTTGAAAAGAAAACAGAAAAAAAAATTATCTTTTGATTGTCTTTGTTTTGGTATATTTACACACCAGGATTTTTTTTTTTTTCCAATTTATTTTATCAACAGCTGAGGCTCAGTAATTTCTAGTACAGTTGGCCGAGTTCTTGGATTATTTCTTTCTTATTTAAACCTCTAAACCCTGGAATCCCTGAAAGTCTGGTGTAAAATCATCTTTTATTCCTTTCATGGTTCAAATATAGCACACACAGGAAAAGCATCAGCTGTGCTTTTTATATGTATGCTATACACTTCAGTGGAACATAGTACTATATTTTGGCCAATGTTGTAGTTGGAATTCATGCAAATTTATCTTCTTTGAAAGTCTTCTCTTTATGTTCACTTTTTTGGTATTAAAAATGCGAGTAAGGCAGAGTAAATGATAGAAGCTGTGACTTTCAAAAGAGCCAAGACCTGTCCTGGTCTGTTCACTTCAGTGTCAGCAGGATGTTTCTTATTAACTTAAATACAAGGTGAACAAACCAATGGTCACTGGTTCCCCCAAAAAGCAATGCAGTGCCTTTCTTTTTTGGATTCTACATTATCAAATTTCATATATGAAGCACAGTCTACTGGTCAGTTTGCTACCTTCTGTTTTCTGATCAAGAATATCCAGTTTTAATTTTGAAAAAAATGTATTTACAGTTAGAGAAAACAGATTGAAGATATTTCATTGGACTAGTGAAAAAAACATACTGAAACATAAAATAATATTGCATGCAGTCTGTGTATTTTCCAGCAGGCATGCAGTCCTGTATTAAACTCTCCAAATACATTTTATGTAGGTGGCAATACAATGGAGCAGGCTTCATGAAAAGGAACTTAATCTGGGAAGTGGGAGGTGGAAGTTCTGAAAAGTTCACTGAAAGAAACAAAGACTTTTTTCCAAAACAGATATCTGAAATCTGATATGACAGGTAAAGTTCTCCTGAATTTATTTTAAAAATAACACACATTTTCTTTGTCTGACAGCAAAAATTTTATGGATTTATCAACCAGATGTGTTATTAAATCTGTAATGTTATTTAATTTTTATTATTTTAAATTAGTAATCTCATGCACTAACAGTCTTCTGGAAGTTTAATGAAATACATCGCCAGATCCTCTAGCACAGATGAGTTAAGGCCTAATGCAGAAAACTTCTTTAGCAACTAAAAGCTTTTCGGCCACTCCTTTGGTTTGTTTATTTGGTTGGTTATTACTTCATAGTGTTTTCTAGCAGGCAGAATTCAGATGACTACAGTTGTATTTCCCAGCTATGATGTAGCTTCTAATCTAACACACCTCTTTTCTCCAATTTTATAATAGCTATGGCAACATGTATCTTCCTTTTCAGCTATGTTGAGATCTGAGGATGCTGATGAATGGTATTGTATAGGAAGTGAACATTATTGCTCACTGCTGGGTAACAAGACAGTGTGGTGAATATTTGCAAATATTCTATGCACTTGGTTGTCCTCTGTCAAGAAAAATCAATGGTAAAAAGTTATGAATTAGCTAATCTATCCTCAGGGAGAGAAAGTTTGAGAGCACAGTTAGTGTCCGACAACTTTCAAAGGCAACAGATGTTTCTGCTTTGTAGGTACGTATGATTTTATTGCTCTACAAGTGCCGATGTTCTAGACCTATGCCAGTGTATTATCTCTTTGGCACTGTTTAGCGTCCAATTTTACTTCGCTCTGCTTTGCAAATAGAATTTCTTGCTCATCTAGCTCATCACAAACCAATACAATATCAAAAGAATCGCTTCATCCAGAATTTTTCTTGAGCTTATTTGGAAAATGCCCTTTAGAAATCTGTCCTTAATAAAATATTGCAAACATTGAATTAGAACCTGTCTTCCTCTGTGACTGAAAAGGCCCACGTACAGATGGCCTAAACTTCCTCTTAAACTCCTGAACTCAGTTTTTCTTAGGGACTGGTGCTTTGTAGCTTCCTACTCATCGTATAAAGAAGTCTTTATGTTTTCCCATTCAATAGCTATGCAATTTATCTCTCTGTATAGATAGGTATCTAACAGGCCACAAATATTTGCAAAGCTTCTGTGGGCACTAACCTGAGGTTCTCCTGGCATTTCCCACATAGCAGTCAATATAGCTTAATTTGTAGCATGCTCTGGAAACATCTTAAAAAAAAAAAAAAAAACCAAAAAAAAAAAAAAAAAACCAAAAAACAAAAAACAGAGAGAAGAAAGAAATTCCAGAAGAGTAAGAATAGTCACAGAGTTACTAAGGCCATAAGAAACCCAAGGCCAAATTGTCAGCAGTTTTACACTTCTGTTAAGTTTGAAGAATATGGAAGAGAGAGCTTTGATAACTGATCTCCTTTTTAGTTCAGAAACTGAGTCATACATTTGGAAATCTGACCTCAATAATTCCTCAATTTGAGGTCACCCAGCAAAACACCATTAAAGCCATTGTTATAGGCAAACTCAATAGCAAGCATGTGTTGATTTTTTTCCAAAAGTACACTGCTTAAACTGCTTACAAAGGCTTTTCTCTGCCACGCTTTTAGACTGCATTCCTTGACTTGTCTGACAATATTATGATGTAACTATACAGATATCAAAGTCTTATGATAGATCTACTGTATTTTTAATTCCTGCTCATGGAAATGAAATACAGATTCTTCATGGAAGAGGATGATGTACAATACATTTAATGAAATGCATGCACTCTCAAGGTCAATGATACAGTATTGGCTGGTTTGTCAAAGGACCTAAACAGGAATGTGTGTGCACTCAACGTACTGACAGTAATATCAGCTTTTGACATATAAATTAACAGCAATAGCATCGAACTACTGTTTTGCAATAAGGAGAAGAAGGAACCTCTTATTGTGAAAATTTCACGTCTCATAAGCATCGTGCTTCTGTTCTTCATCAACAGTTCTGTGGCAGAGAGATGTAACAAAACACAAGGAAGGATGCATGTACCTTAAGCATAGACAAAGTGATCATAATATTCAGTATGAAAAGCTAATTTGTGGAATGCTGTTTTGCAGTCAAGCATTAATCATAAAAATATCAACAGAAACCTCAGAACCTGTGGGTAACAACAAGAAAAAAAAAAAAA
>VXBH01001270.1:194959-205518 GCA_013400035.1 Rynchops niger
AAAAAAAAAAAGGAAAAAAAAAAGCTACCAAACCCCCAGATTTTTTCTGGTTCAAGTATGTTTTCATCAGCTTTACCTGATCAAAAACAACCTCACCCACACAGTGTAACTAACGGGAGGAGACGACACAGTGAATCGAGCTCACCTGCTCGTCAGCACATTGGAGAGTTCCTGCCAGTGGCCAGTATGAGGCTGGGACAGAAATTAAAAGGAGCGTTAACTAAATTTTTAGGTATCAAGCTGAAATTGCAAAATAAGTTGTCAAAGACCAAAGGCAGCTTTTGAAGTATGATGTAAAAATACAAGATCTGTTTTACTGAGAATTTTCAGATCCTGATATATATATATATGTATAATCTCCTTCGTGGTTTGTTTTTGGGTTTTTTGCGGGGGGAAATATCTTCAGCGTGAGATTTAAAGAATAACATTAGGTTTACGATTTTAAAATAATTCTGGATGAAGGGTCAATATCTGTATTATAGCATGTATTTGCACAGCAGTACACAATGCTGGGCAACCTGCTCTAGCTGACACTGCTTCAAGCAGGAGGATTGAACTAGATGATCTCCACAAGTCCCCTCCAACCTCAAATATTCTGTGATTCTGTGATTAAACTTTTTTGGCTTCATGGCAGACTCTAAAACATAAATTTTATAATGAAAAACATGAACTTTACAATTATTTCAGCCATATTAATTCAGAAATCTTCCTATATAGATAAGAATATAAGATTTTCATATCTCCAGGCTTTTCATATAGATGTAGAACTGATACAGAGTATTATGTCATTCTCAAGATTTGATAATGATCTGAAAGTTGAAGGCAGAGATATGAATGCCATTTACTCTCAATTCAATTCAACAAAACCACCACAACTCTATTAAAAAGTATTTATTTGGATATGCTGAAAACAGAAGGGAAAGGTGTATATTGACATATTTTACAGATACTGTGGGAGATAATCTGAAGGCAAAAAGGAAAATATCTGCCCTTTACTTTTTTATTTCCATGCTTTTAAGATTATCAGTGAAAGTTAATTTTGCTTGAAAAATGTATCACACTCAGGATTTTTAAACAAGGAGGGGCGATAGATCCAACAGTAAGGTTTTTCATAGTAAATACTTAGACACATTCACAGCTTGATATTCTTCCTATTCTCTGTGTGCCTAAATGTGAATTTTAAAGATTGATTAAATATCCATTTTTTAACTGAAGAAACTTCTTAATATAATATTATTGTGGAGCAGTTTTCAGAGATTGGTGTGAGGAGGAAGGGAGAGTGAAAATAACAGTATTCCACAACTATAAAATTAGTACTTGAGTACTTTTATGAGGTGTTGCCCGTGTTTTCATCTGTTCCACTCTACCTTGAAAAAAAGTTGTCTGAAAACCTGCACAAAACCAGACATACGGTAAAGAGGAGGGAGAATACAGCAAAAGAGGATTACTGAGAGAAGTGAAGCAATCTATAGGGAACTAGTAGTAGAGAATATGCTGTAGTCATTGGGGATAGAGTATACAATTTTCCTTAGGTGTAGCTCATGCTTCTGCTACATCTCATTTTTGTTTTGTTTTTAAAGATGACCTATAGGTTATATGCAGAGAAATATAGTATCTATAGTAACATTCCATAGAGACTCACTAACCACCCATACAAATTCTGCATCATGATTATAGCGTTAGCTACAGCCATCTGTCCCAGGTTCCTTCAAAACTGAAAAAGAACTAAAACGGGGACAGAAAATGGTATGTTGAGAAAAGATGGGAGAGTCACAAACATTACCTGTGGCAGTTTCTGCTTTGGAAAAATATGTGTGTGTTGATTAGAGGCTTCTATACAATATTGGATGGTAATCAGCTATTAATATGTTTAAAATTTCAGAACAACACCTATATGCTGAAATGGATTGTTTAGAGCATTACACACTACACACTTATGATTTTTAATCCCTCCAATGATACTTATCTTCTGTGAGAACCTAAGTTGTTCCTCAATTGCTCCCCAATTCCCAGAAAGTTAAAACTGATGACTGCCCGCTGAAGTGATTTCTGAGACAAATTCTGTGATAGCTTTTCTGGTCTCAGTTTCCTTGGGTTTTGTGAAATCGTACCAAAAGTAAATTTAGTTCAGTATCTGTAAAGGCACATAAAAATAAAAATGACCACACATTATAAATGGTGGAACTGTAGCAACTAGCACAGAAAAACATTTTTTATCTTCCAGTTGTGTCTTGATTCAAACACTATCTGATTGGTTTATAGGTAAGTACGGTATAGACAATAAATGTGCTGTTCAGCAAAATAGTTTATTCCTACAATATGCTATACATTGAACCAACAAAGTCCATCTTGTGGGTTAGAGGCCATAAATACTTTTGTCAAGACAAAGGAAAAACTCTATGAAAAAATTCTTAGTTTAGTTCATTGAAATAATACAGTGTTCTCTACTCTGGGCAACCCAGTGATCTGTGGGAAAAAACTGATCCCATTGAGAAACACCTTGCAGTAGAGCATCCCTGTTCCTGATAGAATCACTACTATATTGCACCAGATCAAAAAATCAAACAAAACAACACCTCTCCCCCACCTCAAAAAAAAAAAACACCACGTCCCCCCCCCCAAAAAAAAAAAAAAAAAAAAAAAAAAACAACTAAACAACCCAAAACACGATAAACAAACAACAAACATAATATTTCATCACTGTTCCCATTTCACTATCACGTGCTTCTTTCCTCCCTAATTCCCTTTTCCTATCAAACCTGATTAGCAAGATAAATGTGTAAGTAAAAGCTTGCTTGCTTTCTTAACGTGCTTTCTATTCCAAACTCATTCCAGCGGGTCACAGCTGGGGATTGATATTGGTCTTATCACTATGGGATCAACTCTGATGCCATACACAGCTCCCTCTGTATCCCACTCGTTGTGTTCCTGGAGTACAAAGATGCTGCTGAGTTGTAAAAGTTCTGGTTTGCTATAAGTATAGAGAGGAAAAAAAAGAAAGAAGTAGGAAAGTCTATAAGTATTTATTTAGACTGATGAAAGAAACAAATCCAGTCAGCAGCTACGTGTGTGAAAGAGCCCCAAACTGAAATGGAAAAATCAAAACCAGTGATGACACTGAGAAAATGTAAGGATTTTTTTTATTATTTTTCTAGTGAAAAGAGTAGTTTAGTAATCAATAGTTCTTCAAAAAGCTGAAGCTTAGCTTGTGGCAGGTTTATCTACAAAAATTACAGAGACACCTTTTTCTATAGCATCAGAGTGAGATTCATCTGATCAAACTTCAGGATTCACCTCCTCTGTCTTTAGAAATCTACACTATAGATATCTGCATCCGAGTTGTTTACCTTAATTTAAGCAAGTGGAGTGAAATAGGAATGACTCATTTGAGTTATCTTAGCTGTCTACTTTAACAGTAGATGTTAACAGAAGTGGATTCAACCTTAAAAGGTCCTGTTTTTTTCCTCCATTGAAACAAAAGACAGTCCAGGATGAATGGCTCAACATATACACTACAGATACACCAAGTTAGGTGAATTGAATCCCCACCTAGCTGGGTAAACTTTACTTATTAACCCAAGGCTGATTGTCCAGAATCTAGGCTTGTTGGTTATGTTTCATTAGCAATGGAGAAGGGGAAAATTATTTTTTAAAAAGTTATTCTTCCAACTTTTCTTAAGATACTTATCTGATGATAAAGCACCTTCTGAAGGTGCCTAACTCTCTCCGCTAGCTATAGAGGGGCAAAAATGCAGAATGTAGGCTGGACATCAAACTCTTAGGTGACAAATATTAGAGGAACATCCACTTTTGCTTTCTGATAAGGAAAGATTAGCAATGGGCTACAGCCTCATGTCACCTTTCAGCAAAACTAAAGCAGAAATGGAAAAGCTATACATTAGTCCTGCAAGAATACTGCCGTAGCTAATGAGCTGCAGGGCCTTCATTTTCTTGTCCAACTTCAAACTAAAGGGGCTGAGAATTATCAAAGAACAAAGTTGGCATTAAAAAGTTGGTGTTCAGAAAAAAAAGATAAAGAGGGAATTCTGCAGAGACTTTATCTCTGGACTCTATCACCAATGTTCATTCCCTTTCTCCCTGTCCAATAACAAGAGAGACCCTTTCCATTTCTACTGCTGCTTTGGTTGGAGGAAACCAGCCCTTCTAACTCCCCACGGCCGTGGCAAAGGGAGACCTGCAGAGAGAGGGTTGGACTGACTGTGCATGGCACTTGTGTGAGCCCGGCCAGCGTGTCCCACTTAATGCTTCTCCTGGCCTTGGTGGGATGGGTGGTGAAGGAGCTCTGGGTAGCACACTTTTTTTGAATAAGCCCTGCCTGGCAGTTCATCCTCGGGAGGACCATGCTTACACTGCAGGCGCGGATGATCCAGACACTGCTGTATGTAGACACACCATTCCCGAGGTGGGAAGAAGTGCACCCATGACTGCAGGCAGCTCCTGGGTAGAGCTGCTTCACCCATCTGTGTCCAGCCAACACCTGCCCTGTCCTGTCCTCAACACTGCTGCTGTTCTCTGCTTGACTGCTGGGTGGTACCTGGGTGTTTCAGGGCCACTTGGAAGTACTCCCCATGGTGGCAAGAGAGAGAAAAGGCAGCTTGGGTCTCACAGAGATCTTTCTCTGACCCTTCCTCATGCACAGGGAACCAGAAGAAGCAGAGGAAGCCCAGGTGACCCAGCTGCCCTCCATCAAGGTCCTACTGAAGGAACTGAGCTGTGGCATGGCAATGCCATGAATACCACTCCTATATCCACTCTACCCCCAGATGTTTCTCCAGCCCAGCATCAGGTGCATCATTTCTCACCTTCCACTTTTTTTCCCCTTGCCCAGGTGACAACTCTACTTGCCAACAGCCTGGAGAGGCTGGTCAAGGGCCAGGCAAAAGTGAGGTGACTCAGGCCGGCAGGCTGAGCTTCAGGTGGAAATTCCTCATATCCCAGCCTCCCCCAACACTGGCGTCCTAGACTACTGGCCATGTCCCAGGTCACTGCCTACAGCAAATCCTTTGGCCATCCCCACCTCTCACACATTGCTAGTGGATCAATGCAGCTCCCTGGGGGCCCTTTCTGCTATGGGGCTACTTGGCAAGCACAGCATGTTTCTTGCAGGTTGGTCCCATTCAGTAGCCACTGCTGTTCTACTCTGTCACCAAAGGTGGACTTGTCCACTCAACTGGTCATGTTTGGAGAAGATGGGCAGGACAGCCCTTCTCTCCTCTTCTTGCACGCAGGCACTTCTGTGGCACCGGGGCTGCTGCCATCCCCACAAAGTACATCCATCCCCATGACTCTGCAGCAGGAGAGATGAGCTCCGGAGGGCTCCCTCATTCCCAAATGACATCTTTCCTTTGCCCTTAGTGGCAGGATGACAATGCAGAGAACATCCATGGCACTTCTCATCCATGGTAATCACCTAAACCATCTAATATAAAAACAGATAACATGACTAGCAAGACACAAGGCTACAAATAATCTCTCTAAAAAAGGGTTTTTAAAAATAAGGTTTTTTACTTAATTTTACTTGGGTTTCTCCATGATAAAGAGTTCATATTGAGTCATCTGGCTATTCATGCTATTGTAAATTGGAAGTAAAACCCACTAAAAGAAGCATTGAGCAGAAGTGTCACGTAATCACAGAGTAGTTGAGGTTGATCAGAACCTCCGGACATCATCTAGTCCAAAACCCTTGATCGACAGAGGGTCAAATAGAGCAGGTTGCTCAAGTTGGGAAATGAAGACAGGAAAACCATACTGAAAATTACAGAAATACTCATTTATGAGTGGAGATTTGGCCAACAATACTACCTGTGACGTATGCTTTTTTATTTTGTGTTCAGTCAGGTAATAAATCAGTGTGTCCAGAATGGGAGGAATGTTCTGGGGCTCTGACCTCCTATATTTTTGATGGACAATAATAACAACATAACTGTAGTCTTTATCATTCGTTTTGACACAATTCAACCATCTCTATATCTTTATCTAATTATCATGTAAAGCCATGTAACCTTCATTGTCTATGTTCTTGATAGTTTAATGAACTGTGTTTTAAATTATATGAAAACCTCAGCAGGTGTAGATAGATATAAGTCAGATGTAATGAAAGAATATATAACACTTTTCAACATATGAATATCAGCTCTTTTTTTTTTTTTTCTTTATCCACGATCCGCAGAGAACTGAAACCCACTGGGACAGTGCCTTGAAGTGTGATATGCAACTGTCACATTAATTAGAAACTGAGCTTCAAAATATGCCTTGCTGAACCCAAACAAGTCTAAACAGATCATTTGGTTTTGTGTTCCTGAAGTGTGTCAGGATGCTTCTGGTTTCATTCAAAAGAGAAAGGAAAGATGTTAATTACATGTCTTTTTGTATCTGTTGATATTAAAAAGATGTGAAGCAATCCTGAGAATATCATTAGACCTATGGCAGACAGCATTATACTGTTTTTATCTTTTGGAAGGGTGTAATTTAGGGGAAAAAATAGTTTCTTTTAATATTTTCTTCTATTAATTTGGTCTATCTGTAATATTTTGTGATCAATATCATTTTTTATTGCTCAAGACATGTCACACTTGTGTAATTGTTATGGTGTCAATATTTCAGCCCTAAAAAAGTGAGCAAATGTGAAAGAAGCTTTGTCTCATGGAAACATCTAATACTTCAGGTTCCAAATTCTTTCCTGTTTCTGTGCACAATCTAAGAAATTCAAGAAGTAACGAGTATGAAAACTTTTGTTCCAAACTGTTGGCAGTGGTACTTGCAGGCCACAGGGAATTTAGAGTAGACTTTTCTTTGTATATTATATAATTTCATATTTTACTACGCCGATAGTTGTGCTACAGTTACTGCCTGAGACTCATCTTTTCTGCCTCTACCTTAGAAGTTCTACTGAAAAAAAAATTACCTGATTCTTGAATACTATCATAGTTCAACTTGAAAAACTTGCAATGCATTCTGCACACTGCTACTCTGTTCCTTCATATTTCTTTGCTTTTTTGTGCTTAGGTTCCTAATTCAGCTTGAGACTGGAGCTGCTTCAGTTTATTCAGTGAATGTGGCATGGTTATGGCTACTGAAAGCAGAGGCCCATCTTGTCCCTATCCCTGGTTGTTCCTTCCCTTTTATGTGCTTTTCGTTGCCTCCTGAAAGACCAAAAGAGGAAAAAAAACAAAAGAAAAGTTTTTAAAAAGTAGTCTTAAATGGGTTCAATGGCGCTTTTTGGTTCATAACTCATTCTGGCCATTGAATGATGGCTGTAGAAGACCCATGCCAAAAGGACTCATAACTGCATGCTATAGGGGCTTGGACTACAGAGAAAGTTAAACCAAGAGGTCTTAATTCTGGGGTAATACTGCCTACTCAAAAATTTTGGAGTTTTGTCTGTTTTACTCCTTATTTACTAGCTATTTATTTTTGTGATTTTAGTTTAGAAATGTCTCCACAGAAGGAAAAAAAATCCACCGGCTATATTTCAAGCTTTATTTTACTTTCAGACACACTAGTGTGATCCACATGCATACTGATACAGACTCAAGCTCCATATCAATAGTGGTTTCTATTAAATGTATTCTTCCTGTCCTCTTTCTCTGCTGTGTGTATAAAACAGACTTCAAAACATGAACTGAAGAGTTTTTGCTTTCCAACTCCAGTGTTTAATAATCTACTATTGCTACTTTTGTGGAAAGTCTAATGCATCATAACATACATATCTGTGTATATATAAATATATATGTATGCGAGCGCATGCAGAAACTAAAACACTTTGTTCTCTCTGCTCCCCACAGTTCTCTGAAAAACTCTGCTTGTTGTGAAACATCTGTGTATAAAATTTAAATTCATACGATCTGTTTCAAACATATCTAATATGATGTCTTTTGTGGTTGCCATCTGTCATGCAACAATAAAAGTGATTTTTTTCCCTGAACAGAAAGAAATCTTTTTTACATCATCTCGAAGGATCTTTTAAAAAATGTTAAAAGATCCACAGTAAACACATTCAGTATGTCTCAAAAGAGGTATGATTCTTTCTGAATCTCCATATAAAAAGGCTTTTTAAGTTTACCAACATTTGATTTGAATTATTTAGCTTAAGCTAAACTGATACATTATTCATGTTAAGTGAAGCACATAAATAATGCCAATTTTATCCCCAAAAATATTTTAAAAGCTAACTCGTGTGCAGTTTGCAATTTATAGCTGAGGCTTTACCAACTCATTAAAAGCAAAACTAGCTGGGAAATTTCTGACTCAGTTCAACAGAAAATGAGTTGAAAAGTTATTGTATATGAAGGTGACAGCTAAATACATCCCTGAACATTAAATATAGCCACCTCAAAGATGCAGTCTTTGAATGTTCATATCCACAAGTACACACACACCCCCTTCCATCAACAGGTTCTGTAGTCTCAAGTAGTTGATGAATTACAAGCCAGGACTTCAATGTCATTGAAACATTTTCAACAGAAATGGTATGTTTGGTCTCTGTCACCACCTTTTAAATTATTTAGAAATATACCCATAACTCATGAAAACACATAAAAGATACTGTTGTCACTGGAGTACTAAACGTGAACAAATTTGTACAGTCTATTGTACAGTCTATATATGTGCAGTCTATTTGTACAGTCTATATATGTGTATATATATATTTGTACAGTCTATATGTACAGTCTATATATGAGGAAATAATTCTAAACGTAGAAAGTGATAGTTCTACTCATTAACATGCAGTACGGATCAAGGAATTAATTGCTGTTTTGAACCTTCAGGCCAAAATCTCAGAACTGGACACTTGTCATTTAGGACTAATCCAGCTCTTAGGTAGGGCACTGGGAACGTGCTAGCAGTTGTATCAGTAGACATTGTCTACTTCAATTTGTTTATACGTAAAATCAGGGAATATTACCTCTGCAGTGCTGTTCTGAAGCAATAATGTTACCACTGACTGATGCTGTTGCTATTTCTGTTTTAGTTAGTTTCCTATTGGGCAAATCAATTGATTTAATCTCTGCATTTCAGATAGTTTCCTCAGAATTGCCTAGACAAAAGTCGTAGTTGTTTCCTTAATTTACAGTCCCTAAAGGTTTATCAATTGCCCTTTTAGCCTCTTCTTTCCTATTGTCCCTATTTGATTACTACTGCTGACAGAAATGATAAGGACCCATCTAACTTGCCTCTTCTTTGCATGGAACATGGTATTTTTACCCCCTTTCCTCTCTCCGACAGAGCATACAGAGCATCTTCTCGTCTTCTTTCAAGTTGTGTTTTTCAGGTTGGGGTGATGATCTGTGTGATACAGATTTATCAGTACCCTTTTCCCTTTATCGCCTATGCTAAGCCAAACATATCCTCTACAAACCTTTAGAGACCCTTGAGAAAGGTCTTATTCATTCATTCGATGCATTGAAGGATAAAGTTAAGCACGTGTGTAATTACATATGTGATGTGGAGTATATTTGCCATTTCTCTACTGTACTTCTACAACTAGTTACACTTTCCATTGCATTGATTTAATGAACATTGGCGTGATGGTAATTTAATTGCAAATTCTGTTCATGTATTTAATCTTTTTTTTTTTTTCTTTTTTACATCAATAAGTGACCTAATCCATACAAAACAAGATTAATTCCAAACATCTGCAAGAACTAGAAAATAGCACAAGCCTTTTCCAAATTTTACATAAGATACACTGGAAAGTCCAATATAAACATAAACATGCCAGTCTTGTATACAATTGCTTATCTGGACTCTGTTAGATATTGGATAAGCAATTCAGTGTCTTGAAAGAAAGACTATTCTTGTGCTATTGCCCAACTGTAAGGATGAAGCAGAAAAAGTCTGGTATTAAAGCCTGTACTTCCATAATATTCAGTATAATTTTATATTTTCAAAAGCTTGAGTAGCTCTGACACAGATAATTCAATGGTCAAAATAATTCTGCAATTCTGGGAATGTTTTCTAGGCTCAAGCGTGAAGTCTTGACATATTGCAGCTTAGTTAACTATTTCTCTCTGCTATGTAAAACTGGCTTATAAATCTCAGATTTTGTTCCCCAGAAACTATATGAAAACATATTGGCCATTCTGACAAGAGACAGACACATTTATTTTTGCCAGCACTACCACATGTGGACTGGATCCAGCAGAATGCAGCTGGGATAGACAAAGCTTTTTTGGCAGATCATTATTAACAGAGGAGTAATCCTGTGAAGACCATGAGAACAATCTAGGAGCTTTTCAGCTACAAAAGATGTCTTGGAGGCTAAATTTCAGTTGTATGAGCAAAGGCTTAAGAGCCATCTTTCTCTTTCTTCTCTCTCTTTCTCTTTCTCTTTCTCTTTCTCTTTCTCTTTCTCTTTCTCTTTCTCCTTCTCCTTGGCTTTCTTTCTCTTTCGCTTTTCCTCCTCCATAGTGTTTCAGTCTTCAACACCTTCATAGAATGATTAGGCTTTCTATAGGAAATTATGTAGGGGGGAAGAATCTTAGTGTCTTTCTCTTTTCCATTGAAGTGCCTCTTTCTAGCCCTGTTGCTTTTTTTTT
>VXBH01001270.1:205615-228449 GCA_013400035.1 Rynchops niger
AAAAAAATTAGACAGTATTTAAAAGCATTTAAAAACATCCTGGGATTTTTAAGTATCTAAAATCCATCAAGGAGAAAACACATATTTGAAGATGTTCGCAGTTAAAAAAGAAAAAAAAAGGAAAAAAAAAAAAAAGGCACATTATTTAAAAGTACCTGAAAGTGAATGTGTGTGAAGAGTGACTCATTTTTTCCAACGAACTCTAGGAGAGCTTTCCGGGAGAGAAGGAAATATACTCTATAATAATAAAAATGTTGAGAGAAATGCTTCAGTATCTCTTTTATAAAAATTGAGTACTTCTGTGGGGTTTTTCTATTCTTAGCAGATTTTTTATGGTGTCTCTTTTCTTTGGACTTTAGGCATCTGAGGAGCACAAAGCAAATTCTGCAACACAGAGGAGGCCATCCTCTGCATGAGTGAAGATGTACCGTGATATTTCGTTCTGTGCTCCTTTCAGAGTCAGCTCTAAGAGGTTCACAATGTCTTTACAGGCAATGTCAAGAAGAAAGGGGAGAAACAGGTGAAAGGCAGAGAAAAGAAATTTGAAAAGAACTGCTGAAGCATATTAAACACACATTTATCTCTAGGACCAACATCCCAAAGTTGCCCTTAGAGGCAGTCATTTGTACTTAAAAAGTGAAGAAAGTGTTTAACCATTTCAGATGACGTATGCAAACTGAAAGGTAGATTTTCCTTAGGAATCACAAATATGGGGCTGCCTGTACCCTCCCAGCTGGAATTCTCTCAGCAAGTGCATATAGAAAGGATACAAGGCTGTGTGAAACATCTGATTTGTGAGAATGACCGGAGCTTGTAGACCACAATCTGCCCGAGCTGATAACAGCTGTCAGGCTCTTCTGCATGCTCCCAAGCGTGGAGGAAATATCAGCTAAGCCACAGCTCATCCAGTGTGCCTGAGGCCAGCTTCTGCTGTAAAGCCCCTCTTGGATGGAGCAGCCATGGCATTTAACCTTCTCACCCTCCCACTGGAACAGAGAGGCTATAGGAAAGATGCCTATTTGAAAAGTTTCCCTGGCCATTTCTAACTCCCAAATCCTTGTCCCCAGGATTATTTGGAAAAGGTCTATTTGGCATAGCCCATTGCCATCCAGAGGACCACTGGAGTAACTGAACAGAATCAGCCCTGAGTTTCCAGAGCCAGGACAAGCCCAGTTTAGTTCATTTTTCCATAAAAATAATAGCCACCTCCTCATCCCTTATGCTTCCTTTAACAGCGTTTTAGGTGGTATTTATATTCCCTAGAGCTAAATTCACTCTAACTTTAGCACAAGTTGCAAAACCCACCTCACTCACCTTGTATTCACAGGTATGAAGCCACTGAAACTCCATTTCACATATTCTTCAACACATCATTCATCAAGAGCTCCTTTTTAACTAAATTGCTGCCTGGTTTGGGGTTTCTCACCCGTTCAACTGATCATGCTTCTCTGAGCCTGAATTTCCCTGTACAGCCATTACCTGCAGAGACAATGTTCAGCCCATGGAACAGCTGATATTCTCAAGGAACCAGACAGAAACCACCAATCAAAATTTATTTGTGCAGTGTTTTCAATACTTGCATCTTAGTTGGATCTACTTCACAAACTCTCTGCTCTGTATTCAAAGATAGCTTTCCAGGGTTTTCCTTTAACTTATAATTCCCTTTCAACCACTGACACACCTCCTTGCTTACACTGTCCTCTCTTAGTTTAAGGCTTCAGAATAAATATAGTAAGGATGCACAGTCTCAGAGGTCTGGCATGTGTAGGTGCTATGGTAATGCTATCCCCACAGGTATTTGGGAAAGACAATCTTTGTGATGAACATAATATGGCAGCCTAAATATATCCAGCTTCAAGAGCCAAAACTCTGTCCAAGAGGTGGTGAGTACTCATCCCATTTTATATCTATAGAATTAGATAGTTTATAAAGTGCATGTGTATGGAGGGAATGTGGTAAAGAGAGACAACACCTATTTTTAATTTCTCTTTATCCATTTATGCCTTGCTGAGACACGAGGAATTTGCCAGTATTGGAGCATCCATCCTCTCTCAAATTGTCTCCCAGAGTTCATTGTGGAAGAAACCAGACAGCAGAAGATGGAGATAATTCCAAGGCATCTTTTGCTGGGGCTCTAACGGGATGGGTATGACTTTTCACATTAAATGAGATGAGTTCGTCAGGACTTTTTTCTTTTTTTTTGTTTTCATCTGTGAACCACGTTAGTAATTAGGCCAGAGAGACAGAGCCTAACTGATACAATATTTACTGAAGTGCCAGAAGGAAAGCCACAGTTCTGTATAGACCACTTCCCAGCCTAAGGCCAACCAGTAAGAGAAGGACAAAAAACTTCCCTTGGCTTTCAGCTGTCTTTAATGCTGAGAGAGAACGTGACAGGGCTGCAAGTGAAGTAGACAGGGAAATAGGCTGTTTATTTTTGTGCTGATGTGATTTTTTGCTTTGTGTTGATGTGTAAGATACGCTGACAATGTGATCTTTCCTCATCTATGGAAGGAGAAATGAAGCTTTTATCACACACCTCAGAAAAAAGGACTGCATTTGAGTAAGCTATTGCTCAGGGCTGTGACACAGCTCCTCTCATTATCCATTAACTTAAATAATACTAGAGACTAAGTCTTCCATAGAACTCTCTATCTTCAAATCTCCAAGAGCCTGGGAGTAAATACAATCCTTTCATTTTGTAGATTAAGTCAGCAAGGGATGAGGGGGAGATGTGAAGGACCGTGTGCGGTAAAACAGAGCAATATGACCAAATTTTAAGAAATTACTGTTACAGATTATTGGCTACATTTTCCTGTCTCATCAGACAGCTTGCAATAGAAATGCACTTTTAAGCTGAATAACTATAACAATTGCTTCGTAATTTTGTTTAGAGAAATGGCTGTACAATTTTTGAGAAAACACTACAAAATAATCTGGACCAATCTCTCAGTTACAATTTCAGCCGCAACTAAAAGGCTGCATTTCACCACTAAAAACATGCATTTAAATTGGGGTGTGATAGATCAACTTAACTATAAGCAATGTAATCAGGATTTTCTCCAGCAATAATTAATCTTGTCCTTGATTTCTCAAGCAAGTGAGGGTTCAGCTAGAATTACTGGAGTGACTGTGTTTCACAGGAGTGATACTGCTTTAGCATCCTATTGGGCTGGTAGCATTGTCTGATCATTCAGGAATGTTTGTTACCAATTGCTTGTACAAATACTACCATGATAATAAGATAATGCTGCCACCAATAGAAATAGCATTGCCACATGGCCTCATCATTGCTCTTTGGGGGCACAGTAGATCATGCTCTGCCTCTCAGTAAAATCTCTGCCCTTCAGCCTGCTGACAGAAGCTGTTTCCTGCAACAGAGCCAGAACTCCTATTTGTCAACAGCAATTAGTAAGGAGGGAACATACATGTGTATAAATATACGAATACAAAATTGCCTAGGGACAATCCAACACTCCTAAAATGACAGTTTGTTGTGGTTTACGTCCCACTTTATGTAAGAGCCAGTATTCCTTCATTGTGTTAAGGTCTGATCCTTCCAAGACAAAGCTTGAGATGTTTGCAGGACATTTCAGTTCCTGATTTCCCCTTAAAACTCCTCTACAGTCTTACAAAGAGTTAAATATGACCCGGGATGAATCTGATATTATCCAAAATGGTCACACCTAATTTAAGATACTAAAGTAGATGAACTAACATCTAAGTGCACATAAGTATTACATTAAATGCAATGGGAAAGAAGAACAAATAATATCTCATTTAGGTTCAACTTGTGGAAACCATCAGAGGTATGCAAGGAATTGTATCTGTATTCCCAGGGGTGATATATGAGACTGATAAAAGGTAGGACCGTGTGACCTTGCACTGTGTATTCACATCAAGCTGCTCTTCTTTTCAATGACTAAAGAGCAGCAGCTTACAAAAGTTGTTATTAAAAAGTCATATTTTCTATTGAGCTAACTGTAACATTAGTATGGGCCTATGCGACACAAGCTTATTTTGGAGGGATATCAAACGATTCCACTCGTGGGTGATATTTAGCAGTGATGCTCTGTAACTAACATACGTAATGGGGAAGACCTAGTCATTGCATCTGGGACAATTCCCTTGTAACTTGCTCCCTTTCTGCTTGCTCTTGTAATTCTCTTGACCTGTGTTTCCTTTATGAATAGATCATTTAGCACACAGGGTTGTTTAAATTTCCTCCTGAGTAAAAAGTCACCTTAAAATCTTCCTAAGTATTTCCACAAATGTAAGGAAAAGGGAGAGCTATGGAGATGTGTGTTTGGTATAGGTGTCTTCAGTGATCAAGCTCCTTGTTTAAGATCTTTAGATGCCTAAGTAGGTGAGATGAATCTAAGTACATTGAAGTACTAGGCTGGAATTAAAAATTAATAACATCTAGCCTGGGTGCACACTGATGGGAATTGTCAGGTATACAGGAAGAATTGTCATTACAGGTCTTATGTAGACCAGGAGCACAACTGCACCGAGTAGCATTTCATTTTCTTAAAGAGGTTTTAATTCCTACTTTCTCAAGGGAAATATATCTCCAACCTGCTTTCCAAAGCCTGCTCCACAGTCGACATCAGGCAGGGCTTTTTGTCTACCTGTAAACCTTATCCATAGGTAGTCTGGCTTTTTCAGGGTATTATTAAGTTTGAAACATATGCACCAAGACTATTTAATGAGTTGTTAATTAGTCAGTGCTTAAACAACACATTTTCTCTAGTGTACTGTTCCAATACTAATAACTCGTGCTCTTCCCATCTGTTTGCATCCACCTGTTATCATTATTTTAAAACTACAATGAAAAGTCTTCAATGAAGGAACTAATTTCATGGTATATGTTCATACCCAGAAACAATGATAATGCTTTTTGCTGCTATCATAAGGCACGTGTTAACTATTTCCCTTTACTGTTGATATTCTAAATTGAAATTCATACCAGAAATGAGACAAGGATGCTTTGAGGCAAAGAGGATTTTATATTTTTTGAGGGGGAAGAGATACTGGAAAAAAATACCTAATATTTCCACATGACCACATAGTTTTACTAAATGACTGCTTTTCACATATATTTCACTAAATAAGACTCAGCATTATTTACACTGACAGCATGAGATTAATATTCTGGGTAACTAAGCATCTTCCCTATTGTATTCTTAAATGTCCTAGATACAGAAACCAACAGATGTTTTCATTCTTAGTAAGCATTTTTCCTAAGGAAGGTGATTTAAGAAGGGGAAAGCCAGGTAATCTGGGGCAATAGGAACCATTGTTCTGAGACAGTATTACTGATCTACAGCTTGCTGATATGTCTTAATTCATCCCTGTTTTATTTCTCCTTGCATGTCCCAAAATATTAGCAAATGCTTTCAAAATTTCCAATTGGAAATAGTTTTTGTTTTGCAGTTCCTGGCATTTATGGAATTATTATTTGTTTTTGCAAACCTCAAAGAGACTTCAGTGGGAGACAGAGTAGAAAAAAGGAATCAAGTATTTACGTGCACACACTTGTGCAATGAAGAAATAAAGGAAAGGGCACCTGGCAATAAATCACAGCTTGTATTATTTTAAGGAAAATCATACTTTACAACTCTAAAACTAATTAAAAAAAGAAAAAAAGTGGAGACAGGATATATAAAAATACACCTTAGTGTATAGGTGTGTGTCACAAGATACATGCAGACCTATGACCTTATCTGGTTTTCTACACACTGGTATCCAGCAACATCCGAGATGCATCCACTACCCTTGGAACGTCCAGCTTCCAACCTCTCTCGCCTACAGACGGAGAGCCCTGTCTGCCAGGCACCGCGTAGCTGTTTCAGTCTGAAGGATCTTGACATGGGACACCTGTGTGAGGGTAACTGAATCATAGCCCTCTTCAACACAGCAGCAGGAGTCTAACGATTGGTTCCATTGGCCAAATGTAGGTGTCTAACACAAGCTTAATCTTTCAGCAATGGCTATGACCCTACTAAAAGTGTGCAGCTATACCTGCCAGTGCTCTGATGTAGCATGTATGCCAGTCTAGCGGATATTTGGCAATCTGCAAATCAGTGAGTGAACTGCAAAGGATAGGCTTGGAGCACATAATCAACAACTGACTAGTGCTGGACAGGTTAGGTAGCGACATGGAAATAGAAAGTGAAATGTGTTGGACTGTTTTCACTAATGTAAGCATAATAAGGGCAATAGCTGGTACAGCAGTCATAACCTAGTTTAGACCACTAAAACCAAAACCAGAATTTTACCCTAAGATGCCAGATGACCTTTCAGTGGCACAGGATTCCAGATCACTGAGATCCTGCTGAGAGTGCTATCTCCGCCCTTTCCAAGGGAGAATTATTGAATCATAGAATCGAATCATAGAATCACCTAGGTTGGAAAGGACCTTCAAGATCATCGAGTCCAACCATCAACCTAATACTGCCAAAACCACCACTAAACCATGACCCTCAGCACCACATCTACCCATCTTTTAAATTCCTCCAGGGATGGCGATTCCACTACTTCCCTGGACAGCCTGTTCCAGTGCTTGGTAACCCTTTTGGTGCAGAATTTTTTCCTAATATCAATCTTAAACCTTCCCTGGTGTAACTTGAGGCCATTTCCTCCTGTCCTATCACCTGTTACTTGGGAGAAGAAACCAATCCCCACCTCTCTACAACCTCCTTTCAGGTAGTTGTAGAGACCGATGAGGTCTCCCCTCAGCCTCCTTTTCAGGCTGAACAACTCCAGTTCCCTCAGCCTCTCTAGACCCTGCACCAGCCTTGTTGCTCTTCTCTGGACTCGCTCCAGAATCTCAGTGTAAGAGCAAAGTGTATGAGACCACATACCCACAAGAAAACACAGTCTTACATATAGAAGGTGCAAATAAACTAACAGACACAAAGTTCATCTGTGGCTGGATCCAGGGCTGTTAGAATAATATTCACAGATGGAAAACAACAATCCCACATGCACAGGTTCTTACAGTTTGCTGTGGTGGCCAACAGCATAGAGCTATGAGCTGCTGCCAAGTGAACTCCAAGCAAAGTTGTTCTTCCATGTGAATACCAGAAAACATCCAAATCTATGCGATCAACTCAAAGAAATTTCATTTCCCTGTTGTTAATCTGAATGAGATTCTGTACATTTTCTTAAAATCTTGACCCACTGCTGCTACACTCCTGCCTCTATGAACAAGCACATGCTACCATTTTGCAGAAACTCTACATAAGGAATCATGAAGAGGAGGCTGAGGGGAGACCTCATCTACAACTACTTGAAAAGACATTGTAGAGAGGTTGGTGCTGGTCTCTTCTCACAGGTAATTAGTGATAGAACAAGAGGGAATGGCTTCAAGCTGCAACAGGGAAGGTTTAGACTGGACCTTAGGAAAAAATTCTTCCCAGAAAGAGTGGTCAGACACTGGAATAGGCTGCCCAGGGAGGTGGTGGAGTCACCATCCCTGAATGTGTTTAAGAGTCATTTAGATGTGGTGTTAGGGAATATGGTGTAGGGGAGAATTTTGTAGAGTGGAGTTGATGGTTGGACTCGATGATCCCAAGGGTCTTTTCCAACCTAAATGATTCTGTGATTCTATGAATAAAGCCAAATCTTGCCTTTAGATTTCAAGAAGGAGCTCTCAACCTCATGGCCTGCAAAGAGTTCAAATGCTGTCTCAGTCTGCATTTCTGAGTGATATTTCCCATCAAATTAAGATCCAATTGCTTTGGAAGCGTTACTTAAGGTTTTTATATGAGAGAAACTTAATATTCCTTTCCTTTATGGCAGCTGCTATCCACACACATCTACAGTATTCCTGCTCTGAAAAAAAACCATGTTTCTAGAGTGACTAATTTAATCATTTCATATGTTTCCAGTTTTTTAATATCACTTGCAACCGATGCCACAATCACAGACTGTACATTTGGCAAAGCCTGATCAATGCATATTGAGCAGTATCAAAAATGTCTCTATCATTTGACAGTAAGGATGCAATGTGACATGTCATTCAGAGTCACTGGAGATCTGTAATATGCTGCTGTTCCTGTTTCAGGATCACTCTGGACCAACCACTGTGATGCACTTCTCACTTTGCAGAGACAGATTTTTCACTTCCCTGGCAAGCCACGTGGGATAAATCTGCTGTCGTACCCAGGCAAATTTTTGTAAGCAGCTTCCAGTTAATTGTGCTGTTTTCTCCAGAGATTTAAAAAAACAAAACAGCTAGTCAGAATGAAGAATATTTCCAGTCTTCGTCAGTAACTTCCATTTGCTTTTACAGAAATACTGTAATTAACCAAAGAACAGATTTGGTTAACCAATTGACCAAAATTGGTCACCAAAATACTGGTCTAACTTGCAATAGGACCTAGGATCTAAGCACTGTTGTATAGAGTACGTACTGCCTCAAGGACTTTGCAGCTAAGACTGAGACAGCATGCAGGCAAGAACAAACGGCAGGGAGGAGTAAAGATGTAGGTAACAGTAGTCAGATTGAACACATAGTGCACGTTTTGACAAGCTAAACTGTTAAAGGCACTACTCAGAGAATAGTCAAGCTGCATGAAAAGTCGGAGGATTTGTTATGTTTGCTATGTTAGTGTATTTACAGGAGCGATCTGGCATTTAAGAAAAAGGTTAAGCTAAACCAAAGACAGTGTAGGTGTGTACGGCACAGTGTGGTCTTGTCTGACTAAGACCTAGTCTGGATGGAGGAATAGAGCCTGTAAGAGTTACTCCAACCTAGGAGTAGTCATGAAAGGCACTGTAGCTCCAAGAAATGCCTTGTGAGGTTAAAACCTGTGCCTGATCTTCCTGGCACTGGGAATGACTACTTTCCTCGATAGGAATGGAGTATCACCCTAAGTATCTGGGAAGCAAGATATCTCACGCAAGCCTCCTCCCACATTCATCGTTGTTTGGCTTGCCACTTTCTGCTCATAGGACTAAACTGAGAACAGGCTCGCAAAACTGTACTTGGACCCAAAACAGGCAAAAACATAATGTAAGACAAAATAATACACTATTGAATTTCTCCACCTCCATTTTCAAAAGCATCAGGAGGTGAGACCTAGTGGTACCGTAATGGTACTTATAGTGGTACCAAGGAAGGAGTCCTGAAAGTGTCTTCTGCTGCATGGAGTTCAGCTACATTTTAGCCTGCCTTGTTCTGTCACATAAACATGTGGATGGAATTAAATAAAGAGAAGGAGAATAACTCCATATACATATTTCTGATTCAGTAGAATCAAGGATTGTATTAAATTAACTTTTCTGCTGAACAGGTCTATGTTTAACTTTGATTTTAAAATGGGCTCTTAACCACTGCAAGAGTTCTACAAAATATTATCCAGGTGAATACCAAATGTTTAGAGCATCATCTAGCACTTGTTATAAAGCACAGCTCGTTCCTAAATGCAGTGCTTCCATTTAGCAGGTACATATTATTTGCTGTAATACAAATCAAATATAAATTTAGTTTTGTTCTCGGGACAAGTCCTGAAAGGCGTCAATGGCCCACAACTTGCAGGGTGCTGAGCACCAACTGGCATTTGGGCTCACGCCAATTTCATTCTTAAAAAGTATTTAAAAAATTAAAAAGAGACATTGCCACTCTTCATCAGTTGCACAGGGAGAAATGCTGTTACTCTATTTTGCTTTATGCGTCGTGGTTTCATGAGACAGGTTGTTCTATATATAAAATACGTATTCATATCTTGTGTGTGTATATATATTTATCATATATAAATTAGATAATTTTTTCTGAGCGATTTTTTATTCTTGGCACATAAACATTAAGTTCCCCAATTAAAACTCACACACTTTATTGGCTCTCCAAACCTACAACTGGGCAGCCCTTGGCAGAAAACTTGTAAATTATACTTATGGCTATCTGGTACACTACCTTTCCCGTGACTTTTATTCTCCTCTTGCTGCCACCATCACCTCTTATTTGTCTGTTATTTCCACAAGTTCATCTTATCCTGTAGGCCCTGGATATAAACGTGTTTGCACATATGTACACAAACAATTAAATAAATTGCCTAGTATTTTCCGGATCAGCACTGTAAAGTTTTTAGGATAGACTTCCTCACTTGTATGGGATGATGACTGGCATTATGGACTTCTCCACACTGATGGAGTTGCTGGAAACCAGTGAAATATGTGAACAACAAAGGAAGAAAATCTCAGAATACGTGGACTTGAAATGTTAGTCTTGCGCTCTTAAGAAAACTGATTATTACTGGACACAGTGAGCTCCCTTGAGAATTAGATGTCCTTCTCAATGAGTTTACATTAAAAAAGGAAAACCTGTGTGCTGATCCTATTAAAAGGAGTAGAGTGTGGACAGTACCACTTAATCCTGCTTCCAACGAAATCAGTGTTGAAACTCTGACCAAAACAATTAATACCACTGCCACCACTCATTTTAGCTCATGTGGGCTCTAGCAGGCAATTTGTACATCACTCTGTCCTCTAAGCTCAAACAAATACCTCACACTTAGCCTTCAGAAAGATTTTTTGGAGAGCTTCAGACTTTTTTTTCTCCAACTCAGTTTTGGGTACAGGTCAGAGGAGAAAAGGTATCACTTACCTTTGATAGAGCAGTATTTGCTGAGAAACACCAAGCCACAGGCTGTGATTTTGAAATTCCACCCTTCAGTTCAGAGTGTGCTGTGTTTTAAATAGCAGCTGCTAAAAAAATTACCTAGAAGGAAATCGTTCTGTTTTAAGCAACTCTACTCCTCTTCACTCACCTAAGGGTTCTAACTTCTTACTGAAATTATTTCCCAGATTTCTTGGAGAATTCTCCTTACACAAAAGGAAAGGTTTGTTGTATTTTTTCTTGAGGAAAGTAGTGGGGTTTTAATGAGAACAGTTTGAAGCAGAAATGTTTGTACCTGGTATTTTAATAGCAATGACAAGCTTCCAGACATGGCAGTAGAGATTTGTGAAATGAAGAAAAAAAAAAAAATCAATGTAGATTTGATTTAAAAGTTTTAGTTTTCTTTTTCTCTCTAAGGAAAATGGTTTCTTAGCTGGAAATCATATGAGAATTTAATTAGCTAAAATCTTATTAAATGCTTTTTTAGCCCATTCACTTCAATAAATATTAATTATGAGACATGAAAAGACATATAGAAAATGTTTTACAAAGAGCATAATGGGAAAAATGTAAAGGTTTGTATTTTTCTTTATTCTATTTTCACCTTTTTTTTTTTTTTGTGCTTGCAAAAACACTAAAGACAATGAAGCTGTTTTACATCGTACTTTGAGATGGTAATGGTGCATTTTAAAACCGAACGTGTCATGGGATATGCTCCAGAAAAATTTAGGCAAAAAAAAAAAATGTGTGATGACTCTGGCAGACCACTATAGCTTCTAAGAGTCCATTCCACTTTAGAAATATTCATCATGAACATGTTGCTGGGAAAGCATAGAATGTGCAGAAACATTTTACAAAATCTCATTTACACAGCATCTTAAAACACCTGTCCTTTCCAGCCCAAATTCTTCTGTGTTCTGCTTATTTAAATTGCCTTATCCCATTCACCACAACGTTTTACAGTTAACTCTGTAAAGCAGGTGAAAGCAGTCATCTCTATTTTATAGGTAGACGGAAATCCAGATAGACTTCCAGTGAAGCAAAGGTCATGTAGGAAGACTCTGGCCAATAAAGTATATAATCCAGGACCCTCAAATTTGAAAGCAATTACCTCAGGCTCTCAATCATTCATTTTTTCTTCATTCCAGGAAAGTAATGGCTAGGAATTCTTCATGAAGAAACTAAACTCTTTAAAAAATAAAACTGAAAAAAATAAAAATCAAGGTTTGCCTGAGTATAATATCATAAGAACAATAAAAAAATAATCCTACCCTATTCTTTATTAAGAACTGAATTTTATCTGGCACTAATAACCAAAGCATAACATTCAGACTATCACCAGCTGGCCACTTGATCAGTTAACCAGTTTGGGGGCCTAAATTTCAGAAAGCGATATTGAATGTATCTATTTCAATGCATCACTTAATCTCTAGAGAAGCCCAAAAATTGATCAATTGCCTCTCTCTATTTCAGGCTACAATGTTCCATAGGTGCCTGTGCATACATAACTTCTTTGGTACAAGGAGCAGCCAGACCTGAAGAAGTAGGCAGAATTTAGGCACATGAGCACCATTGCAATTTTGAAATGAGCAAGGAGATACCAAAACTCCACCTAAGCCCTCGTTACATGTGTTCTGAGTGTACACCTCAGCTTGATGTGTCCTCTAGATCTAGTTGCCGTTTGCAGTAGAGGTGGTGTAGTGCACTTTTTGAAAAGTTAGTACGAATATGCTATGAGCTGAATAGTAACGTCAGGACCCACACTATGAAGATAGGAAGAGGGAAGGTAGCCTTACAAGTGATTCAGCATATCTCCACAAGGTTGTAGTTCACCATTGCTAGATAGGGCTGGACTGCATATGCAGGATGGTCTCAAGATGTGCTGGATGCTCCAGCCTCCTTATGCTTTGCTGGCCTGTTTCATTCTTTCACGGCAGTTCTGGACTAACCAGCACCTTCTTCCTAGCACAATTTCCCTATCTTTACAGACACATATGGGCTTCTTACAAACCACATATAATTCAGGTCAGTCCCAAAGACCAATTGAGAAAGACACAGGAAACCTGGATGTCTGCACACTTCTCAGCCCTAGAGAAGTAATTCTGGGCTTTTCAAAGTATGCTCTGATTGTTACTTGGTGGTCAGATTTGGGATTTTCAAATTGTCCGTAGATTATTAGTTTTTTAACTCAGTAATCATCCATAGCAAAATGACACACAAACACATCCCCACACCACACACCCATTCCTGGAATAGTTACTGCAGGAACTCTTGGAGCAGAAAATGAACAGAGGAAAAAAAAACCAACCAACTAAAAAAAAAAAACCCAAACCCAAGAAAAAAACTCACACAACAGTATGAGAGTAAGAGAGTAAGAGTAAGCGCACTTTCTCTTCCACTTAAGGGAATTTCCTAGTTACTTCCATCTAAAGTCAAGATCCTGCTTTGTTCAGTTTTTTCTAACACAACAGGTTTTTCCTGATGATTCAGCAACAGAGGAGGAAGGTGTCCTTTTACACCACGTCTACTGCTAGGCACCTGCCCACGAAAGATTATCAATATCCGCTTTCTGATAACTGACATCCACAGAGCCATTCCCTTGGTTAGATCTCAAAACTGAACTAAAATTCGGGCTGTAACTAAGGGAAATGCTGGTTTCCAAAAGCTAGAAATGTTTCTAAAGATCACAAACTCGTGTAGCCATATGAGAACCAATTCCGGTGTGTGCAAAGCAGCTAGCAGTTACATAGCCTGTAAGTACCTGTTGCAATCATTTTTATCTCTCAGCGTGACTCAACACCCATTTTTCTGTGTCCTGATTGACATCCAGACTGTAGATAGATTTGCTGGAGATATCAAAGAACCGAGTCTGGATTTCTAAAGATCAGGCTAGGAATTGGTTCAGCTTCCTTCAAAACAAAGTCCCTTCCCCCATGATGTAGGTGCAATTTTTCAAGTATTATATATGCCTTGAGTTACTTGGAAGTTAATAAATATTATTGTGTCAAATAAAATAAAATAAAGCCTTCTCAGCGAGACAAAGATCAGCTTCAGTGCTATATAATATATGGCTTTAGCCCCTGGCAGTGAGTTCTGGGAGTTACAGCAGTTGAAAGAAATTTGAGAGCACAGCGGTGTGTTTGGATTACTGAGTGTCTAAGCTACAAGAGAAAATTATCTTTCAGGAAAAAAAAAGGGTTTATGAGGTGAAAGACTTATGTAAATTGTCATTTAAAATAAAGAAAAGAAAAAGTTGTAGTGCATCAAAACTCTTGGAAAAACAGAGGAGCAATTTTTTTGTGCACTTTAAAATTATAATAAGGCTTTAAGGCTTTTTTTTTTCTTTTTTCTGTCCAATAAAGAATATAAAACATGGAAAATATTTCACTCCTAATTACATTTGATGAGTTTCCATCAAGTTCATAAGTCCTCTTTTTGCTGCTAATTGCTATAAGACTGAAAGCTGGCAACCTCTGCTTTCACACCATAACCTTGTTCAAGGTGTGAAAGGAGTATTCCTAAGGAAAATGCAGCTGCCTTGGAAATGGCATGGCTCCCTGTGAAGCAACAGCTAAAAATGGCCACACATTTCAGCATCATCAGGAAGGGCACTGAGAACAGAAAAGAAAGTACCAATTGCAACTGCAAAAAACCTTCGCTACCCTGCATAGTTCATCTCTGTAGAGCAGGAGTAACATCCTAAAGAAAGTAAAGGAACAGAGCTACCAAAACGTCAAAGGGGACAGAACCATGGCTCTGTGAGGAGAGGCCAAAGAGGTCTGGACTCTTCAGTTTAAGAAGAAGAAGAAGAAGAAAGGCGAGAGAGATGTGTTCAAGCTTTACATCCTGAAGGTGGTATATAAAACGAGTGCAGGAACGTTAATTGCCACCCACACAGCACTGCGTACACTCAAGGGGCACTTTGTGAAACTGGCTTAAAACAGAGAAATGTAACACATTTTTACACAGTACTTAGTGAACTTCAGGAATCTGTTTCTACAGAAGTCTGTGAGGTAGGCAGTATCAGCAGGTTAAAAAATAAAATAGAGATATTAATGAACAGCAGGTCTATAAATAGTTATTAAAGGGGACAGGCGGGGAATTCCTTTCCAATATGACTGTTTCCATGACGGATGGGGAATGAAGATAATGAGTTTCGTATGCTTTCCCTAAACTGTCTCTCCCACTGCAGCTATCAAAGAAAGACTGCTAAGCTGGATGGACTATTGATCTGATAAATTAGGTTAATTCTTATATTCGGTTTTTTTCCAATGGAAAGCCAGGAATTTGTCTCCTGATTCCTAAGAACATATCCTAAGGAAAATTGAAAGACAGAGTTGTAGTTCTGGTCAGAGTTACAGGCTAGAGTAAAACGTATGCATGTATGTCCTTGCATGTGCAGGAGATGCGAAGGAATCAAGAATGCCCCACCACACCCAACTGCAACAGGGATCCAGAAAAGGGAAGTGTTTCTGAACAGTCAGTCAGTGAAATAGGCATGCCTTTTTGTGTGTGTGGCTTTAAACGAGTAGAATAAAATGCAGCAATTCAGGGGGACTCTATAAGTTCTCCTGTAAGTGCAATGAAAGAGGCAAGAAATAGCTACAAAAGGAAAATACTGCACTGAGAGCATTTTCCAAATAGGAGTGGGATGAAATAAATTAATATACCTTCCAGTTAACGTAGCTGTCTCAAAATGCTTTGCAGTAATGATGTACAATGCACTCTTTAAATACTAACTTTTTATATGAAAATGAGTTTTTGGTGGTCTGAAACCTCTCACTTGTGGCTGCTGCTACCTCAGTTGAAGCCATATCTTCTAGTTATAGAAACACTGGAAGTTATGGAAACATCTCAGTACTACAGAGCTTCATGCTAAAAGAAGATGGATAAATGAGAAATGGGTGGGATAGTTCTCCATATAATGGAGCACGAGTAATGAGGTACTGGCTGAATTAGTTGAGTAACTTGGTAAGACCACAAGACCTTATGATAAGAGCATGAGATCTTACATAAAAAGGCTGATGGCAAGTCTTGTAAGAAATTTTATCTTATTTCAGCGCTTATAGATCTGGATGGAGGAGAGATGAGGTGCGGAAAGGTGGTGGTGCCTTTTCTCATCTTCAAGAATTAAACTGTCGCTAACTTCTTCAAATTCACTTTGTGATTACAAAGGAATTGCTCTAGTCTAACAAAGGAAGGGAAATTAAAAGTTTCAACTGAGTAGTTGCTACTTACCAGTATAACTCAATCTTTGAACAAGTATTGAACATTGCCAAAGGCCATTCATAAAAAATATTTTAACCCTTTTAAACTACTGTAAAAATTAAATGAAATTAATAGAAAGAAAAAAAAAAAAGAGAGATGAACTGTGCATGATGGAAATTAGAGGTGGTTCTCCAACAAAATTTGTGACCTCTGTTTAGTTTTGTAACAAATCCTTGTGTCCTGTCAATACAACGTTCTTTAGCAATGCACAGGACAAGGGAAACCATGAATCAAATGAAACGGAAGATACATACAGTAACTGCTCTTGAAATAGAGACCTACAGTTTTATACGTCTTGTTCAGTAGCATTGTATACTACAAGATTAGTGCCCTAAGTTCAGCACTTCTCATTAGGCATCTACTATCTCTTGCACAGGTACTGACCGTTTAATTTTAAAAAGTCAGATGGGCATCCACCTACTCATAAAACCACTTGAGAAATGGACTGTGATTTTATAACTTTATGAAAATATTTTTTAACTGGAAACAGAAAGAAATAAAGCAGGGCCATGTTACCTCAGTCCCTGGTCCACAAGTAAGACAAGGTAAGTCATAGTAGGAAAAAATCAAGTCAGAGGGACACTGGATGTCCAGCAGGAGATGAAGGAAAAGTAAAAAGGCAAACAATGTTTTTTAACAGCATTCATTGAGAGAGAACTCTTTCTGAAATTCATTTGATTGTCATTTCAACCATGAGAACATAAATGGCTATAGAGTCTGTAGCAATCTAGCCTAGACATTCTGAGATTCAGCTAATTTAGAAGAGGGTTCGTGGATTCCTGCTCGTTATTTCATTCTGTTTTCTGCTTTCTCATGCTTATTAACATGTGAGAAAACATCGATTTCTTTAACAATTCCCTACCTTCAAATATTCATGCTGAATTTTAAAGCATTTTCTGACAATTAAACATTATATCAATTCTGTTCGGTCCTCTATAAAAAAGAATTTGACGTCAACATCAAAAAACTGGCAGAATCAGTAAGAAAATGTAGCCTCCAACTTCCAGTTCTGCCTCTAGGCAGAAAACACTTCCTTATTTTTTTAAACAATAATAGTAATAACAGCTTAATAACTAACAATATTTGCTTATTAAGAAAATATCCCTTACTGTTTTTGCAATCCAGAATAGTGCCAGTTCCTCATTATCCTGCAATTTATGGTTAGAGTGTCGGGGAATCAACACCATACTTTGCTGAAGAAGAAAAATCATATTGCTTGAAAGTTAAAACTGATGCTGTCAGAGACACAATCTTTTCTTCTGTTGTAGTTAGTGCTACCGCTAGAGCTACAATGTTGGCTGTCAAGAAACAGACATACTTCCGAAGTCTGAAACACAAGTTCCTTCCTGATTGTGCTATATAACCAACTGTATTCATAAATTACCTGGTGGATGAAATAGAATAATTATAACAATATAAAGGACGGACATTTTTCAGTAAATATTTCTATATTGGAAAGGAGAGTTAATAATGTAGCCATAAAACGTAAAGCGAGTGAAACGCTATTGACTCCAACCATAACTAATAGTGATATTTAACAACAGTTACAAAAAGCGAGGATTTTAAGAAAAGCTAGTCCAGATAATACTCATCTAAGAACTTAAAGCATGTGGCCAAAAACAATCTCTGGGTCACAAATTCCAACTTTGAAATATATTCTGGAAATCTGATGATGTTCCTGAATAAAGTCATGCTTTGAAAGTGTATAAGAAACTGTTATTTTTTCATATGGAAAGCTATAGATCTGCAGATACAACAGCATCCCAGACAAAGTCGCAAATAGATAATACAAAACTGAACCAACAAGAATTAAAAGAATGCAGTGCTGTTAATACTATTCTATGTTTGTGGAAAATCAAAGTATATTGGCAAGATTTTGCTATGTTTACAGTTTTGTGTTATGAAAATAATGATGTTGTTGCAATAGATTTCTGTAATACGCTTGAATTGAGACCACATGACATCTTGAGTGATAAAGCTTGAACAATTTAACATTCACATATTAAATAGATTAAAAACTTATAAAATAATAAGATTGAGAACACAATCCTCCATCAGAATAATTGCCACACAGCTGCACTTCAAGTAGAAATTCACTGAGATTTTTTAGTTCGTTTTGGTTCTTGCGTATCTTAATCTTCTCATCAATGGCTTAGGAATGGATAACTACACAGTAAAAACATAGGTACAAAAGGCACTGATTTTGTTGATGACCAAATGCCTAGGGAGAAGTAAATAAAGGAGGAAGATGGTTATCCCTATAGCCTGTAAGCAAACTGTGTGTTTCAAATCTAAAAACGCACATCAGATGCAGAAATATAGGCCATGGAAATGCAATGGCAGACTCTATCTTGAAAGCTGTGATTCCGGAACGGCCTGACAAAGCGTAACAAACTGAGAGTAGCTTCCCATTACAAATTTGTAACCAAAAGGTTTAATATGATCCTAGGATTATAAACATGGAAATATTTCACAGGATAAAAAAAAAACAAAAAAAGCCTACATTTGTCAAAGTTATAAGTCCTACTGTAATTCTGGCCACAGTTCTTGCCTTCATATGTTAAGAAAGATACTAACACCCTTGGAAAGGATTCAGAAAAATACCACTGAATGACTGATGGGCTGGAAAATACACATAACAGTGAAAAAATGAATGCGATCAATACAGTTATGTTTTCATACAGACCACAAGGGAGAGACTTGATCACATCCCATAAGCATCTATAGGAGAAACAGAACTTTGACAATGGATAGATATTCAGTCTAGAAGATAAATATATTTAAAAGGTCACTTGGAAAATAGGTAAATTAAGAATAGAAATAAAGCAAAACTTTTTAACAAGGCCGATGTGTTGCTCGTTGTCATTAAAACCAATTACAATTGCTATGCTTATTTAGTGACTGTTTACTACCAAACACTGTTGTCATTGCATCTAGAAAAACGGTGACTGTTACTGTTAACGGAGCCCTATACCTGGAAAATGAAAGTCTCGTAACAACATAACTTGCAGGGGTATTAATTCATGCACTGCATGACAGCAATTTGTAGACTTTAGGGCCTGCAGAGGCTCCTGGAACTGTCCCTTCCCTTTCTTTACCAAAGGAATTTTTAACATGGATCCCTATTTTATCCTTTTTTATGCTTTTCCATGTCTAAACACTTTGTCTTGTCATGAAAACACAAGGTTATCCAGCCACGCTTGCCTGTCCTGAACAAGGACATCTTTTCCTGTCTGTTGCCCTTATGATTGTTGCAAAACTTATCAGTATGACAAAAATAACTTAATTCTGTGGGAAATTGTCACTCCCACAACTCACTTACTCCAAGGATTTTAAAAGGTGCTATAACATATAGAGTGAGACAATTTGGCATACTCAGCCATGCAAAAAATTACATATATTTTAGAAAAACAGAAATCTTCTATTTGAATTCATACAACTTCTTGTAACTTACCAGAACATTTAACACTATCAGGTCTACCAGATAAACTGTCAGAAAGTGAGTACTGATCATTTTTATTTGGATAATGAGGCCAGTTTTCCGACGATTGCTCAAGATGATAAACTAAATTTGTAGGCTATTCCAGTTGTGCAAAAGGCAAAGTCTATTCTGGCCATTATTTTGCTTTCATTCTTCTGGCAAATGGATGCAGCAGTGCAGAACTGCAGATTAGAAAGTAATTTGCAGTTAATTCCAGTTTCCTGATCTACAAAAGAAGGAAGATGAATATAGCACCTGTCAGAAGAAGGAATCTGATGGGCAACATCAAGTCAAATTCTTTAGAGTACTGAATCCAGGAAATTTTTTTTGGGATAAAATATTATGAAGAAAAAGTGTAAGAACAGGCACGTGCCAAAACATCTTACATGTTATCCTACCAGTCAGATTCATTCACTTGAACCAGCACTATTCTGAAACCATCAACTGCATCTCTTACCACCTTTGTGAATCTGAAGCTACACATACCATCAGGCCACAAAAAAAAACCCACCAGTTGGCTGAGAAGATCCCAGGTAGAAAGATGGCTTCTCACTTAATTATTAGAGCATGTAGGGCATATGAGATATGAAAACAAAACCATCACGAAAATAATCTGCATCAGAGTTTGAAAACTGAGAGAGTGACCATCTTTCTGCAGATGCAGAGAGAGCTTCTCCCTTTCGTTCCTGTACCAGATTAGAATGGAATAATGTTATATTTCATTTCATGGCCTCATACAGCTAAAAACAATTCCAAAGCCCTAATGGATAAAAGCTGTGTAGGACCTCTTGACAAAATTTGGCTGCTATGAAAGTACAGTCTGTTCCTCTCTCTATTAAATGGTTTTCAAACTCAGTTTTGGGGCAGCCATTTTCCTGATACCCTCAAAACTAATAGAAAATCTCACTTGTCCAACAATTGTGCTCTAATTGTAGTGAGGTTAAACCTGGATATTTAAAAGTGTATACTTTATTTTGCTCTGATAATCACAAGAACAATTCTGAATGGAACTATTTTTTATTTGCTTGGTTTTCGCTTTTGAGAAAGAAGATTTTGAAACTGATATTTTAGTTTCCAATTTGGGGGTTTCATCATATAGGAGGATCACATTTTCAAGCTTTGCCTCAATGCTCTGAAGGCTGCAAGCATTTTTCCCCAATGAAACTTGTGATTCATATGTAATGACTTGACTCCAGGAGTAAACGTTTTAAATATATGTTCATATACCATGAAACACGGAGCGTCTAATCAGTTAACTCTTGGGAGAATGGTATGTTGACTGTTCTTATGCCTAAAAATGAGCTTAAGGGCATCCTCACTTGGTTTCTCAACAACCACCAGTTTTACACTTACACATTTTATCTATTTCTGAAAATTTTGGGGTTTTTTTAGTGCCCAGGATCAGTCTTCACAGACTCATAGACTTTACCAAAAGCTCGCTTTCTTCCACTCGTGCAAATAAATGTACAGGTCAAATGAAGCTTTGCTCCTCGTACCACTCCCAGGTTTAGCAAAAGCAGTGCTGCAGTGTCATTTCCTGCAATAACCCACAGATAAGGACTGAGCATCATACCACCGAGAAATGTTGCTCTTGCTGGGAACCATGACCAGAATGATTAAATCTCATCGTCTACTTATACTTGCTTTCCGCTGTTGGAAAAACTGCAGCTGTAACCGTAGTTGTTCAAACATATGAAACTGTAGGTACCTCTCGATCAATTTGGGTACTTAATTAAAAAAGGACAAAGTGACTGAGGACACTGCACTTGTGCAGTTGTGGACCCTGCTCCTCCTTGTGCCACAAGCAGACCAAGTTTCTTTGCAAAATATCCCACCCTACTTTTACCATGTAAAGTAGAGCTATTAAGAGTGGCATCTCCTGTGAAGTGCCAAGAGACCTCTCAGTAAATATCAAAGTGGAAGTTCTAGGTATTCATTGGTCATTTTAGATACCCAAAAGTAAACATATCGGTTTAAATTGAAAAGTGTATAAAGTGAAGTTAAGGAAAATAGTGGCATGAAATCTGTATCTTCAGAAAAGCATCTAGTTTGTATCTGGGATAAGATCCAAGTTTATTGAAATGAACAGATAGGGGCCCATGCCTCCCTCAGACATTTGTACTACAGTGACTGCACAGGCAAACGCAGCAGCCGTTATTTCCTCATCAACAGTTTAAAAGCAGCCCCAGCTTCATCCAATACTAGATCTGCCTGATTTTCTCTCTCTTTGGGACGTCATCATGGAAACAGTCTTGATTACTTAATGTTCCTTAAAATGGTACTAGCTTAGCTAATCAATGTTATTCTGTTGTTAAGAAGGATATTTTTCCTTTCTGAAACAGTATTGATTACCTAATTATTGCCATTAAAAGCACCCAAAACCAACACACATTTAAGCCAGTGATGGCATGGCTCCTATTAAACCTCTCACCAGTAATACTATTCTTTTTCTACTCAGTTTCCAGAGCTTCCCTATTTTTGAACACCTTCAACTCCCACACCATCCTGATATTTAGTAACTTTCCCACCTCCCCCAGCTTCCACCAGCAGACAGTGCAAAATTAACAATAAACAACGGGATCCAACAGCTTCTTCCAAAAAGTAGTGGTACAAGACACAAAGAAAGGGATATGTCAGAGGATATAGATACAGCACCTGTTTCTAATTTTTAAAAGTTAAAACTTAATTCCACCTCATTCAAACCTATTTTAGAAAGCAATTGACAACAGGAAAAAATTATAAAATTGGCAGGAAACTAAGACTTGGGTGTTGAGAATTAAGAACTTCAAACGGTGAATTAGAATATATATGTGTATCTATATATATTGCTGCTGCATCATCAGGAGAATTTAGCTCTACAGCTGTTTTTATGATTATTGGAGTATTATTCTGTTTATATTTAGACATAAAATTACACATACTTAAAGCTCTGATACCTCTTTAAAAAGGCAGCAGCCAACCTGTCTGTGTAGTCATGGAGTGTTTTAACCTGATGCCCCAAAAACTTTGTGGGATTTGCCTTCGGTGACAAATCACTGATTTTTTTCTGACTTTTCACTTTGGGTTATGTGTGTTTTGTGAATTATGAATTGTATATATGACCTTATATATGTCTCTGTGTGTGTGTATTCCCTCATGACAATGTAGTGATGTAAGGAGGGGGGTTAGCAAAACCTCCACCTTGGACTTCTGGAGGGTGGACTTTGGCTTGTTCAGGACACTGGTTGAGAGAGTCCCTTGGGAGACAGTCCTGAAGGGCAAAGGGGTCCAGGAAGGCTGGATGCTCTTCAAGAAGGAAATCTTAAAGACCCAGGAGCAGGCTGTCCCCAAGTGTCACAAGTCTAAAGGGCAGGGAAAATGGCCAGTCTGGATGAATAACAAACTTCTGATGGGACTTAGGAATAAAGGGAGGGTTTACCATCTTTGGAAGAAGGGACACGCAACTCAGGAGGAGTACAGAG
>VXBH01001270.1:229672-279523 GCA_013400035.1 Rynchops niger
GAGGTGTTTAAGAAACGTCTAGATGTGGCCCTTGAGGGCATGCTCTTGTGGCAGAGATTGTAGGTTGTTTGGTTGGACTCAATGATCTCAAAGGTCCTTTCCAACCATGAAGATTCTGTGAATGTAAGTAATACACATACACTCTTTTGCAATATCTATACAGAGACAATGGAGTTATAGTATCTTTTTTGTTGTTGTTGTTTGATAAATAGCATATATTATAAATAGTGGGTTAATGTTACAGATAGAATATGCATAAAACATATCCCATATAACACCAGAGGAGTTTTTTAACCCCAGCCTATGCAAATGGTGCCGTATAGACAGCCCACATCAACCTCATGACAGCCCAGTAACTTTTAAAAAAGGGAAAGGTGGTGATCTATGAAGAAGTTAGAGCAATAAATTCTTTCGGCTGCAACATCACTGGAAAAGGTAAGTAGGCATGGTACGACACTTTCTTGGTGAGGTCTGACATACTTTCAGGGGTGTGTAGCTTTATGGTGAGATATGTCAGAACGGACTTTAAGTATGCAAAGAGTCACAGAAACAGTTTTTCCTCCTAGGTGGCCTAAGAGGCAGAAGGTGGAGTGAATTCATGCATGCACCTCAGAGTATGTCAACCAGGACCCAGCTGTACAAATACATCGCAGCTGGTGGTCCTTATCTCCACAGCTACAGACTAAGGGCTACGCTAAGTTTTTGTGCCTGAAGGAGACAGAAAGCTCTACCTACATCATTTGTCTTTTGCTCTCTCAGCCTCACACTCTTCAGCAAGAGGAACAGATGAGACAGATATATTCAGACTTGTAAGCAGTCTGAATACAACCCTGAAGGACAAGGTGGAACACAAAAACATAGCAAAACAGGTGAGAAGAAAACAAAAATGTAAAGATTTGGAGCCAGGCAGTGCTAGTAGTTACAAGACTCATCCTAACAAGCCTTAACAACAGCTTTCGATGTATTCAGTGGAACTGGTTGGTTGATAAGCAATGTGAAAGTCAGTAAAGTGAATTAAATTTGACTTGAATTGATTTAAATTCAAATAAATTCTTTTGATTTTTGAGTTTCGTTTCCGGCAGAAGAACAGATTAAGCAAAAAACGTTAATTTACCATAACATGACTGTGTTCTCCTACGATAACCCTAAATATGTCCACATTACTGCTCACACTGAACAACCCACAGAACCAACAGGGTGCCAGAAAAGGGAATTGGGGGAAAGGAGGACAAAGAAAGAGGGAACTGCTACATTTCTTTCTCCTTGGTACAGTTTTTCTTGCCAAGAATGGACTTAAACTCAAGTTGTTTCTTCCTACGGGACCTGGCATACAGCCACATACGTGTTCCTGCTCACAAGCAGCATCAGCACGCTGGCCACAATCTACTTCAAAAACAAATGAGGCCCAAAAATATCCTCCTCTCTAAACAGGTTGTGTGTGTGTGAGTGCTTGCATGTGTGATTTATGCAAAAATCCTGTCAAAATATTCTGGTTCATCAAAAGTCTAATTTACATACATTTTTGGGACACTGTAGAGGCTGATTAACATGACGTATCGCAATTCAGAAGGAATGTTGACTGAAGCGTTTTAGGAGCCTGGGATGTGGGAGCACGAGGTAGATAAGCATATGGAGCTCAGTGAATGAAACAGGAGGCTGCCTTTTCTGCTATGATTTATGTTCCTCAACTTGTGAGAACTTGATGGCTTTCTGAGATAAGGGATTTTGTTCAGAAAAATCTAGTACAATGAAAAAATCATTACAGAGCTTGCTTTATTCATCTTTGATAGGCCCAGCTATGTCTTCTATCACCTTTTACAGACACCAGGATCTGGGTTTTATTAAAGAGAAAAAATAGTCAGCACTATAGTCTCGTTTATAAAGAGTAGGTTAAAATATTTAATCAAAAGCATTTAGAAATTATTTTTTATCACCTGGATTTAGAGAAAGCATAGCAACATTCATCCTGCAAAATAAAATTGAATGACATTTTATATTAGGTCTTTTAAATTTATGCAATAACTTACCCATGCATCTGAAACTAGATTGATTTTACATTTTCTCATTATTTATGTAATTCCTTTTATTTAAGTGGATACTGACATTTCTCCAGAGTCTTAGAATATGAGAGAATCACATAATTGTTCCCCAAGTGCTTGGTGTATCACCAAAACAATGTAAATACGACTCTCTTGCCAAGTCCAAATCTCCAACTAGTGGAAATGCTTGCTAGTAGCCTTCTGGAAAGGAAATCATCCCATGCATTATTCACACTGCCATAGCTCTGCTTAAAAACTCTACAGCAAAAAGCAGTATTTCACTGCAATGAATTACTCCTCCTCACCCCCAGCAACATCCACTACAGTTAATTATTGGTTTGCACGGACTGATATTCCAGAGCACAGGAGACAAAAAGGAAAGTACTCACCATCTCAGTGTCAGGTTATCAGCTGATGGGAGGCAGAATTTCACATTATTATGACATATGGGGTTGCTTATTGTTTTATAAACAGTATATTTACGCTGGGGCAAATATTTAATAACTGGTGATGTGCAGCCATCCTTCCTGGGAACGAGAATTGGTAAATACAGGAGTAGTTCCAATAGGACAGGAAAAAAAAAATCTTTTGATCAGTCAAGAGCTACTGCTCCTCAGGGGATCCCTGGAGCATAGTTCTGTGTTTCTTCTTTTCTGTCAGGATATAGCTTAAAAAAGACCTTTATTGCAGCAACTTGTTATTCCCTAAACCCTTTGTCACCTGTGCAAGCCCTTGGAGTGTATCCAAGCAGAGGCTCTTTACCCTCTTCAGGCTTTTGCCCTCACTTCAGGCATTCATTCATAAATATTTGGGTTCAAAAGCCAGGTGGCACAAGGATGGAAGAGCGAATTCAAAAGCCAGGTGGCTTTTGTAACATTTCCTGTGATACTCCTAACTTGGAAGTTTAATTATGCATAAGATTTCTAATTGTCTAATATAGATGCTCAACCTGAATGTTGGGCAGCTATGCCATCTTAAGTGAGCACTATGATTACTTATAAGTCAACGGAGAGAGGCAATATTTTTAACATGATCCAAGGGAAGATGTATTCAGTCTAAGCCGGCCTTCATGCCTAATAAAGAAGGGCTGGATCTTCACAAGAAGCAGCTGGTGGCAGAAACTCTTCTATTTTTATTTGATCAACCATTAAGGCTCATTTCTGTTCCTTAATGTAGAATCCAGTGTTGTCTAAGATGCTAGAGAGTGCTCTCTTTGCCCTCGTTTCCCCTGCAGAAGGACACACGTCTGCCACGGGTGCTGCACTGCATCGTCCCCATGTCTACCTTGCACTGCAAGACTCATCTCCCGTTCTAGCCAATAATGATCTGGTCAATACAGTCAGAAGAGACTAAAAAACTATTTAGTTAATTCCCATTTCACCAGGTTTTGGATATGCCCATCACATGAGGTAAAGGAGTGGAACTTGCTGTTCATTCCCATATGTGTACAGGTTATAAGCCCACTTGTAAAGTGGTATAATACAGGTGAAAATGGTCAAGAGATGTTTTGGAGGCTCTTCACTTGAATAATATTTCATTCCCATAATTTGCATTCAATCTGCATCAAGTAGTGACAGAATCGGAGAGTAAAAGGAGGGAGTCATAAGCATTGTGTTGTCTGAGGTTGACTTTCTGACAAGAATTCTGCTGAGAAAGAGGCAGACCTTTACTTGCTGAAGGACAGTATCATGGCTAGTCTCTGCATGTGATATGAACTTAATACTTCTAGCAGCTGCTGGAGTGTTTCCTTAGACTATGCAGTAGATGTATTTCTCCATGAATACATGTCTCCATGTCTCCATCTCACAGAGGCACAGCAAGGATGAGTACAGATTGGGAGGGGTACTCATTGCAGGTGTATGGTGGTGCTTTTGCTATCTCGGGTAGGCAGGAGGTGAAGGTTCCTGATAAATTATGAAGCTTAATGGGATGGCACCCTTATTTATCCCCCAAGTTTGCAGGAAGGCAGCCAGGGGGTCCCACTGGCCGGCTCACAGGTGCTCACTGTCACCACTGGGTGTCTCACCAACCAGCATTTCGGAGAAGGCGAGGACAGTGATGATCCTTGCTGTGGCTGCACAAGGATGGAAAAACAAATTCAAGCGCCAATGGCATCTTACAAGCAGATAGGACTGGATTACAGAATCACAAAATTCTGTGATCCAGTCGTATCTGCTTGTAAGATGCCTTGTAAGATGCATCTTACAAGCAGATAGGACTGGATCTGCAAGTTACAGGGAGAAACACAACAACTTGAAGTCCAGCCTCAGAAAAGGCTGTCAAGTGGACAACACCAACCCAGGGTTTGAAACTTCTCTGCAGAGAATTTCAGCCAGCTGCAGTACCAAAAACTATTTCTACTAGAGATTTAGCCCAGAACAGTGAAAACCTGTTCTCCCTCCAACAGGTTAATTCACTTCCTCTGCATGTAAATCACCTTGGTTTCATGCTTTGCGTAGCACTGTGAATGCATGTGGAATATTCCCTGTTCCACTTAGAGTTAACATTGATGCTACTGATCATGCAATCAGTTAATTGGCTCGGAAGGGGTTAACGGAGATGGAGGGAAGTTCTCCTGATAGAAGACTATGCCTAAAACTACACATTCTTATGGCGTTACCTTGTAAAAAAGCATCACACGGAAATAGCATTAAGGAAAGACAAATTAAACAGGAGAGTAGTAGCCAGGGGAGTCTTAAAGTTAATCCAGCGTATTGCTGTAAAATGCTTGCCATCTGGATCCTAGTTTGCTACAGTATTGAAGCTTTGTGGCATTTTCTTCCCTTCGTCTTCACTTGCAGCTATCATTCATGCGAGAGCTGAAAACCCTGTGCAGTACTCTGGTGTTGCAGTGTGATATAAGACGCTTTCAGAAATCCCTGTTAAAGTGTGTAGGCACGTAACTCTCTTCTACAACAGCTTTACAGCTGTTTGTATGTCAGCAGCCTCTGACAGACTCACAGCCATGGAGCAGTGCTAATCGTACAAGTGTTGGCGCGCCAAAACTACACAAAACCAAGGCTCTCCCTTTTTCCAGGCGGAAGGACGGACGCTCTGCTGCCTTTGCCAATCACTCCAGATTCGAATAACTCTACTAAGCTTTTGTGAGCTGTTTCAAATCCCCCTCTTTACCTCCAGTAAAGACAAGCAACAGCTAAGGGGACTTCTTTGCCTAAAATACCTCAAGACACTAGAGGGCCGGTTGGCTCGGTGAATCGTAGCGCTGAGAGACTCTAACTTAACAAAACGCGTCTGAGGCTCTGGATGCCGGCTTTGACTAGCAAAGCAGAAGAGAAACGCATCAGCGATTGCATTTTATATGATCGACAAATCTGCTCTGAAGAGGCAGCCGGGCGAGGTGGCCGAGAGGGCAAAATGAATTACCTCTCGCCTCCGCCGACGCAGAGGTGGAGGTCGGGAAGGATCCATGGTACACATTAAAGCAGAAGAGAAGACCTTATATGTCTTAAAGGGAATTAAACAGAGAGGTTTGGGAGGTTGGGGTTTTTTTGTTTGGTTGTTTTTTTTTTTTCCTAGGCTTTGGTGAGGGGAACGATAAAAGGTGTTTTCTCTCAGGTACCTGCAGTTGTCACCGCACACAGGCAGGTTTTAATTCCTAGGGAGTGAAAAGAGAAATTCTCCATTTTGGCTACTTTTCCTGGAGTAAAACCAAGCTTTAAAGGAACGGAGCCAGGTCCTCGGGTCACAGAAATTCAAACAGCACCAAGGGAAAGTGAGATTTTACACCAGTTTGCACCCGTATAAACAACTTCTGTTCATGTAAACAACTTCCTACTGATTGCAGGAGGCTGGTCTGATTTCCTCTCCCTGGAATTGTTTTTCTCATGTGTGTTTAAACACATTTCATGCCTGCAGTCATGAGCCACAGCATGCAATGACTGCGGGGGAGGGGGGAAAACCCAACAGAAAGTTTGCACTTAAGCACCAGGGTGATTCATCTGTCATTAAAAATGAAGACAGATGAAAGGGACAAATAGTTTTTTTTCCCTGTCCCCTGAGGAGGAGACACGGAGTGACAGCCCAGGGCAGGCTGGGGGCTGGAGGAGCCGGGAGGCACAGCTCGGCGGCCAGGCTGCCCTTGTCACCAGTGAGGGGCACGGTCCAGCCCGGGTGAGGACAGGCTGCCGGAGAGGTGGCCCGGGACATTAGGAAGCTGAAATTCGCTTTGAGCACGCACAGATAGCTCCTCTCTTCACCCTTTGGAGAGGCAGGTGCTCCGCAGTGCCCGGCGCTTCTTAGAAGGATTTTTGAAGAAATAATCACAACCTGCCTCAAGAGAGTTTCTGAGGTGTTTTTATACAACAGAATTCCTCTCTGGATGCTTTGTTCTGCTGTGTAGTTCTGCAGCATGAGCCATTAATAGGGTATTTTGTAGTAATACAGAAGTCATTGAGATCTACAGGCGGCTAGGATTATTTAAGTTTCTTAGATGAATTATCTCTAGACACACATGCACATGCACACATGCTGCCACTGTATTTTCAAGACTACTTCTACCTGCAGGAGAGGACCGTCCCCACTGCTCATACAATTTTGATAAATTACAAATGGGGGAATTTTCCTAGGGGGAGATTAGTCAAATCACTTTCCATCCTTAAAGTACCCTGAGCTTGCAGCGGGCTCCTCTGACCTTAGCAACATCCCAAAATAAGTTCTCAGTCAGTGCAAATCCAGGACGTACCAAGTTAAAATTTAATCATCATAACATTAGCAATGTCTGGGGTATGCTCAGAAGAAACTGTATAGCATTAGGGAAATAACATCCCATGAGAGAGCAGTACCTGAACTGTACTTCATTTTCATTGCTGATGACCTGTTAGCAAAAGAATCCACAAGTATAAGCAACTGATCAAGTTGGCTGCGAGTAAATAAGAGGTACAACCCGGTGTTTACTGCAGTACATGCTTATCTGTATTATGTTGGTTTGAGCAAACACTTATACTTTGCTTATCACAATACCTCAACCTGCAGAATTCTTTGATCTAAGATCCCATCCCCTTGAAAAGTCAGATTTATCATAAAAATCTTTGGAGCAAAAATCCAAACACTATGAATATTCATTCTCTTCACAGCTGTTACTTTTATGGAAATGCAATAACAGCAAACTTCTTGGATTTGGCAAAGACTTTTCACCAGATGAATACATACCAGTAAAAGAACTTAAGTGCAGTGAAAAGCCTGGCTCACTCCTCTTTTCTAAAGAAGTGTGCTGCAGTCCAGAGCATTTTGAAAGTTAATGAAAGAGTCTTTTTTTTCAAATTTCAAAACATGTATGCAAATGTCAGCTGGCAGTGCCTGCACAGACCGTATTTAATAAACACATCGATTTGAAAGCAATGTTCCATGCCCACAGTTAAACAGCTGATGAACAGAAATTTTGCCCTGATAGAAATAACAGCAGTCTATTTGCTTGTGATTCGAAATGCAGTCAGAGTTCTCGTCCTCCCTGAAAGTTTAACCCAGTCATATAATTTTGCCCCTTAACGAACAATCTGCATGGTTAACTGGGGTGGGGGTGGGGGGGAAGAAAAAGGTACCCGTCCATTTATTTCTACTGCTATGATTTTCTAAAGCCCTGCTCCAGCAGCTCTCTGGAAAACTGCATAGACCAGGAATGTCTGCAAGTGAGATGCACAGATTAAAACATTCAGCACAAGATGTAAGGTAAAGAAGACGGCAACATACCTTCAGCAGTGTGCTCCTTCCTTCCCAGCCAGCCACTTCTCAAGAATGTACACTACTGATGGGACTAGGAAAGTAATTGTAAATGGACTACTAATAAGTAGATTCAGGAAACCAGATGTGACAGCAGGGTGTCACTAGGTCCTTTTTAAACTTGCCTCCAGTGCTGTCTCCTAGTTCCTCCAGACAGAATTAGACAGTCGCTGCTAGGATCAGAGCTGAAGAAGCACGGGTGCTTTTTTGACTGCAGTTGCTAATGCTCCACTTTCAGGGAAAGCGCAGAAGTATGTGTGTGCCTGCACCAACTGCACACACTCATCAGCCTGCTACAAGCAGGGAGATGTGATATGCATACTGAAAGAGCTGTGCAGGGAGGAGTAGTTCAGAAGCACACCCAAGCCTGTTCTGCTGGTAATTGCACCCTACTGACCTCCCTGGGCTGGATCACTGCTGTATAATTCACCAATAAGTCTGTCAGTCAATAAGCAATGGATCTGAAATAGTGCATAAAGGGAGGGGAGAGGAGGGGACAAACACATCTTCAAGCCTTCAAACACCAAACTTTCAGGATAGCCGTTTTACGTTTCTCTGCCCTTAACGTTCCCACTGCGAATGTCATGGTCCATAGGTGAAGGCAATTGGATTTCATTTTAATTAATAATCTGAAAGAGGATTTCTTTAGCCATGATAAAGCACACTTTTAACAGGAGTCCTTAATGAGAACTATTATTATTCCAGCGGTTATAGAAGTAGCAACAGATCCCAGCTGTGAAGACTGGCCCCACAGAGGAAGGTGTTGTACTGACTGACTCTAAAAAACAGAACTTACAGTCAGATTGGACATGACAAAGGCAAGAAATATCAGTATCTTTATTTTTCATGGGAGAAAATGAGCTTCACAGCGGGAAGAGGTATACCCAAGGTCGCACATGGAATTTGAACCCAGATGTCCTACACCCTGTTCGAGTTCCTTGCAAATAAAAAAAAAAATAAAAAATAGATCACCAGAACATGAAGCAGCCCAGGCTGCCACTAGCCACAATCTTTGGTATGCACCTAAGTGGCAACTGTCCATCTTCTATCTTTATGTCTTCTTTTCAAAAGCAATGTTTTCACATGAATTTCACCGTGCAAATTTGACAGGTAATTCTGCTGGAATGAGCTCCAAACTTCTCCTGGAAAACTAAGTTGTCATGTTAGCTTTCATACCTTTGTAAACAAAGCTGTAGGATTAAAATTACTTTTTCTGGTCAAGGTCTGCTTTCTCTGTAGATAAAGATCCTCTTCTAGATCCCATATTGGGGCGTTGGCTTGAGAATGGCTCTATGGGGAACAAAACATGTAATGAGTAATCAGCACCAGGGTCTAGCATCCCTGGAGTGGTCCTGGAGATCACTCATCCCAGGGCTGACTGTATCCTGCTTTATTTGTGAGGTGTGAGAAGATCACAACTCAAGGTGGTGCGGCTTCAGGCCATAGAGATAAACACTAGGATGTGAAAAATCTTCAGAGGCTCCTCCAGCGTAGCAGCATGTCTGCAGGGAATATTTTCTGAGTAAAGGGAAGAGTTTCTTTTTGGCTATTGTTATTTACAGACTGCTGAACAGAACAAACTGCCTCAAGTCCATTGTGTTTGCAGCCTTAATGAACAAACAATACGAGACAGACACACTGCAGCAGAACTTGCAAAATGCAGTAATATTGAAAAAAAAAAAAACCAAACAAAAAATTAAAAATACATTTTAAATTCCTACATCCTTTTTTATGCATGTATTGTTCTTAAATACTATTACATTATCTCAATAAAATCACTCAAAATTATCTTAGATCATGTCTACTTTAACATTAATTAGAATTTTCCATAAGGGAAAAAAGATTTCGTCCCTGGAAACAGTCTTGGAAATCAAACAGTTCTGTGGAGTGTTTTCGAGGATACTTAATATGTCTAATTTAATTTCATTCTTTATCACACTTAGCTGCAAGCAAACACTTCAGCTCTTACCCTGTGCCACGCCTGGACATTCTGGGAAGTTCTCTCTTTTTTTTTTTTTTTTAAACTCTAGAAAAGGAAGCACCTAAGATACCTGCAAACCCACAAATATTTAATTAAACAGGCAATGCACAAAAACAGGCAGCCGAACAGGACTAATCCTGGGAACAAAATCACTGCTTATAAGGTGCGAGCTCTTATGGATTTCTGAAATGCTGACATTATATAGAGTTGTCCTTATTTAAAGACTGGCATTTACCAAAAAGTCTAGAGATGCAAATAAGTGTTGGAAAGAGGGAAATGGACAATTCCATAGGTGAGGAAAGACCTGTGCAGAAACATTTTGGATAGCTGGGAATGATGAAGGATCTAGTATCATAAAAATTGAGACTACTGTGTGTGGAACAAGAGATGCTTACAACTGCCTTGGCACGTGATAGTTGAATAGCAGTCCATCTACACGGGGTACAGCAATAAGACGTGGAACTCTTTCTCTTGCAACCTGCCAAGAAGTCACGTGAAGGTTGGAAGTCCGTCCTCCGTGTGAACTGATTGGCATTTCCAGGAAAATCCATTCCCAATTAGTGCTGCTAGTCCTGCCTGAACTCAAGAGCTGACTTAGATTTATGTGGATATTGCCAGCGTGGCACCATGCTCAGGGCAGTTAATGCTGCCTCTCAGTAGCGTAGACTCACCCAGGCTCAGTGCCAGGCTAATCACGTCACGGATCATTGCTGTTCTGGTTATTGTTACATCTTTTATTGTTACAGCTTAAATAAATAAAGGAATAAAGGAGAAAAAAAAAATTCTGAGAATGGGTTTTATTGCATGTTAACTTGGGTTTAGAAAAGATTCTAGGAGTTCTGGGATTTTTGCCAAATCTTTAAGAATCTGACAATACTTACAAGTCATACTAAACAGTAAATAAACTATAGTGATTGGGGGGGGGGGGGGGGGGGCACGACAGAACNCCTTGTAGCATCTTCCCAATGTGTCATTGAATTATGGAGAGAAATGTGAATTGGTTCTCTGTAGAAAAAAAATCTTTTTTTTTTTTTTTTTCCTGCAAGATAGGCACTTTACATGAAAAGGAAGAAATATCCTGCTACTCTTGACGAAAACCAAGTATCATCCATATTGCGCTGTGATATGTAAAGCTCTCCATAGAATACTTAGCAAACCAGTGACAACAGCAATTCCCTACAATCGTCCTTCAAAGGACATTGCATTTTTCCCTGCAAGTACATTATCTGAGATGAGTAAAAGAAAAACTATTTGTTCTTGTTGTTTTTAAATGAAAAAAAGTAAACACATCAAAAGGCAAAAATAATTTGGTCCAAGTTTTCTTTTTAAAATTTATTTCTTTTCAGTGCTTATTTTTAAATCATTTTTTGAAACATGGTTTTACGGAAACAGCACCTGCCTTGGAAATCAAACTCTTTCAAAACAGTGGTGTTGAAAATCTTACTTTTATACTTGCTATGTTTGACAATTTTAAAAGTATTTAAGAAGATAAACACCATTCTGTCCTAAATCAACTTTTTTCTTAAACATCCTTAATAAATAAGGTCTGGAATTTATCATAGGAAACAGAATAACAAGGTATGTCCACTACTGATTTTTCACTAACATTAGGCTAAATCAATCTCCAAATGAGAGTGTTAGGAAATATACCTAAGCCTAAAATAAATTAATAATTTTCAAAAGGTGGATTAAAGGATACTCTTTAATGCCAACCTATATGTAGGTTAGTCTCCAGTGGGAACCCAAGAAAAGACAAAAAATGGTTGTTTAACAGTCATTTCATTTGGAAGATTCAAGGCTGAGGTAGACTGGAAAGACTGTATAGCAACAAACCACTTTCAAAAGACTGAAGAAGGAATAAGACAAATCTTTGAAGCCACAGGTAGCGCTCACATAAAGTTATTATAAGACTCATATATATATTATATATATATAAAAATATATTATTATATTTTTTTATATATATTATGTAAGACTCATAAAATCCAGAGTCTTTTGTCCACCAAAATTCAGAAACTAATATAAAAAGTGTGGGTGAAAGACAGCAGTGAACATTTCTATTCCTAATGAATTCATTATGTCTGCACATAACTTTCATGCCTTTCATATGCACAGAGCCCTGAGGCTACATACAGATTCACAGCAGTCAACAGAGCACTGCCCAAATGGATAGCTTTGCAGCTATCAGGGTCCCAGTATATTCCCAGGGAACAGACTCTCTAGAAAATGGCATTCAGGGAAGAAATTCCCAAAAAAAAGTTTGAAGAAGAAATTAGGAGTTGCCTTTTTCTTTCTTTACAGTTATTCCCTAAGGAATTATTCCATGGGCTGTGCTAATACCATCCTCGTATGAATCAAAAGCACTAATGTTTCTGAAAACAATGTGGCAAGTAGGTAATGTCCAGTTTAAAATATTTCATTTTTTTAATGATCTTTACTTTTATGATTCCATAGTATCCAGTCTCTTTTTGCCTGCATTGTAGCTCTTTTCCCTTCTGCTCAAACTGGATCCTTACATCTTCTCAACTCCCTTGAAAATCCCAGACATAATATTTAGTTAGTTCCTATCAGTGGAACCACAAGTGTTCAACGCAAAAAAAAAGATGGAAAATATTAAAGACCCCAGCTACGAATTTCTCCTCCTTCAACAAAACATATACACGTGTCTATACACACAAATTGTTACATTTTTACATTACAATAATTGTTAGATATATAATGCATAAAGGAGTGCCCTGACACCTTCCCTAGGTCATACACAGTCGTTTTCTGCAAAGATGCAATGATTCCCAGAGCAAACAAGCTCAGGACGGAACCCAGAGCGACAGCAGTCACTTTAGGTGGAAAAACACCTGGAAATCAAATCTCCTTTACGGGTGAGAGAAAAACTGTTCTACATAGTACATACACTTTGTATATTTGTGTGTATAGATACATGTATGCATGATATTAATGGTCTGTTACAGACATTTTGGAAGATCAGGGATGAGTATGTATAACTATATATCACAGAATCATAGAATGGTTCGGGTTGGAAGGGACCTTAAAGATCATCCAACCCCCCTGCTCTGGGCAGGGACACCTCCCACCAGCCCAGGCTGCTCCAAGCCCCGTCCAACCTGGCCTTGAACCCCTCCAGGGATGGGGCAGCCACAGCTTCTCTGGGCAACCTGGGCCAGGGGCCCACCACCCTCACAGCAAAGAATTTCTACCTAATATCCAATTTAAATCTCCCCTCCTTCAGTCTGAGGCTGTTAGCCCCTGTCCTATCATTACACTCCCTGATACATACATCCTGTGATTCTATGTGTATACATGTAAAACATTTATTTAAGTTGTATATAAATATCTCATATATGTATGTCTGTTTTATATATATACGCACACATATTATATCTCATATATGCCTGTGCATGTATGTAACACGTGAGTGTATGTATTCAAATAAACTCCTGTACTGATGTTTTGATATTTGTTAGCTTGCCTGACAGCGATATGGAAATATTATTGCCTGAGAACAAATGGTATTTAGGAACTTAAAGCCCATATCTTGATGCTATATTGCTGTTAGCATTCCACATTTCGCATTCTAAAGATATTGACTTTTTTCTCCTCATACTTTCAGAGCGAGGGTATATGAATGTCATTCGAGCGAGGCTGTGTATTTAACCTAGAAGACACATTTTTCTTTAACACTGAACATTAATAATTTACCCTCTAAGATATTAGAATAGCATCAAATTCCACTCATATTTTTACAAGGTTCGTATGTGACAGCTAGTCTTCCAGGTTCTTTTTGTGAGCAAAGTTCTTTGAATGTGGACTATACATAAGAAACTGTGCTTTCTTAAGTTATGAATAATAAGTGATTTTAATACTATATTTGAGTTTTCAGTAACATTTGTGTTTATGAAAATTAGTGCCTGACAAAGACCTGTGAATTGGAATTCACACCAAAAGTCAAACATTAAAAAAAAAAGAAAAAGATGTGTGGAGAGAATGATGTGGAGAGAATGTGATGTGCCTGCTTGATTACTTTGTAATTTTTTTCTCTATGCTTATGATCTATTTTGCAGTCTCCATCTTAAAGTCAAGATGAAAGTCAATTCAGACTGAAGTCACAAGGATAAAGAGGCTGTAATTTAGAGGACTGATTCTGATTTCATTCACAGCCAGCTTCACAGAGGTATAATTCTTCAGCTTGCCTATATGACCCTGTGTCTTCAACAAGAACTAGTGAAAGATCAGGTCCCATTGATTACTAATGAAGGTGGGTCATAGTCCTAAATGAGTTGTCCATTTACAAATGTCTTCTACATGTTCTTATTCCTGACTTAAAGTCATATGTCTAAAATACCAACTGCAAGGGATTTTGTTTTCCCCTTTACCCTAGCTAACATGTGCATCAACATATGCTTTCCGTAGTAAGGTAGCCATTAGAAGCATAAATGTCAGATATGCAGAAGATACTAGGTCATAAATTCTCCTCAACAGCAATGTGCACACCCATCTGTCCCTTAAATCTCCCTGTGAACCTGTTACTGTGCTTTTGAGAAGTAAACTGGGCTGCATTACTACTGAAGCATTACTGTATTGGGCTGCGAAATCCCATGTGTCTCTATGTTTAAGGAAAAATGTATAGATGGGAAGGATGCGATGAGTTTTGGTGTATGTGCAAACTTTCAAAAAGCTTCATTGGTTTGGGAGCAGAAGTCCCACTGATGTGTAAGAATAAGAAGATGCTTTCCTATGTCATGTGGGCACAGCTTAATTGCCCATGCATAGAATCATAGCATCACAGAAACATAGAATCATGCTTAAACCGATTATTAAACGGAGATTGAATTTGGACCCCAGCCAAAGTAAATGATCTTTCAAAAATATTTTCTTCCACGTGAATCATTCAAACAACAATTTTTAAAGCCTTTCTCTAAAATACCTTTGTGAGAAGGAAAATGTAAGTAAAAGTTTAGCTCCTTATCCACAATAGTCAGAAAACGCTATTGTCTCCAGCCACACTAATTCAGACAAAAGCAAGAAGATTTTAGCGAACAACAGCCTTTACTGTCATTTTTAACTTCTCACTGGAGGTGTATGTGTGTGTTTGGAGGGGGGAGGTTCTCCTGACCCAATTTAAATTGGAAAAGTTGGATGAGATCACAACCCCAAGCTTTACGTAATTCAATATGCTACAAGCTAAAACCACTTAATCGGTGTCTGCCTTGAACTATAAATAAAAGGTTGACCATACTTATTCTCTAACTTTGTTTCTCAGTAGTGTTCCATGACTCCTTAATCTAATGGGCATTGTCATTCCAAAAGAAAAAAAAAAAAAAAAACCCAACAAAAAAACAAACAAACAAACAAACAAAAAAAACCCCAACATTAACCATAGCCTCCACTTAAAAAGCAATAACCACACTCACGGAAACTGCTGCTGGAACAGAAATATGGAAATCCTGGCGTTTAAACTCATGGTATGAAGCCTATCCATCCTGTTGCCACAGTCTGAAAAGCAGCAGTAGAATATTTCATACGTTGAGAATTTCATATATCGAGAAGGGACAGCATGGCATGCTATTGTAAACTGGGCTATTTCACGGCAATGTAAAGAACAAAAAGCATTTCATATTCACCATCATTTATGTACTCAAACAGCACAAATATGCCCAGCACCAATGGATAACTGTAGGGTGTGCTATTGTATTGCTGGGCATTTTAGATCTGAATTCAACAAAACCTCTTTAATGCACTTGCTTTCTTTTAAGTGAGAGAGAATTCCCATCGCTTTCAGTGGATGAGGGGAGTATCAATAGGAAGCATAACTGAGCTGGTGTAAATACTGCTGGGTCAGAGGAAAGAGGCAGCCACAGCATAGTTAGTGATGTGCTAATTGGATAATGTGGTGAGAAACAGAGCTAAGTACAGAGGAAGGGCAGGAGGCTTAGATAACTAGAACAAATGTGAGTGCTGAGCTCGAGGAACACATATAAGAGGGATAAAACGGACTCAAAGTTTGTTTGATGTAGTAAATCGTTACACTGGAAGTGTCAAAGGAAACAGAAAAGACTGAGTGCTGTAGAATAGTGCAGAAAGTCACAGGCTGGACTCAGCTGACGACTCTTTTGTTAAAGCCCAGAGAAAAACAACTACATGCCCCTTATAGAAAGAAAGCCAAGAAAACCAAGCCTAGTTTTTTCATTGCCTAAATGTGAGACTCATATATGAGCTGTTTGATGCTTCTTACTAAATAATGCCCTTTTGTTGTGCCATTGGTATCGATATTTGCTATTATAAAGATCCCAGAGCCAGTTCAGTTTAAACATGATGTTTAGCCTCCCTGGCTGGTCTTCAGACTCGCCACTATCAGGACACTGGGCGGTCAGAGTGCTACCATGCAGAGCATAAAGCCATTCCCAGTGTGCCCATGGCACACAGCCCAGCAGATGGGAGGCAGGCTTGGGGTAAAATTTTCAGAAGTGGCTCATGGTGGGGCTGATACTCCCTGTCATGCAAACATTTTTTCCTTCCTTTTAACTTTGGAATACAAATGCAGATCTCAGGCAAAAGACTTTCAAAAAATAAAGGAAAATATTATGTAAATGGTTTGGGTTTTTTTTCTTCCTCCCCCCCCCGAAAGTTTGGTAAGAGTGTGGATTGTCTCCAGGGAAGAAACATGGAGGCTTCACTGGTCTGAGATTCTTCAAACAGAGCTGGAAAAGCCTGACCAGGAGTGTTTCTTCAACCCCAGGAGGAGGACTGGGTAAATGGGTAGGTACTGCTAATCTCCAGTTCCTGTAAGTTTATTTGAAAATATCCCTGTTCACAAAGATTCATGCCCTGTTGCTAAGCAGCAGATCTGTGCATTCCTGGTTCACCCTCGTCTCGGGAAGGACCAGAGCGATGCCTTGTTTGCCGTCAAGGAACTCCAGAGATCAATTAGCTTTACGGGCTGCCCTAGGTATAACTTTACAGCACTCAAAGTTACAAGCATATCCATGAAATCAGACACTTGTTCCTATTTGTTTCTACTTGGCAAACAGAGCTCAGCTGAGAAGAAGGAAAAAACAAGTTAGAGAAGTGGTGACAGGGGAGGGTTCTTATTCTTCAGGATGTCACAGTATCTGGCCCTCAGACTATTTTTTTTCCCCTGTGAATTGTAAAAGGAGATTGTTGAAAGCTATTTCATAAATAGGAAGAGGTCCCATGTTCAGCGCACTATGGAGTAGGAGCATAGGCAGTGTAGTGTGGAAAATTTCTTTCTGGCAAGAGGGCAGAAGGGGCAGGTAGGGTCCCATCCCATTTCCACAGGGAGCAGAGGATAAATGCTGACTTTGCCCAACAGAATCCATCACCGAACTCTTGTGTTTCAGGTCCTTACCATTGCATCTCAGACCGGGACTGCTTCTTCAAGGTAAAAGTTTTAAGACTTTCACTCAATAGCTACATGAAAAATGTACAGTGATTTGTCAGAGTTGCTGGAGGTATTGCCAAAACAGTATCCTTACAGTTTCTATTTTATGCTTTCCTTTTTCTGGGAAATGCTAAAAAGAAACCTAAATATTCCCCAACAAGTAAATACTCGTGTGACTCACTCCACATTCACCTCTATGTTACCAGGATTTATCCTCTGCATGGTTCTCCATGGAACTGCCCTCTTAGAGGTTTTTAAAGGTCTTTTCCTAACAATGAAAAGCATTGGCAAGAGCTCACTGTATTTGTCTGAGAAAAGAAAAAGAGAGAGAGGTATAAAAACAAGGTAGTTTGCAGAAGAAATAAAATAATCTCATAAATTTCCAAATATTGGCAGTCCCATCTGAAGCTCCCAGAAAAGCTGTTAGGTCAATGATCACAAACAGCAGCATTTGCATCCCTAAAAAAGGGCAAAGAGAAAAAGAAGGAGAAATAATTTTTTCCCATAAGAATAGCAACTAATGAAGTCTGGTTTTCCACTTCTATCTGGTGGTCAATTTCTAGACATGAGTGGAGGGTATTTTCCACAGCTGGTCATTTACAGGAGCTCATGCCCATTTTGTTATCTGCTGTTCAGTAACATACGAGCTGACGCTGAAGTCTTTTTCCCCCAGTCAGGTTGGTACGGGGACCATTTGTAAAATTTCTCTTCCCTATTCATATATCCATCTTTACAAAGCTTGCAATGACTTCATTGTCTTTGATTTGTCCCTGCCCACAGCAGAGGGGTTGGAACCTGATGATCTTTAAGGTCCCTTCCAACCCGAACCATTCTATGATTCCTTCTAAATCACTATCAAATCTGGCTAAAAATAAGCCAATGAATTTGCAACCCACAACACATGTATATACACAAATACACTATGTGCGGAATAAGAATATTTTAAGGGAGCATTAGAGAAGAAGGAGGAGGTGACAAAGACTGTGTGTCCCTACTTACCCATGAAAGTGAGGATGTCCAGGCCTGAGATTCGTCATATGAGAGGCTGAGGATCCATCAGGCTACACAGGGCTAATAAGATACTAATTTCAGAAATAGTGGTGGGAATGATAGAAAACCCAGCAGCTCTTAAGAACAGTTTCTACCAAACAAGACAACATGGTCCTGACTCATATATGCACAGTAGGAGTCAATAATGTTGAAAATATATGAAAATATTTCAGACACAGAAATATCACATTACATATGGTGCAAACAGGAGACTCAGACTCTTAGAGTATATATTTGTCTTATAACAAAGTATATGTCTGAAAAGTTTAAGGGTTTGTTTTTTTTTTTTTTCCATTTTTCTTCCTGAAGAGAAAAATGGACTGGAGCCTCCAATTGGCAAAAATGCCATGTTATACTTCAGCCGGTGGGCTCTTATCACCCGGAGAATAGTCAAAGCTGGAAAAACTACATCCACTCCTAGACTTGGATGCTGGGTCACAGCTAGTTGCTGCTTCTCCCTGTGCCTAAAACACTGGAGGAAATGGGAAAATAGGCTTTTTCCCAGACAGAGGGATAAATCCAATCAGTGGTATTTGCCTTGTGGACTACAGGTGTGGGGGGAGTGTGGAGCAATGTAAGCATCTCTACAGACAGAAGCCCTCCTAAGACCTCGAGTGATATAGTAATAACAAAATTGGAGATATGTTCCATAAAGGTTACCAGAAATGAAGGTTTTGGCTGCTTTACGCCCAGAAGGATGCACTGTATGTGCTTTATAACGCTGTGTCCTGCCTGGCTGCACCATGTGCTTAGGGCTGAGACTTCGTGCAAGCCCACACTTGCCTGCCTATGCAGGTGGGATATTCACTATCGAAGACCTTGCAAGTATGGCTTATTGAAAGGATTTTACTAGGCATAAAAAATGTTCATATATATATTGTGCATTGTAGGACCATTTCATTCTGTTAGATGTTATATGCTATAAGCTCTGGAGTCCTCAGCACAAGGACATGGACCTGTTGGAACAGGTCCAGTGGAGGGCCACAAAGATGATCATAGGGCTGGAGCCCCTCTGCTATGAGGACAGGCTGAGAGAGTTGGGGGTATTCAGCCTGGAGAAGAGGAGGCTCCAGGGAGACCTTATAGCGGCCTTTCAGTACCTGAAGAGGGCCTACGGGAAAGATGGGGAGGGACTCTATCAGGGAGTGTAATGATAGGATGAGGGGTAATGTTTTTAAACTGAAAGAGGAGAGATTTAGATGAGATATTAGGAAGAAATTCTTTACTGTGAGGGTGGTGAGGCACTGGAACAGGTTGCCCAGAGAAGCTGTGGATGCCCCATCCCTGGAAGTGTTCAAGACCTTCAAGTGTTCAAGTCTACATGGGGCTTTGAGCAGCCTGGTCTGGTGGGAGGTGTCCCTGCCCAGGGCAGGGGGGTTGGAACTAGGTGATATTTAAGGTCCCTTCTAACCCGAACCATTCTGTAGTTCTATGATTCTATGTTTGTGTTTGGCCAGGGTTTGAGCTTTACGAGGGAGCCTAGCTTTAAGTTGCTACTACACTAATTCCTAAAGATCTTGACGATGACAGACAGGTTTTGTAGTGTGGTATTCATGTAATTTATTTTACTTAACCAAGGTGCCTAGGAGGTCTCAAAGCTCTGTAGTTTCCCTGTACAGCCAACAGAAAGAGATAGGTTCCTTGAGAGGCTGATTCAGAGTGAATAAATCACACATTCATCAGGATCTCAGCTGTAGTGCTCTGAATTCTTCCCTGAGAGAAAAGAAGTTTCTGAAAAATTTGGAGTCTTGTCAGAAGAGATGGGGAACAGCTCAAAATACCACTGCCTGGCTGAGAGGGTTAGATTAAAAAAAAAAAAAAAAAAAAGTAAAAGACGACAACAAAAAAAACTACCAAAAAAAAGCCACCTTCCACAAGCATGGAATTTCAATGACAAATCAAACCATTTCTACTCAAATCCCTGAATGTTTTGACTCCAAACAAACCTATTTAGTTCCAAATTATGTATTTGCAGTGTCTTGCAGGAGCTATGGTTCAGGCGTTTCACATCCCTACCTAATTTCATTTTTGGGATGAAATCCCTGAGATAATTCATCATAGTTCTCAGTCTTGGTAGGAGGAGGTAATGCATCAAATATGAACTGAACATCTGTCATGCATTAGGGGAGATGAAGTCCTGGAGATCTTCCTGGCTGTATAATAGAAAGAGACCAAAAGTCACAGGAACTAAAGTTCCAATAAATGACAGGGCTGGATTCATTTAACCTAATTTTAGAGATCTGCAGTGTAGATGGTGAACTAGTCGTCTAGACTCTATTTATAGCCAATGGGACAGAAAAAAAGCACTTTTAGAGTGGGATTCAGTTCATTGTAGACATCTATGACTGGTGAGGTGATGCCACTGTTTCTCTTTATTGATTGCAAGGAAAAGCAAGGGAACTTTCGACTAAATGACTACACAGTAGGGACATAATTAGGTATGGGAGTAACTTTGTAAAGGAAAAGCAGAAATTTTCTCTGCAAATAACTTTCTTTTGAGGAAGAAATGCATTTCGTCATAGACCACCTTTTCCATCAGAAAGAGTTTTAACAGAAAAATTCCAGCCAACTCTATTTCTTAATCTTATACATCTGTAAGTAAAAACATGAGGGTTTGGTTTTGTTTTTTTCTCTAACTGCCAAGTCTACAAACACAGACTCAGGTATGAGAGTCATGCTGTGTTCTTTCCAGATTGTGCATTATTATTATTTGAAATAAAGGGCACTCTATTTATTTTACCAGATGACCTTTATTAATATTGCATAAGGGGTCAAATATACTTACTGTAGGACAGAATTATCAAATCTATGCCAACAGTTTGGCAGTTCACTTGTCTGTTTATCCCTAGCCTCTTTTCTTTTACATAGGTAACCGCTGCCACATGGTTATCCTCAATATTTCCCTAATTTCTGGGACAGCAGATACTTGACAAGTTGTTAAGAGGTTCTGTGATCTTACATAAGCCATTTATTTTCATTGTGGTGTATGTCTGAAGAGACCTAGCTGTCTGAAGGCTAATTTGAGGATGAATCTAGCAATTTTTATTCTATTCTATTCTATATTTGAAGGTAAACCTTGTTTTTTTATAAGAAAAATGTTTCCTACATCATAATACAGACCCAAAGAAAAATTTCCCAGGATTTAGTGCCAATATTTCTCAGAAATAATCAGTTTCTAAATGCCCCTTATAATAAATTCTCTTAAACCTTAATGTTATTCAAATTCTAATGAAACAAGATCCGAAGAGGTGGTCATTGCAATTAAAGAGAAGAGGCCTGTATATTGTGCACTTCTGTTTCTTCTTACAACTGTACCTATTTATCTCATTTCAGAACCCCAGGCCCTTTTCAAGGGTAATGAGCCTCCCTTGCATTAGCACAAATATGTTTCAGTATTGTGCCTTTCCCCAAGATTTTAGAGTTGCAGCATGTGATGAGAAGCAGCAGAAGGCAAAATAATCTTAGGAGCTCGAGTGACAAGCTGTGAGTCCGCTTAACTTTTGGTATCAGCAGTAGTCCCTGTTCAGCCTGGACAACAGAAGGCTCCAGGGAGACCTTATTGCAACCTTTCAGAACTTAAAGGGGACCTACATGAAAGATGGGGACAAACATTTTAGCAGGCCCTGTTGCAATAGGACGAGGGGTAATGATTTTAAACTAAAGGAGGATATATTCAGAGTAGATATAAGGAAGAAATTGTTTACAATGAGGGTGGTGAAACACTGGCCCAGGTTGCCCAGAGAGGTGGGAGATGCCTCATCTCTGGAAATTTTCCAGGCCAGGTTGGACAGGGCTGTGAGCAACCTCATCTAGTCGATGTCCCTGCTTATTGCAGGAGGGTTGGACTAGATGACCTTTAAAGGTCCCTTCCAACCCAAATTAGAACAATTATACAGACCTGATTCACAGTCCTCAAGCCGGAGATCTTATGACACCTCAAACCCTCTGCTTCTGCAATGTTTTTTCCCTAACATTGATTTTGGGTTAAAGCAGTAAACAAATCTTGAAGGAATCACTAAATAAATCTGACGTTAGACTTTTCTTTATTAATATGTAAATCAATAAGCATAAAGGAAGACATTCAATAAGAACAGGAAAAGAGTTATAAAGCAAACACCTTAATTACAGCCTCAATTAAAATTATCTTTCAGCTCTGGATGACCTCTTGCATGCAAATCACTAGATTAACTCTATCCTTCTATAACTCAGAAAGAGCACAAGTCCTTAAAATTACCGGTAATGAGACTGGTATTTACCATAGTCTTTCTGACATACTACCTAGAATTGAAGGCCATAGAACTGGAAGGGACATCTGGGCCATCGAGTTCAGCAGCCTGATATTGCAGTAACTGTGCTCTACAAACTTTTCACAAAATTATTAAGATATTTCATAAAACTATCTAGGTTTTGACTGTATCAGAAAGGTTTTCAGGCTCTAACATCTCTGTTTCATGTCAGTCTATGTCTATTTATTTGTGTTTCAGACCGATATTGAGACCTTGGTCTTAAATCATTTGCCTTCCCTTGTTCTTATTCCTCTCATATTTAAAATGATTTTCCCAACCTGAAATTAGCCAATATATCTGTTATCAAATACCCGTGTCTTTCTCTCGTGCTAGTAATTTATCATAACAGGGTTGCAAGATCCTGTAAGGACAGAATCTTTCTCTTTGAGACCCTCTCCACAGGGTTTGCTTTCATTCTGTTGATTTTTGTTGGCATCCTTCCATCGTTCGTTGACAGCCACATGCAAAGCTAGTCTAGTCAAGTCTTGGACTTTTTTGTAGCCTTTCCTACATTAATCGTTACTAGGAGACTTCTTTGGACATGTTGAACTAGTTGTTGTAATAAACACTTTTTATAGATTACTCACAGTGAATAAATGAAGAGAATGTTGTGGCTACAGGTATTGTAGCACAGTATTGACGCCACAGATTTAGAACACCAGACAACAACCAGCTCAACCAGCTCTGAAGGCACCTTCCTCTTTCCAGAGCTCAAAAACATTCAGTGCACCTGCAGAGTGCCAGGTTAAAAGTAATATATCGCGGATTTGTGCCGCTTAAACTTGATTTCAACTTTGGTAATGAACTGTATGCATGTGCGTAGGAGATAAGCTAAGCTTCAGAATGCAAACTTATATTTTTTATGCATTTATATGCAAGAGCATCTCAGAACTCCAGTGTTTTAGGAGCTATATGAACTAAGAAATACAAAGAGACAAAAAAAAAGGAGCTCAGACAGAAAAGTTTTTACATATCTAAGTATGGCAATTACAAGGAAATGGTAAGGCAACTTCAAGCAGTATGCCAGCCTGTGGGCTCTGCACATTTGCTCTTTAACAGATCTTACGTTTGACGAAGACATCATTCTAAGAAAAGATTGGAGGAGCATAATAAAATTTATTTCACGACCATAATGTGGCATACAGGAGAAAGAACAAGAGTACTTTTGGGGAACCAGAGTCACATTTCTCTTACCCAGATTTACAGGTCATAGAATCATTTAGGTTGGAAATGACCTTTAAGATCATCAAGTCCAACCATAAACCTAACACTGCCAAATCCACCACTAAACCATGTCCTCAGGTGCCACATGTGCCATCTTTTGAATACCTCCAGGGATGATGACTCAACCACTTCCCTGGGCAGACTGTTCCAATTCTTGGTAACCCTTTCAGTAAAGAAATTTTTCCTGAGGTCTGAGAGCTGGAATTTGTTTCAGTTGGCTCTTTGCGCTGTGCTCGTTGCTACATGAAAATCATACACAGACTTGTGTATCACATGCAGTTGTTTAAGCCTTTGAACTGAAAATGCAACTGCATACATTGTGCAGCCCTATCATTTATTAAAATTATGTCTAGTCCTCTGGGAGCTCATAGCAGTCAGTGTTGTTTGTATTATTATGTAGTCTTCTTTACAAAACTGCCTTTTTCCTTGCTGCTTGACTTTTCTCAGCATTCTTATAATTAAAATCTCTTTTGATTCCATTTGTCATTTCACCATCTGCACACAAGGAAATACCTTGGAACTGGCCTGCCTGTGACTTCACACTGTCCACTAATTAAACTGGGTTTTAATCGGAGATTCTTAATCACCGTTAATTTTCTGACTACGAGTGCTTGTGTCTGCACTCATTTCCCTAGTGACTTCTTAAAGGATGGATGTACAAATGAAAACTGACTGTACAAATGAGGTTGCAGGGTTCCATATTTATTCCTTCTCAATGATTCCTGATCACATTTGCTGCATTTACAAGAACAGTCATTATTTTTCTAGCTGCTACTCGGGCAGATTTTATTTGGAATCCAGAAGTATAGCGGTGTCCTTTGCATATGCACTTTCCATATAGAAAAGCAGGAATCAAGAAAAACAAAACCAAGGAACACAAAGATCAAGAGAGATTGTGGTGAAAAAAAAAACCTTTGTTCCAGTTTTTGTATTAATATGGAAGTTTTTGATAAAAATGTTCTAGATTTGAGCAGAAACACCCTGCATACTTCTCTTGGTCTTTTGGAGACCGGAACCTTTAAAACAAAAAGCAGAAAAGTGACACTGAAAAAAGTTGTAATAATAATAAATGGTGCAGCTGGAGCTGAACTTGGCAAGGAACACAAAGAATAATAAGGGCTTCTACAGGTATGTCAACCAGAAAGGGAAGGTCAAAGAAAGCGTATCCCACCCCCCGCTCCCTCGATGAGAAAGACTGTCAAACTTGTAACAATGGGCAAGGAGAAGGCTGAGGAACTCAACAACATTTTTGCCTTAGTCTTCACTGGCAACCTCTGTCCCCACACCTCTTGAGTATATGGACTGCAAGACGGAGACTGGGGGAGCAAATTCCCTCCAACTGTAAGAGAAGATCAGGTTCGTGACCGCCTCAGGAACCTGAAAGTGCAGAAGTCTATGGGACCTCATGAAATGCATCAGAGTCCTGAGGGAACTGGCTGATGTAGTTGCCAAGCCACTCACTCTCCAGGCTATTCGAAAAGTCACGGCACTCATGTGAAGTTCCCAGTGACTGGAAAAATGGAAACATTGCACCCATTTTTAAAATGGGTAGAAAGGAGGACTCTGGGAACTACTGACCTGTAGTGGTCCTCTGTGCCTGGGAAGACCATGGAACAGGTCTTCCTAGAAACTTTGCACAAGCACATGGAGGACAGGAGGTGATTTGAGACAGCCAGTTTGCAAGTCCTGCCTGATCAACCTAGCAGCCTTCTATGATGGAGTGACTACATCAGTGGACAAAGGCAGACCTATGGATGTCATCTATCTGGACTTCTTTAATGCTGCTGACATGGTCCCCCACAACATCCTTCTCTCTAAATTGGAGAGCTATTGATTTGATGGGTGGACTGTTCAGTGGATAAGGAATTGGTTGGATGGTTGCACCATAGTAGTGGTCAACAACTCAATGTCCAGATGGAGATCNAGACATGGACTTGTTGGAACAAGTCCAAAGGAGGGTCAAAAAAATCATCAAAGGGCTGGAGCACCCCTCTATGAAAACAGGCTGAGAGAGTTGGGGTTGTTCAGCCTGGAGAAGAGAAGGCTCCAAGGAGACCTTATTGTGACCTTACAGTACTTAAAGGGGGCCTACAGGAAAGATGGGGACAGACTTTCTAGTAGTGCCTGCTGTGACAGGACAAGGGGTAATGGCTTTAAACTAAAGGAGGGTGCATTCAGATTAGATATAAAGAAGACATTTTTTTACTATGAGGGTGGTGAGACACTGGCCCAGGTTGCCCAAAGAAGGGTGAGATGCCCCATCCTTGGAAACATTCCAGGCCAGGTTGGATGGGGCTCTGAGCAACCTGATCTAGTTGAAGATGTCCCTGCTTATGGCAGGGGGATTGGACTAGATGGCTTTTAAAGGTCCCTTCCAACCCAAACTATTCTATAATTCTGTGATTCTCTGAAAAATTTAATTTTATCACATTATTATTTTTCCCAACTATCTCCTTATACTCACAAGACTTAGAGTTTAAGCCACTGAAGTGAGGGTAACTTCATATTGTATTAAGAAGGCTCCTTGACAGACAATTTGATCAGGATGGAATCTTACTGTAGCTGCTTTAATGTTACAGACAAGGGAAAACTATAAAAGGAATAGTACGTTAGGTATGTTCTTGGTTGAGGGATATCAGTATCCAGAGAAAACACTGCACACTTGGGTTGTTTTCTCAACTGTGTGATCATGAAGAAATTGTTTCCATTCTATTCCTAGTTTTTCCCTCTTTCTGCCCTGCCTTTGTCTTCTGTTGTGTACTGTGGGCTCCTCAATGTGAGTAGTTTCTTTTAGCTTGTTTATACATTTGGTTTATCATTATGAGACACAATTGATTATTTAAGTTGTTAGTGGTCATGGAACAGATCATCCTCAGTGCCATTACACGGCACTTGCAGGAGAACAGGGCGATCAGGCCCAGTCAGCATAGATTTGTGAAAGGCAGGTCATGCCTGTCAAACCTGATCTCCTTCTATGATAAGGTGACCCGCTTAGTGGATGAGGGAAAAGCTGTGGATGTCATCTACCTGGATTTTTGCAAGGCTTTTGGCACCGTTTCCCACAGCATTCTCCTGGAGAAACTGGCTGCTCATGGCCTGGACAGGTGTACTCTTTGCTGGGTAAAAAATCGAGGGGATCGAATGCACCCTCCGTAAGGTCGCAGATGACACTAAACTAGGCGGGCGTGTTGATCTGCTTGAGGGTAGGTTGGCTCTGCAGAGGGATCTGGACAGGCTGGACCAATGGGCTGAGACCAATGGTATGAGGTTCAACAAGGCCAAGTGCCGGGTCCTGCACTTGGGTCACAACAACCCCATGCAGCGCTACAGGATTGGGGCGGAGTGGCTGGAAAGCTGCCCGGCAGAAAAGGACCTGGGGGTGTTGGTGGACAGCCGGCTGAATATGAGCCAGCAGTGTGCCCAGGTGGCCAAGAAGGCCAACAGCATCCTAGCCTGTATCAGGAACAGCGTGGTGAGCCGGACTAGGGAAGTGATCATCCCCCTGTACTCGGCACTGGTGAGGCCCCACCTCGAGTACTGTGTTCAGTTTTGGGCCCCTCACTACAAGAAGGACATTGAGGTGTTGGAGCGTGTCCAGAGGAGGGCTACAAAGCTGGTGAGGGGTCTGGAGGACAAACCTTATGAGGAACGACTGAGGGAGCTGGGGTTGTTCAGCCTGGAGAAGAGGAGGCTGAGGGGAGACCTTATCACCTTCTACAACTCCCTGAAAGGAGGTTGTAGAGAGATGGGGGCTGACCTCTTCTCCTTGGTGGCAGATGATAGGATGACAGGAAATGGGTTCAAGTTATGTCAGGGGAGGTTTAGATTGGATATTAGGAAACATTTTTTCACTGAAAGGGTTATTAACCATTGGAATAGGCTGCCCAGGGAGGTGGTGGATTCACCATCCCTGGAGGTGTTTAAACAAAGGGTAGATGGGGTACTTAGGGACATGGTTTAGAAGTGGCTTTTGTCAGGGTAGGTTAATGGTTGGACTTGATGATCTTAAAGGTCCCTTCCAACCTCAGCAATTCTATGATTCTATGATTATTATTTTCTGTTTCCATTTCTTTATAGAACTGTGTTTTAAAGGACTGTAAAAAAATAAAATTCAAAGAATGTCTAATAGACTCTATAATTGATTATATTGTCCATCTATACTCTTCTGGTTTGTTTGTCCAGGTAAGAACTCTTTGTATCTTTAAAAGTTGTTTGCCATCTCTTTCCAGTGCACTGCATGATCAGCATATAAGCAAATCATATCCCATTTTTTGAAGTATTCTTTGTTTTCATGAGTGATATGAGTGCATTACAGTCCTCTTTATGAGAGTTTCAAAGATACTGTCCTGAAAAGTAATTATTCAACCTTCCCACCACTTTGTAATGATTGTCTGATGACAGGCATTGGAGAAGTGCATTTCCCTCTCCTGACCTTTAATTCATGCCTGGGATACTGATATTCCAGCTAATTCTTGTTTTCATTCCATCTGCCAGTGGGAAAATGCTGAAATTCACTCCCTCTACATTATACACGATGTGATATTAAAGGCAAAATAAATACCAGCAATCTATTTCTGTGTTTCAGCTTCCCTCTTTCAGTCCCAAAGGTCCTGCATTTTAAAGTCTGCTAGCGGTAGTATAAAATCTTTGAGTAATAAATTCGAGCAAGTCAGACTCAAGGGTAAGGGAGAGATAATGTTCATAGGACTTCAGACTTGGATTCAATCTCTTGACATGCCCGAATCTTCATTTGTGAGACTGTGAGACTCATGGAGAAGGGGTTGGGACAGGCTGCTTGTATCTATGCTGGTTAAATAAATAATCATAGAATCAGAATCATAAAATCATAAAATAGCCCAGCTTGGAAAGGAACTTGAAAGGTCATCTGTTTGAAACTTTTGTTCTAAAGGGAGTCTAGATGAGGTTACCTATCACCCTTTCCAATCACATCTTGAAAACCTCCTATGATGGGGACTGCACCATGTCTCTGGGAAAGTTATTCCAGAGATTGTTCTTACTGTTGTTTCTGATGTTGAGATGAAACTTCTCCTGGTGCAACTCGTACTCACTGCACCTTGTCTTCTCCATGTGGTTCTTTGTGAAGAGAGACACTCCATCTTCTTGGTAGCCACCCTTTAACTACTGAAATGCTGTGATGAGGTCCCTCAAGCCTTCTCTTCTTCAGGGAGAAAAGACCTAACTCCTTGAAAGACCTAACTCCTAATTTGAAGTGCTGGAGCATGTCCAGAGGAGAGACACCAGGCTGGTGAGGGGTCTGGAGAGCAGGTCCTATGAGGAGAGGCTGAGGGAGCTGGGCATGTTTAGCTTGGAGAAGAGGAGGCTGAGGGGAGACCTCATTGCCCTCTACANNTGTGTATGGTTGGACTCGATGGTCTCAAAGGTCCTTTCCAACCATGATGATTCTATGATTCTATGATCCCTTCAGTCTTTTCTCATAGGCACTCATCCTGTACCTTCTCTGTACCAGGCAGTTGACGTACTAAATGTGTTCCTAATTACAAAGTGCTTCAATGCTACTCTAGAAAGTAGGAGGTGAAAGAGTTCATTCAGACACTGGTCCTAGCTGCTGTGTTTGGCAACAAACTTGTACCATGCAGCAGCCTTGCACTTCAACTACATTCAAGACACCTCCACATAATCTCCCTCCATTCTGGTGTATTCCTTAGGGTTATCAATTATTAACTCTGGATTAGCAGTTGGAGGTCAGGACCTTTATTATATGGGGCATGAACTTTAAGTGCTGCCTCCTGTGGTGCCTTGAGCAGTCAGGGGGGAGGAAGGTGTTTAAGGAATGCTCATTTCATTATCACATTGCCACCACATTGTAGGTGGTACGGTAAAATATCTTTATTGATACAGCCTTGTATCAGCACATTTAATGGGGGGCAGATGGAAAAAAAAAAAAAAAAAAAAGAAAGAAAGTTCAAAAACAGTGGGAATTATACAGATGTCAGAAAAAAATCTGCCCTCATACTGTCTGTGCACAGGAGGAGATGTGAAATGTGGGTAACACAGCTTATTGACCATGTCAGCGGCAGAATTAACACCAAACTGCACGTCATAAAGCCACAGATCATTGACAGGATACTCAAAGAATACTGTTGACTTTATTGATGTCATTGTTCTCCTCCTCCTATTTCCCCAATGCCTATACCCAGGAATATCTCATTAAACCAAGTCTTTTCAGGGAACGCCGGGGAGTATGAGAGTACAAAAAATTGCTAGTAAAACATGAACTGCCAACTGAAACCATCAAGATCATTATCAGGAAAGGCTTCAAATGCTGCAAGTGTAACAGGGACAGTTCTGAGTGCTAACGAGCATCCAGATAGGACAGGCATTTTCTCACCCCCTGAGGAAGGGTCAAAACTAATCTGACAAACTCAGCATGCCTCAGCATTGGAGGAAGAATACTCATGAAAAGGTCCACAGGTGTCAGAGAAAGAAAATCTTTAAAAGTGAGCTGAGAACAGAGGACTTGGATAAAGGCAGGTCCGGGGCAAGAATGCATACACACATGTGCACATATATGTGTGTGTGTATATATGCATATAAAAATTCATTATAAATTTGTGCAGGTTGTTTTGTGTAATACGCATGAAAAAAACACCACACTTCATAATCAAAGATTTTAAGGGGATTATATGAAAAGAGCAAAAATAAAAAAAATACCTTCCCTCCCACTGCTGACAGCCCGCTCATAACTTCTACTTCCATGTTGTCAGTATTTACCGACTGCATTATTATACGATGGGAATCATCTGCCCAAATGTGTCTGTTGACTATATTCATATCAGTTTAGCAGTCCCAGCCATCAGACCCCCATCCCCCTTGCAGGGAGTCTTCCCACTGTCTTACTGCAGTGACTTCCCTGTCAGAGGAATCAACTCAGCAAAACAAAACCCCTGTGGAGTCATCTCCCACTACAGCAAAGGCTCCTCGCTCTACTTTATCATCTATTAATGTTCAACGTCCTGCTGCTGTGGCTTTTGCCATCTGACATTCCCACTTGGTGATTAAAGCTGTTGATTGCTGGCCACCTTTTCTCAAGATGGTCCTTAATCATGAAGTCACAAGGCCTGTATGTCTTTGGGAAAATCTTCTTCCCAGTGTCGTGCTCAGAGAAGACTCTTTAGGGCAGTTGTGTCTCAGCACTACCTTCCTTTTACTTTCCTGCTTCTCTGCCCCTACACACACACACATACACACCCTCTGATATGGGATTTGTGGTGGAGCAGGGCACACTACAACGTCTCTAAGCATCCTCCACCCTCTTCACCTTGTTCCAGCACCCTCCATTTTTCTCTCTGAAGCTTGTTTAGGCTGGGGTCAGCAGTGACTGCTTTACCTGCACTGAAGTCACAGGCACCGTCACTATCTTTGTACCCCAGTCCTCTTAATTAATCCCATCCTAATCATAAAGACATAAAGAAAATGTGTAGACATATGATCGAGATAGTACTTCTGCCAGGAACATATACCACTACCCAGATATACTGACAGTGACCCACAGGCTTCTAAGGATCAAATGGTCCCGCTCAAATCAAAAAGGTTTATTCACACACTTTGGTTTTCCAAAGTTTTTTTATAAGCTGTTATTGATTAGGATCATGTTCCTGTTTTTTGTGACTTAAAAAGCAGCTTCTGCCCAAACTTTATGGTATCCTAAAATGATTTGCTTACATGAGGGGAGGGAACAAACAAACAAACCAACAAACAAACAAAAAAAAAACTACAAAAAAGAAAAATAAAACACTGTAAGGAAAAAGAAAGAAAACCAAACAAGGTTTGGGAACTGAATGCAGTGAACTTGTGCTTGGGTACATTTATCTAGTATTCACCCAGTTCCCATACCAACAGGGAAAAACAGCTGCTTCCATTACAAAATGCAGTTTATAAACGCCAGCTCTCCTAGTACTTGAACAGATTTTATTTGAGAGAATAAAGAAGCTCTGTTAGCATTATTAGCTATAGTTAAACCTACTTTTCTCAAACACTACTATAGATAAAAGGATAACTTCCAAATAGTGTATTCTTCTCTTAGCCAGTATCTTCCCAGCTGATAATTCACACAAATCGGCTTGTCAAAACTACCATAACTTGGCTTCCTCTAAAGTACTGGTGTAAGCCCCAGAAACCCTCAAAACCTCAAAACGCTTGCTTTTTCCATCCATTTTAAAAACTATTATCATCATCTATAAAGAATAAATGTAATTCCTGTAATTCCTTGTAAGGCAGTCTTTACATTTGCGGGAGAATGTGTGGTGTCTTTGAAAAATTTTCCTATATGTGCTTGTCCAAATATGAAATTATTTTGGAAATGAGCCTCTTTATACTACTCCAATATGTTTGGCAATTATAACACAGATGCTTTCTACACTTGCCTTATTGAGATGTAAGATTTGGCTGTAATGGGTATAATTTCAAGTAGTTCCTTGCTCTTTTGTTAAGTCCAAGCTATTCTTATTGTAAAATAGACGTCGATTCATGCTTTTATAACAGCAAATTGTGAGTTGAAATCCAGGCATGTTTTTCCAAGAAGTGAGTTTTCTCAGAAGGGTCACTTTGATCTTATGTCTGATGAATTCGTGTCTCAGAGTAGCCAGGAAAGATGCATTTACTTTCAATTTTATGATGAAATCACAGACTGAAATGAGTTTCTCCTGTTCCTTATGACAGGCAATGCTTAGGTACCATGAACAACAAGGGGACTCGCAGATTTGCACAACATGGGTATGGAAAATATCTTAACAAAGCAAAGTTTTCCATATTTTTACTTGAAAACTGCACTGCAACAGCTACAGCCGCCAGCCAGAAATCTTGTGCAGCCCGCTCTAAGTGTTCATGTATTATTTGTGCCTGTCATGTTCCATCAGACATTTTATCTGATGTTGTTGATGCACCAAATGTTGTGTACGTAAGATCAGGTTGTATGTCTCCTGCTCTTTTTATTAGTACTTCTTAACACATACAGAACTCCATGAGTCTTCATTTTGTCAACTGCTTGATTTTCACTAAACTCATCTTCCCACGCAGAAGTTTTGATGTATGTTTCTCTCCTGACATTAAGGTGACTGTTTTTCTGCCTTACGATACTGTTGATAACACTTTTTCAAGCATAGCTCTTCTTTCAGTCAAAAAAGACTGACCTCTCTATTTTGACAGCCCTGTTATTGTGTCTAAGAACAGCAAAACAGTGAAAGGGTACTCCTGCCAATGAGACGGAATCAGAATATAGTCCTCTAAACCCTAGAAAAGACTGAAAGTGCACAATAAACAGGGACGAAGCATCCCTCGGTATCATGTCCAAGAGCGCAGTTCACTGGCATCAGTCCGACTTCCCTCAGCCCACAGAGCGGGGGGTCGGTCTCTCTTCCCAAGTAACAGGCGATAGGACAAGAGGTAACTGCCTCAAGTTGTGCCAGGGGAGGTTTAGATTGGATATGAGGGAAAAATTCTTCACTAAAAGGATTATCAAACATTAGAACATCCTGCGATGGGAAGTGCTTGGGCCACCATCCTCGGAGGTGTTTAAATGATGGGTAGATGTGGTGCTGAGGGACATGGTTTAGCGGTAACTTGGCAGTGCTAGGTTAACAGTTGGACTTGATGATCTTAAAGGTCTCTTCCAATGAAAACATTCTATGATCCTATGATTCTAAGATTGTTTTCTTCTCCCACACAGCAGGATAAAGTGCTATAGCGGACACTAGTCTGCAAGATGAATGCCACATAGAATTAAAAAGACTGGTAGTGAAGTATAAAATTCCTATCCCAACAACTCAGAGTACTTCTCCACTGTTCTTATGAGCAGAGGAAGCAGGGAATAACTGGGAGTTTTAGTGTACGGTGCTGACAGCACCTGGTAAAGGGGGAGAAGCAATGCTCTGACTTTGGATGCCACTCAAGAGCGGAGCAGTCTCTGTACCAAGTGACAGACAAACCAAAGTGGTGCCAATGCGCCACAGTAATGAAAAGTTGCTTACCTGGTGAGTATCTCAGCGGAAAACACCTAGTTATGCTGTGACAAAAAGGCTGGGATTTCTTAATCTCTCCTGTGTCTCCTTCCTTTCTACCCCTCATCTCCTTTTACCTCAAAAGTCCTTTTTTGGCTTTTCTTTTCTCCCTCCCTCAAGAAAAAACACATAGAAATGCCAAATTAAGAGAAACTCTGAATCTTAATGATTGTCCTAGATATAAAACATTTGCTTTCCAATCAGATCTTCACATTTTTCTAAAAAATAATTGGAGTGGAAGCAACACCATTTACCCAGAAAAAGTGGTGAAAAATAGGAAGTAAAAACAAACAACCTACTTGATCTGACTTTTGATGTGTGCAAAACTGCAGACATTCTTGTCCATTGGATAACAGGTACTGTACAGGGAAACAGGTCCCTCATGGATTCATTCCTTACAACACACTGTTAGGATGCCAAAGCTGATGCCCACCTCAGAGAAGACAAAAAACTTACTTCAGCTCCTTCCTAAACACAGGAAAGCCACCATAAGCAATAAAGCAGCTTTAAGCCAGGACTGCGTAAACCCAGCTCAGTGTAAAAGGTGATCAAAGAACACAACAGTCCAAGCAAATTTCACGGAATTAAGAAACTACCAGCCAGATCCAAACTGGTTTGAAGTCATTACAAATCTCTGTAGTGATTTTGAAGTGCTGAGGACAAAGCCCTCAATGTATAATTTCCTATGGAGATATTTGAAGATTTAGGAGCTCTGTAGGGAAGACAAAGCTGAAAGGGATCTCTTAGGTCATCAAGTCCGGTCACACATTATTTCTGATATCTCATCCTATAGTTGTTTTCATTACTATGTCAGTCTCTATCTGTGAATGTCAGAGCAAAGGTCCAACAGACCAATATTTCTCCGATGAAGAGAAAAAGGCACAATAGATAATACAATTGGTTCCTTTAAAACCTGAAGTTAAATATTTAACCTACAGTGAAACTGAAAATGACATGCTTGTGATCGGTCCTATAAGTTTCATTGTATTCATATTAAGCCCCTAGTGACAGCTGGGAAACCTGGAAAAGGAAGACATTTGCACTGAATTTACTGATTGAAACTTAGTAAATAATTATACAACTCGGGATGCGAAAGACAGAAGACAGATCAATCTTTCTTAGATATGTCAGTGCTGCACAGTTAAAAAACATGAAAAGCAAGGGAAAATGTGTCCAAAGCCAGCTGATTTGACTCTGAACTCAGAAAAGGGAATAGGACTGCTGAGTAAGAAGGAGCTATTTTTGCATTCTTTTTTTCACTGTAGAACCATAGGTTAAAGGACTTGGCTAGGGCATATAAGGCAGGTTAGGCATACGTTAGGGGCTTATAAGTGTTATTTTCAGCATAGTATCTTCTTATTAAAAAAATACAAACCAATGGCTAATTTATGTTATTTGATGTATTTATTAGTTGAGAAATCTAATGTGATTCTAAGAAGAAAGGCATAATTTAACACATCTTACTGCAAAAAGAATATATTCCGTATGGAGTCGGGGTTTTTTTGTTGGTTTTTGTTGTTGTTGTTGTTGTTTTAAAAAAAAAAAACCAAAACACTCTTTTTCTCCAGTAGCTTTCCTTTTTCTATAACTCTCATCTGTTCTTTGGATAGATATTACTATCCTAAAAGAAGGCAAATGAAATATTCATAATGGATCATTTATAGTACAAAATTTTCTTCTTCTTCTCTTTGCAGTTATATATGAAACTTCATTTTCTTCATTTTCATGGAAAATTCTTAGGAAGGTATTTTGTTTGCTTACCAGCTTTATCATGCAGATATCTGGCACTTAAAATTCATGTTCTGATGGTAAGTTACAAGACCGTATCCTGTCACTGAAGCAATGAAGGTCTGAGACTTAGATTTTCAGTGCATAACTAATAATTCAAAATTTGCCCATTACCAATGTATTTCTTTTATCCAGGCATTTTGGCAAACGTTCTTGTAACATTTTGGGGAGTCACCAGATGGCACTAAAACATTGTAAGGTGCCAAAAATCATTACATTTCTTGCCAACAAATGCATTAGTTTGCAATAATATCATTTTCTCTCTACTTCAGCTGCAACTTGGACTAATATCTCCTTTGAATTCCACTGAAGTAGAGGCACTGGCACATGCTCATTGAGCTAGAGAGAAGGAGGATGAGCTTAAAGACAGGTACATCATCCAAAGCCGTTAAACCACCACGAATATTATTATCATCATTTTGATCTTGAGATTATGTTCCTTTTCTGTAAATCTGAGTCTATCAAAGAACATTTTACAGGGTTTACATCTTTACTTTACAAGTTTACATCTTACTACATCACTACAGATTCAACCTGTTCTTGAGAAAGCTCTAGCCCTTTCCTTGTTGACGCCACTTTCAAATCTATTTTTCCTTCTCAACTCCACTGTGGAAAGGAAACATTGAATACTTGAGATGCTGCTATTGTATTTAACATGAAGCTGTATTCTGCTTTTTATGCATAGTTGTCACTGACTAACTAAAAATTTCTTTTTCCCAGTTTCCTGTATTCAACAGTGAATAAAATCCCCTACTTAAAGATGGATATAAGAAAAATTAAATCAATTTAACTTCTATTTAGAGATCTTAGAATATTCCAGAAGTCTTTGGCAAAACATTAAATTTTAACTTATTTAATGTAATTTGGTATAAATACCCTATCCTATAATTTATTTACTGTTTTGCAAACCCTTTCAATGGAATATAATATTAAATCTTTTCCTATCTGGATTCATATACTCCCCATATTAAGAGAACAAAATATTTATATCATTTTCTTATTCTCTGAATTGATGTAATTGGTCATAGTCTTTTTTTTTAACTAATAACTGCAACCCTGACAAATGAGTTTTACAAATATTGAAAGAATCTGTCCAGGTCTACTTCAGAGGAAAATACTCAGGTTGAGGAACTATATCATGTGTATACAGTCACCCTAGGGTAACTCAGAGAACAAATGCAGTAGCATAAATCATATTAAAAATTAGGAAAAAAAAAATTAAAAGCCTAAAAATCTTTACTGAATTACAGACCCAACCAAATCACCATGATGTCTGGAAGGAAGAATGTCCTATTCATCTATTCAGTTTTGTTTGGTTATGTGTTTTTTTTTTTAATAGGCAGTTAAAAATATGAACAGTTTTCATGGAAATTTTTGACAAAATAAAAGATTTTTTGGAAGCTACGGGCAGACTAGATCAGTTGCACTTCGCATGCTGAAATCTCCCAGCCAAGTGACGTTCATTTTGATAAAATATTTGCTTTACCCTCTCTCCCCTTCTGAGCATGGGAAGGACACAGAAGAGAGCAGAACAAGTGCAGCAGTAGAGTCTAAAGTGGGGAGAAGAAGTTTTTTTGAGTTAATAACATTTTTTCACTGAAACCTGCCAAAAAACATTTTCTATGTGGGGATTTTTCAAAAGACAAAGAGAGTAGTCAGAATAGTATTGCTGCAATCACTGTTTTCGACTCTGTGTGAGTCAAAGTACTCCAAAGGTTTAAGGGCCATGCTTGAAATAATGGCCTAGGGATAGTAACAATGCCCCTGAAACAACTGTAGCAGGCAATGATTGGCTACCTATAGAGAAATTTCATCTTTGTGATTCATGCCAGCATGGTCCCTGCCCTGGAGCTCGCAGCTACACTTGCTTAGAAACTGTGCCATAAAGCTGAAGTGTCCCAGAGCCATTCCCTGATCCCCCTGTTCTCATCTCAGGGTGAATGCAAGGCCGTAATCTGGCCACGCTCTGATATTCATTCATCACATTCTGAGTTTCTGCATTACCTTATGAGCAAAGTAAGGAGGCAACGTATTTTTCTCCAGAGAAAATCCACTGTGTGATAGATGAAGCTTCACAAATACACGCTCCAGAAAGCATCCAATCATTTAAATAACTCCCACGACCAACCACAGTAACCTTGAAATATTTTGGAATATTTGATAAATCTCTCTCCCACCCTAAGCTTATTTCTTTTTCATGAAAAATCACAGCTAAACACTTTGGTTAAAGTCAGGTAAATCCTTTTCAGACCTTCCATCATGTACTTCAAAGTTTCTGTTAGCCTGGATTTCTCTAGAGCAGAGATTGTCTTTGAAGGGCTGTCACCTCCAGCTATGTTTTTGCGGTGTGGAAAAAACCTCCTAGGAGAAACTCACTCTGCGGCCCTCTGTTTCATCTTCCCATTTGTGCTTTCTATTGCAGGTGGAATTACTGATTGCTGCTTTGCAGCAGATTTTTACAGATTTTACAGATGCAACCCTAACAGTCTAAATATGGCAGCACTGAAGCAGTTCATAAACATTAATTAATGTATCCTCATTACATCCCTCTGAGGAGAGTGATGATAGAGCACTGAAGGTGTCTTGGTATGGATCCAGAGGTGTGAGTTCATAGCTCTCCCTGGACGCATTCCAAGCATCACTCCCAGTCAGCTCGGCTGTAAATGAGTACCACAGCACTGGGGCTGAGGAAATCGAAGGCATCTGGATGGGATATTAGCCACATCACTCCCCTGTGGGAGCTTAGCAACAAAAACTGTTGTCCTTGGCCAGATGAGCGCAATTAGCCCTTGTGATGGTTTGTTTCCACTACGTCCAGAGGTGCTGCTATCACCCCTCTGATGAGAACAACTGGGGCAGAGAGGGATGAAGACCCAGATCTTCAAAGACATGTGAAGCTCTGAATCCCTGTAAACTCAGTGGGCGTTAGTCACATGAACACTTCGACTGTTGGAGTCGAAGTGATTTGTCTCAATTCTGCAGTAGAACAGAAAATTGACTCGTAAGTCCAGTCAGTTGGGATATTTGTTTTCTCTTCTGCGAATCTTTGCTGGTAAAAGTAATAATTACTCAAGAGACTTCATCCCACTGTGTTAAAGGAGAATGTCTTGAAAATACATATGCATTGTCACACAACTGGGAATAAAGTTTGTTTAGTCATATGAGATGAAAGCTAATAAATACTGCTTTGCATTCATTGCCTGTAATACTCATTATTCTTATTAAAAGATCCAACATTGTTTTCAGCATGGGACAAGACAATCACTGCCGTGAAGAGCTTATATAAAACTTTTCATTCAAGAAACTCACAAGGCGTTTATAAACAGTAATTAATTAAATCATTGGAAATTATATTGTCTTTATAGATGGGAAACTGAGGTACAGAACTCACTGTACCACTCAGAGTAGCACTTAACTGATGCCCAAATGGAAATAAAAAGCAGTATTACTGATTTCTTGTCCTGCACTCTAATCACCAAACTTATTTCCTCCTAATAAATAATTTAAATTTTAATGAACTATAATGAAATAAAAATTTGTTTAGATTGCCCCAAGGTGAATGAAGATAAAAAGGCAATGCAGATACATGACTTCCTGCTTTTCTTCTAAGCTCTTCATTGTATTGTACAAAGAATACAATGAAAATTTTGAAAATTAAATGCTCCATCATTAGCTAAATAGGCAGAAGTAACTGTCTAAGTGATAAATAACAGGTTCCTGCAGCATCATTTAAAGACCAAACTACACTGAAAAGTATCCCCTTTTATCAGATATTTTTTGGACTCTGCTAGAGGCACTGGAACCAGTGAAGCAATAAATACATCAAAATATGGAGGTAAACAAAATCATAAAACATCCAACGCGACAACCGAAACACCCACGAATACATAAATATTTATGAAGCAAGAGGTACTTCTGAAACACCCAGCAGGTTTGATTGGATTGAACAGTCCAATCAAAGCACCGTGTGTTCACATGGTGGAGGAAATAGGAATTATATGGCAGGGAAAGGAAACAGTGCATTTGCAATGTATTTCAACTAGCTTTATTGTTTCAAACTCCCCAGTGCCAAAAAACGATGTCCTTCAGTGTGATTTGAACATGGAACTGTCAGTTTGCAGATACAGAGTATTCCAAAGGAAATTTCAAGCAGCCCAGTACACTGTTGAATGTGTTGTCCAAAATGTTTATCCACATTTGTATTTTTTTTCTAGCTTACATTCCCTAGACAAATCTGTGTTTTGAGGCTCTGAACGTGATATTTTTCAATGGTAGCAGCAGAAGCCCTCAAGAAATGCACCCTTTTGAGGCCATCCATTTTTAACTTTGACTCAAAAAAGAGCCATCCACAGCACTTCTTTGACACCCATAGCTTAGTCCATCTGGATAGAGATCCTCAATCCCCTCTCACTTACTAGACGTTTGTCTAGGTAGTCCAAAGATATGGACCTGTGAACTCTTGCCCTTGTTGTATATGAAATAAAGCAACAGCAGTAGTTTGTAAAGTTTTAAAGGCTTTATGTAATCGTATTCCTATGGGATAGATGTGAAAGCTGAACAGAATAGGATAGGCCTATAAGCTTTCTTTCATTGTTTTCTGAACATTTTCTTTTTTGCCTAATTAAAAGACCATAGAGTTCACTAAATCAGGCTATCTAGTAGGATCTTGTATGTATTATATATACAAGATATAATACGTCCTCTCTCTGGTGACCGGTGATAGAACATGAGGAAATGGAATGAAGCTGTGTCAGGGGAAGGTCAGATTGGACACTAGGAGAAAGTTCTTCACTGAGAGGGTGGTCAGTCACTGGAACAGGCTCCCCAGGGACGTGGTCATGGCACCAAGCCTGTCAGAGTTCAAGGAGCGTCTGGATGACGTCATATGATTTAGTTCTAGGTAGTCCTGCGAGGAGCGAGGAGTTGGACTTGACGTTATGGCTTTCTTCCAACTTGAGATATTTCTGTTGTACACCGTGTCCTGTAAAGACCCCAGCAACTTGTGTCTAAAGCACATTTTTCAGAAAGTTACCTAGCCTTATTCAAAGATACTGAAGGATGAAGAATTCAGTACTTTCCCTTATAGCTTGATGTCATCAAACTAAAATTAGTCATCTCTTTCAGTGCCCCCACAGAAGCAGGAACAATGCCGTTAAGGGCTGCCTAAGGAACTGAACAAAGCACAATAAAACAGTGAAAAATGGATATGGCTCCTGTATTTCTGCACTTTTGACTTAGCCTTCCTAAAATATACTGCTTAGTGCAAATGCTAATGTTCTTTCTTAGGAGCTAAACCCCTTTTGCTAAGAGTATGAGCCCAGATATTTTGGTGTAGACCTATAGTTTCAGGGCTGGAGCAGATTTTACATGTAATAGGTATTACAATAAAAGCATGAAACGCTACACAGGTTGAGATCTACTGATCTTTCCCTCTCCTCAAAACCACTGTGACCTGGCATTGTGATTCAATATTTCTAAATCCTATATCCATGTATGCAACTGAGATATTTTTTACTTATCCTTTTCCAGCTGAGGATCTCAAAGGAAGCATCACTCCTAAAATTAGCTGTAATCAATGCACATCGTGGCATTGTGTAAATATCTAATGCTTTCTCCCCAATGTGGAATGCATTCAGAGTTACACACACAGTTCTAATTCATAATTAATTTCCATCATAGGAATCAGCTAAAGTACGGTGATTTCCTTGTACAAAATAACTACTTGTACTTATTTTATTGATGAAAAATATGTACTAATGTTTTTAATGAACTTGAAACTTTTGATGAACTTTGATGATTAATTCCTTTTCTAGATAAAATGCACAACAGATAGCTAGTCTTACTATATTTTCCCTGAATGGACAAGATTTGTGGATTAGTTTTCTCTAATATTCAACCAGCTGTTTAATCTGCAGCCCTGATTTTAACCATGTGATATCCCAATGGCCTTATCTGTACACTCATTTCAGTACAATTTGGGCATCATTTCAATAGAGAACACCATGAGTAAATGTTTGCAGATTCTGGTAATTTTAATTGACTTCAAAATTTGTACCAAAATTATGAATCCAACTGAGCTATCACATGAAATTAACCCTTCTCCAAGCCTTTTTGTCTCAGCAGCTTGGTTCTGAGCCTTTATTCTCTCCATACACTCTGCAGGATGCTTCACCTTGGGTCATTCTGTTTTGAAGAGCTCTAGTTACTATATCACCATGGGTTTAGCTAAACACTATCTTTACCCCTGTAGATCACTTGCGGCAGCAGGAGGCTTCCATGCTCCCCATCCTGGCTGAATGTAGTATTTTTAACATTTCAGCAAGCACTTCAAGGAGACTACCAAAGGCAAACAAACTAGTGTGGGAGATGAGAGCACTAAATGTAAGTGTCTGTAGTCATAAACCATGCTTCCATGGGACTGATCCTGCCTGGCAACGAGTACCTGAAAATAAATTTTAGGGTGTTCAGGCAGGTCATAGTGTGTCTGTGTACAGAAGCTAAGAAGCAACCTACTAATGTGTGTGACTCCCATTATAATTGTTCCTTTAAGTATTGTCGAAGAGACTCACCATGCCTGTCAGCTGCTGTGAACTTCATTAAACGAAGGACTGCAGAAGAAGGTGAGATTCAGCACCTCCACATGTAGATTTAGTGTTGGATAAATCACATGGCCAAATGTTGCTGGTCTCTTTCTAGGGTGTATAACCGTCAAGAAAAAAATAACTTGCTTCTACAGCCGCAAGCGTGTGTATCAGCAGAGCTGCAGGTCTTGTTGACCTGACCTTGGCTGGCACAATGGCAGGGACTGAATTCCATGAAAGGGCTGTGTGAATGGAGGATGGAGGGAACAGCCTCCGTCCCACACATCTGCAATGCACAGCAAGTTTGCCTGGGCTACAGGGAGAAGAGCTCTTCACACCAGGGACTGCTCATGGGCTACCCTTCCCAAAAAGAGTATCAGTGGAATCAAATCTCTGGAGACACAATGATGTTTAGACTAGGATAGGATGGAATGGAATGGAATGGAATGGAATGGAATGGAATGGAAGAATAGAATAGAATAGAATAGAAATAGAAATAGAAATAGAAATAGAAATAGAAATAGAAATAGAAANCACTGGCCCATATCTGTCTGGAAGAATATGTAGTCTTCAAAGTTTTTTTGTTTTTTTTTCCTAGAGAAAATGACCAGAACATCATCTTCCTTTTCAGATATAAAAATGAAATCTGTCAATCCACTAAAAACTGTCTGCCCTACCACAGCTCCTGTCTTACACATTTACAGCTCTGATCCCGTCCCTCTGAACAGCAGCCCTTCTATGTGAGGCTCAGGATGTTTGGCTTGAGAGAGTGGGGTTATAAAAAAGAAGGCAGTGCTCTTTGTATTTGTTTCCACTGCTTTTTTATTTATTTTTATTTATTTTATTTATTTATTTATTTTGGGTGGAGGTGACACAAGTCACGTCCAGACAAATACCAAACAAAACATCCAGAGATACAAATTGTTTGCAAGTGAAATCTTAGGGGGAGGGAGATAAAGGGGTCCAGAGAGACTTGTGTGTTTATATAAGCAGTGACTCCTCTAAGTCAGTGTCATCTCAGACGTGGAATTTAAAATGGAAGTGCTGCTTCGTGGTTATATATACTGCATAAATGTCATCTTATATTCGTCGTGCTTATTTTACATCTAAACTAGTACTAGTTATTCTGAATAAAGGGGGAATAAAACAGTTAAAAAAGGAAAGTTTGGGACTACATGTTGACAGATTACATGGAGAATGAGTAAATATTCTTCGCCAGAGTATGTACTTGATCTTACTGGAATCTTACAGTAATAAAGCACTTCTATTCTAGGAGCTCCTTGAACATCCTTTATCTAGAAAGAAGGTTAAATTACAGTGCACTGGAGCTACATCTGAGAAGGTAAGATGAATGTACAGTTGCTTCAGGATTAATGCAGCTTTTAAAAAAATTTACAGTCCAAGAAACTATTAACACACTCTAAAGATTCTATTGAAAACTAAACAAGACAGTAATGTCATACAGACTACAAAGGAAAACAAGAACTTTGAAGAGAAAAGCAGGTTGTCAGTTTTAATAAAAAATTATTTGATGTTTTGAAGCACTGATTTCCAGACTGTTGAACTTTTGCAAGATCTTGATAGTTTATACAGTCATGCTTAGGACCTTCTTGGTTTCCTGGGTCATCAGTATAGCAATAATGTTGTAATGGAGTAGCTTTCTTCACACCGTCTGGGACCTCTGCTGGACTGTAGAAGACCTCAAACAGTACATTTTGGTCCATATTAAACTTAGGAGTAGTGGTCTATTGACCTTAAAATAAAAAAAAGAAAATCCTGTCGTCCTAGATGATGACATAAAATGAAGGTGAGAGTTACAAAATACGATGTAGTCTTTACTTAATAGCTATATTCTGTTTAACATTTGAAGAAGAGGGAACTTGCAGGGGGGTCCATATCACCTAAATACGAGATTCGTGCAGTGTAGAGAAGCAGATGTGACTCAATCAGTCTCACCTCCCTTTGCATTCAGAGAAAAGAAACATGCACAAATGAAATTGCTCGCTTGGATGTCAAAAAGTGTGTTAGAGGTCCTTTATGGACTACATTGGGAATCTAGACAATTAACCCTGTTGTACAGCTATGACTTCCAACCTAAGTGTGTCTCCAGTGCGCTTTCTAAATGCACTACAAGTTCTAAAGAAATTTTTCTAAGCCTTCTACCATAAATCTAGCGAACCACCCTGCCAACCTGATATTTATATCTGCCTAGGAGACATAAAGTGTTTTTATGGTACCGCAAAGAAGATAGGTCAGCCAGCCTCTATCCCCTGTGATATTAGAATTACCTCAAACACTTTATTCTTAATATTCAAATTAGTCATTTCAGATAACAGTAAATAAAGGGGGAAATTCCATGGAACTGAAGGAATACTACTAAAATATTACATAATAGGAAACATTTTGTATTGTCCTAGATAGAAATTTTATCTGTATTTACAAAAAAAAAAAAAATTTATTTACTATTTAATTAAATAAGTCACCGACCATTTTTCAGACAAGATGGAATTCACTGCTCATGTTTCTCAGTTATAAACTAGTTTAGACCGGTCAGTCTGTAACAGTCACCACTCAGAAGTCAAGAAAAATCATACCTATGGCTGAACAAACAGTCAATACGTGTAATGATTCAAGACCCAGGTCATTATTGCTGCTTTAGCTTGAGGTCCTATTACACAGATGGTTAACTGGCTAACAAGAAGGGAATGGAGTGGGAGTGAGCAAATGTTTTTCTACATGATTCACAATCCCATCTGAGCAAGGCTACCATCAATGCACTGATTTATCTAGGAGATCTGGCTGCTAGTGTCCACACATCTGAAGGGCTCTCTTTCTGCCCACAGATTTCGTTTCCCCTTACGGTAGGTTGAGTCAAGGCCAACACAACCAGGAAGTGCTCCACAGCTGGTATCTCTGCCTAGTACTGGTGACATGAAAGCACTAAAAGGACAGATGGGTTACACCATCACTGCAGGGCTGGTCAAGTCACGCCTGACCCATCCTTATTGCTGGTAGGTGCATGCGAGGGTCCTCATTCAGAGGTTGTATGGATCCAGATGTTCTCTGCTGGTGTGCTGCTCAGCTAATCTCCAGGTTGCACCTCAATATGACCTTGTGTTCACAATACGCACTCATGAAAGGAGAATTTGGGATGCAGTATAGGCCCAGGAAAACTTTTTATAATGAACACATATCTATTGAAAATGCCAAACAACTACAGTACATTACCTAGGGTGAAAAACTAATATTAACAACCATCTCATGATTTTGGTGGGGAGTACAAGGTATTTTGCTTGAGGGACAGTAAATCCATTATGAAATAGTTTCCAATTTCCTCAAAAACTTGTGGTGTTGACCATTGTGTGAGAGAAGATGCTGGGACAGATACTGCCTGTTATGACAACTCTAATGAACTTAATGTGTAGGACTCGACTGTGTATTATTTCTCAAATGAAGACTGCACCAAATTTTTCACACCCTCTGATAAGACTGATTGTCATTGTTGATACTTCTTTACATGGCAGATCAGAATCATTTCACTCAGTTAAATTTAGGACTAAAGGCTGAAGGATTTGGGTCTCTTCAGTCTGGAAAAAGAAGACTGAGGGGGGATCTTATCAACGCTTGTAAATACTTAAAGGGTGGGTGTCAGGAGGATGGGACCAGGCTCTTCTCAGTGGTGCCCGGGGACAGGACAAGAGGTAACGGGCACAAACCTGAACATAGGAAGTTCCAACTCAACATGAGGAGGAACTTCTTTCCTGTGAGGGTGGCAGAGCCCTGGAACAGGCTGCCCGGAGAGGTGGTGGAGTCTGCGTCTCTGGAGACATTCCCAACGCGCCTGGACACGTTCCTGTGCCACCTGCTCTGGGTGACCCTGCTCTGGCAGGGAGGTTGGATTAGATGAACTCCAGAAGTCCCTTCCCACCCCTGCCATTCTGTGATTCTGTGATTGTGTGACTAGTTTCATATTGCTTCTGCTGTCTTTGTTATACATAGAAAACATTGTGCACATTTTTCTCTTTAGAGTGGGTTTCTCTGAATTTCATTGTCACCATGGTCCAGTATATGAGAATTGGCTCAGACATTTATTTGATAAAGTCTTTTCTCACCAAGGTATTTAATTCAATAAATTCATCGGCACCTTCATGCAACACATTTATTAGGATTTTATTCCCCCCAAGAACACAGTCTCTTCTCTAAGAAGTAATTTGTTGCTGTAGTAGTTTATCAGAGAGGTATGCCCAAAGATTTCTGTTAACAGTGTATATTTAGTATGGCAGTTCCATGCAGAGACTCACTAATGAGAATTGAAGGGAAAGTGAGGAGATTTTACTCATCTCTACATGAGCAAAATAAGTGGATTAATAGTGGACTTACAACTGCTGGTTTTCAACCCACTCTTTGTAGCTTAATGGAGATGTTTAATGAGAAATGAGGAATGTGGGGAACCTGCACCCTGTCTAATATTTCATTTGGGCTGATTCATGTTTACAAGTGGAGCTTGGAGTTATTGGTTAATAGTGAATGGTTACCAGAGGGAGTCAACCTTTAGCAGCTTATGTAGCCATATTACAAATATGGTTTTCTTCAAAATCAAAATTCTCCCAGTTCTGAGGATAATCGTAGGATCTATTTTCTTCTTACACTCCTCACCACACATGTTTTCTCTGTGTGTATCTTTTCTTTATCTGTACCTCCGTGGATTTTTGTTTCAAAATTGTATGCATTAGTATTTAAACCTTGCAAGCTTCAGCATGCTGTAGCAAGGATTTCCACAGCTTGGTTCCAAGCTATGCAAGGAGATACTTGATTTTATTAATTTTAAACCTGCCACTTCCTACCTGATATGATGTCCCAAGTTCTTATAGTGGAAGAGACAATGAGCAGTCATTTTCCTGTTACCTTTTCTTGACCATGTAGACATCTGTCATATTGCCTCTCAAAGATCTCTTTTCCAAGAGCCCAAGTGTACTTGGCCACCCCTCATACAGAAGTCATTTCAATCCTTTGATTATCTGAGAAGGAAACCCTTTCTTAAAATCTTTTTCAGCTTTACCATATCCTTGGCAAATAATTTTTCATTTATCTTTTTGAAAGTGGAAATTAAAAAATAAAAAATTTACGTGGTGTTTTCATACACAAAGGCATCATGGATTTCTGCATTTGTCTTGTTCCCTGTTCCTTTCCTAGGGTTTGATTTGATGGTTAACAGCTGATATTTGCATGGAAATACTTGTCTGTTATACCTCCAAGATCTCACTTCTGTATGATAATCACCAGCTTATAGCCAATTATAATGAGTATAAAGTTAGAATTATTTTCACTGGCTGATTTATTTTACATCTACCCACATTGAAATTTATCTACCGCATCACTATTCTTGCAACACCTAACAGTTGGCCCTGAATTGTTTAGGATTGCCAGCAACCTTTATGACCTCACTCTTCACCCTTTTCCAAATCACTTGCTAATTTGTTAAACAGCAGGGTCCCTGCACAGTTTCTTTCGGTCATGCAATCATCTGCTTGTCCTTTTCCATGCCCATCTTCCTTGTCCTTTTGACCATTTCTTTATTCATGCAAGAGCCTTCTCTCTCTCCCTGGTTTCTCTGAACACCTCTGTCAAGGGACTTTGTTGACAAGTCACCTGGAAATCCATCTAAGCTGCAGACAGCTACTAGTGCGTATCAAGCCTATTTGTAGGATTTAATAGATGTGTAGGACTTCAAATGATTCCTATTCTAGGGGATGCTGAGCTCATAGCTACTACATGTGCAGTATAAACATATCACACTCTGCTCTAAGAATACGTGGTGGTTATTAGCGCCTTGAAATTTTATTTATGCTGAGGAAGACAAAACAATAATTTCAATTAAGTAATTCCTAACACAGGTGCTGATCCTGCACAGATACTGACAAGGAAGTCTTCATTTACTTTGTAGAGCATCCTTAAGCTATGGTATTCGTAAAATACAGCACTTATAAAAGTCCGTATGCATAAAAGTTTGACTAAAGCTCACCTTATATGAAATCAGTCCCTGCTGTGGGTATGCCCCAGTAGGATATGCAGAGCTGTGTGCCTTCAACAGTAAAATAGGAGGTTGCTGGCCCCAGGAATAGAAGGCAGAGATAAAAAGGGGAAAAAATCAAGGTTTTCAACATACTGCTGAAGAGATCTTCATCTCTTTACACCCCAGCAATGACTCGTGCAGTAAAGGGCAAGCTCACCTCTGCCAGGATAGGTCCTCATCACACCACCCTGGTCTGTGAATATGATCTTTGGGTCATCATGTGCATATGATCCATATGGTCCCAGCCAGCTGGGAAAGAAAAAGGTGCTGTCTTCAAGACATCCACCAGGGCATCCACCTAGCTGTTAAGTTCCTTCTCTTCATTATAAGGCATCTACTCCACTGCCTTTTGGACTGCTGAAAAACAAAATACATAGGCTTCAGTACTATGTAAAACCCAAGGTTCTGTAGTCTGTATTCTTCTGACAGCCTAGAATAAAGATTTTGATCAACAATTTTTTTTTTTTTTTCAATTCTTACACTTAAAAATTCCATTGGTTTCAGAAATGCAGAATGTACATGAGACAGCGATCAGTAAACTTAAATGCGATAAACATAAAATTAAAGATCCCAGAACACAAACATCCTTTCAAGTGTATAGATTTTACAGCAACAGAAAAAAGGTGAGGCATTTGCTGGGCTAGATTCAGAATACTGGAACTGGACAACCCCCGTCTCTCTCCTTTCCTGATTTTATCCACCTCTGTGCTGACCATTACCGTGAGCTCTTTTTCTTTGCCACTCTGTTTTACCCAGATGATCGACATGTATTCTGTCCTTTCACAGTAGAAAGAGCTTCATGACATAAGAGGACACTCAATGTTATGTACAAAACAAGGGCAACTCTTCTCATCTCTTTCAACATTCTCCCACCACCAAAAGAAACAGTTAAGATAAATAACATAAATCTCTTTTTAGGTGGTTTGTTTTGTTTTTTTTTCTCCTTACAAAATGTAAGAATAAAATATATTCTTTGCTTTTCTTTTTCTGTTTCATTATAAAGAGGAATTACCCATGGTTCAAAATGGTGCAGATAAGTTTGGATAAGAATGCAAACCTCAGGGAAATGAATTAGAAATTAAAATGAATTAGAGGTAAGCTAACATATGTTATTCTCCCAGTACAGTTTAAAAAGGCAACAAATTTTCTTGTGATCACTTTGGAGGTGTAACTTGTCATTCACGTCTGGTTTCAGCACACTGTAACTGGATTATGAAATCACTCCTGGCTGATACAGATTTATAAAGTGTATATATTCCAGACTGTTGGAGCTTGATTGGCTTTTTTGAAGGTTCATGAATATGGATTAGCCCTAAATGCTCTAGAGTCTAGGAGTTCGGTGGATTCTTCGTCCACCATATTAAGCAAAAAGTGATTAGCTTTCATATGAGAAGGTAGGCAACAAACAGAGATTTGATGGTAACCTCACAGGAAAAGGACAGAATCTAAAGAGGAAGGAACATGGCAGAAGAACATTTAGAGGGTAAATTTTAACTGGGGGGAATTTTAGTAGGAGAAGACAGTATGAGATGAACAGAAGGTCTACGATCCTCTTGGTGCATGGTACCAGAAAAACTTGGATTTATGCCCAGGAACCCTGAATCTTTCCCAGTTTCTCATAAAAAAAAAAAAAAAAAAAAAA
>VXBH01001270.1:285734-323984 GCA_013400035.1 Rynchops niger
AAAAAAAAAAGGAAGGGAAAAGAAAGAGTTTTCTAAAAAAGAAGATTTTTAAAGCAGGTTTGATATACGTTATAAGGACAGATATGCAGAATGACTAGGAATAACCTATTGTGCCTGAAGAATGGTACAGAAAAATGCAAAAGTTTTTGGGGACAGCCAAAGGTAACAGAATGCTAGTCCAAACTCTCAGGCAGCTACAAGTATTTTGGTTCAGTTCATATTGCCAATGGACCACATACATTTAGAGTAAACTGGATGATGAGCCTTAGTTTCAAGAAATTCTTTGGTGTTCCTGATGCTCCAGAAAGCAGCATGAGTGATCGTACGCTGCTCTGAAATATCACCTTGGAATCACTTTTGGGAATTCCCTTTCTTGAATTTTGTGAATTGTGTGAATAATCTGTATCCCACTGGCTTAATTTTGTGGGTCCTAGCTATTGTGCCGGAGGACAGAGCAAACAGATGATCCTTACACATGATCTTTGTACCATTCATAGTGTTGTAGAGCTCAATGGAGCTCCCTGAATCGTGTCCTTTTGATGATGAAGAGTACCCCATCACCCAAGCATTGCTTGTATCACCATGAAACCTTTGATCACCTTTGCTTCCCTTCTCTGAACCTTTTCCAGTTCCAATATATCATTTTTTGATGCGAAGGAACCTTAACATCCAACATAACAGTGGGTCAAACCACGGTTTTATGCAAGTAGCTTCTGTTTCGTTCTGTATTCCTTCCTCTGTGAGTCTTTTCTGTTTATTTTTACTGGCGTTGAATGGATGCATTCAAGGAATTATTTATCTCAGCTCCAAGGTCTCATTCCTGAGTGACTGGAGTGAGTTCAGAGTCTATAATTTTGTATGTGAAGCTTGTGGAGAATTGTTTATTCTCACCAAACATACATTGTTTTACATTTATCTACGTTTACTTTTATCTGCCTTTTTCTTACCCAACGACTGAACCTTGTAGGGATGCTCCGCAACTTGTCTCAATGGACTTCATCCTTTTTACCTTGAAGAACTCTGTATCATCAGCAAACTTTGTCCCAACACATCCCCTTTTCAGGTGATTCATGAATATTTTAAATAGCAGGTCCAAGAACTGCACCCTGTGCGACTTCACAGCTGACCTTCCTCCACAAAGAAGGCTGATCACTTATTTATCCATGTTTAGTCTCCCAGAGCTGATGATCCTTTACCTTTTCCTCATTTCATTGGATGGAACTCTCAGGTTTTTTATTAATACCTGCTAATTCTGAAAAGATCTCTTTTAACTTTGTTTCTTAGACATTCCTATTTTTTCTCAAGTCCATCACAATAGGTGGCGCAGACAGGCACTATGCTTTCCATACAGTGTCCCTCAAAAGTCTCTATGTCACCTAGTAAATTTTAATTATCTTACCTACTTTTTTAGCTTCTTTTTAACAAACTTCCTCATTTTTATATAGATCCTCTTTTTGAAGCTTAGCACAACTGCAGTGATTTTTTTTGGCCTTTGTGGTTTATTTGGGGAATCATGGCTGTCCTGAAATACATTTTCAGCATTTTTTTTTTTTTTAATATTTTGATTGTTATGGGGAAAAAAAAAAGGTTTTAATGATGTGCCTGCAAGAGCTCAGGGAGAAGTGGCAACGACAGACCTCGGCAAGCTAACTAGGAAAGGGAAGGAATGAAAGAGGACACAAACACACACAGCAGGCAAAGACAAGAGCAGATGGATGCAGATACCTGCAACACCCCATGGATCAGAGGATGAGTGGAACAGGAGTTCCTACCCTTCAAATATCAAGGCTGGAAACAAAACTATTATGTGAGCATTGCATATAAAAAAGAGAGAAAAAGTCCCATTGAAACATTGAAATGAGTCCCCAAGAGCTCTGTTGCCCCACAGAAGCCACCCTTTTTTCATTCAATCCTATCTTTGCCACAGGGAAGCAACCTATTTTTCAACATGCCAACACCCTTTTTGATGTTGATCAATATCCATCTGTTGTCTCTCTTATCCTTAGATTGTCAACCCTTTTATCAGGGATTGTTGTTCTTTTTAATTATTTTATTATTATTTGTTAATTTTATACTTCCCTTGTAAGTGTACAGGTCATGACTGAGGTTAGCAGGCCCTACTGTAATAATATAAATATACTTAAAATGGGCCAGACATGTGGGTCTCTAAAGGTGTGGGCCCCAAATGTTCTCTGGAACGTTCTTTGGAATATACGTTTTTGCTTTTATTCTTTCTTCAAAGAAGAGGACCAATACAGAGCACTGGAACAGTGCCCAGAGAGGTGGTGGAGTCTCTGCCTCTGGAGACATTCCAAACCCGCCTGGACGCGTTCCTGTGCAACCTGCTCTGGGTGACCCTGCTCTGGCAGGGGGTTGAACTGGATGATCTCCAGAGGTCCCTTCCAAACCTACAATTCTGTGATTCTGTGATAATGCAAGTCAATTTTTTACTGTAGGGAAAAACTTGACTCCATATCACTTGTATGTCCCTACAAAGTCCTGAGTAACAGCTTCCACTTGTACAAAAGGAGAACAAATGTAATTAAAAGCTGTATTACTATAATACACAAGCGTGGCACTAAGTATTATTCCTTCCAGTTTTGGTAAGCCCAAATTGTTTATGCTCCAGATGTGTTCCCTTTCAGAAAAATGTAAAGAACTACAATTCCATCTGTTCCTGCTACTGTGGATGTAAAACCCATTTTAGTGATGAAAACATAGCCCAAAATAAAAAGCAAAATCCAGAGTACAAGAAAAAAGAAAAAAAGGTTTGGCCTTAAAGGAACTGTCTCTTTTTTGAAAACCTCATACTGAGCAAACAAAAGCAAAAGTATCTGTTTATGTAATATTTATCACTAAAATCAGTAAAGTTGCTATGATCAAAGAAAATATATTTACCAGTAGGGTGCTGGGTATAAATGTTGTTGGAGTTTGAAAGCTGGAACAGTAAAATATTGAATCCTGAATACAATTTTAATATATTAAGCTCTTTTGAAAACAGCTCTGCCCTGTTATAACTCTAGTGGAAGTGAAAATATTAACGTAAGGACCAAAAGAATAACTTCTGAAAGAATATTCTTTTCTGGAAAAAAAAAAAAAAAGGTAAGGCTTTGCAATATTATGCTTTCATGAAAATTCAGCAATTCCTGTGCTGTGACAAAACAACAAAAAAGAAATATCTTTTCTTTGAACTTTTGCTTTCATTTTATGCAATCAAAATGTATCAACATTTAGTAAAGAAAAAGGAACTCTTTCTGAAGGACACATTCAGTTTCTGAATCACCATGGCAGATAAGCCTCAACCAACTCTTGATTTAGTTTTTTCTCTGCGTCAAAGAACTTTTCCAGAGAGGGTAAGTGAACATTCAATCATAGCAGCGTTTACATCGTTGGATATGAAACCTCGATGGTTAAGAAAACTTGAGGTGTCAAGGGGAAATAGCAGGTTGGCATCTATTTGTCTTGACGTATTTATCACAAAGATTTCTCCAAACCTTCAGTTCTGGGTTTGTTTTTTTTCAGATAAGTTGTTAATAACCTTAAAGCTGGTACCTGGTGAGAGTAGAATCACAGAATCATAGAATGTGTTGGGTTGGAAGGGACCTCTAAAGGCCATCTAGTCCAACCCCCCTGCAGTGAGCAGGGACATCTTTAACTAGATCAGGTTGCTCAGAGCCCCATCCAGCCTGGCCTTGAATGTGTCCAGTAGGACTAGGAGAGGCAGAAGCTGTGGATGAGAAAGTGAATGTGCTCTGAGTAATATTTGTTGTTCTTTTTTCCCCACTAATAAATAGATTTTGTAGGGAATCTGACAATTTTGACTGTCTTCACCTCTACTTGAACCCAAATAATAAACTGAGAATGTTTCCTCTGGATCATTATTTTCAAGGTGACACTGCCCGTCTTTCCAGCTTCGTGTCATGCAGTCATTGTGCTTTGTCTTTTCAGAGGTTTTAACTTCATAAATGCAGGGGGATTCTCTTGTTTCAGCCTTCAAGTTGCCATTGTTCTGTTTCTCTGAGTTTGATCACTGAACGGGACACACATTGCATTCATTTGATAGAAATCGATTTAACTTTTTTTTCACAGTACACTGATGTCCTAGAATCATAACCTTACCGAGCAAATTTGGGGAAAGACTTGACCCTCAGGGTCTAGGCCACAAATTGAAAATATTGAGGCAGCTGCAGTGGAAATACCCAGAGGTCTAACTGTAAACGGATTGTACTGTTTGCAGTTCCAGCAGGAATTACAGGTGCTTACCAGTTGCAAGGCTGAATAACCCAGTGTCTCGTCTTCACGCTTGCATTTACAGAGGTAGCGAAACCAGGCATTAGTTTAGTGCTGCAAAGACTGCAACCTAGATCGCAGGATTTTTTGAATCAGAGAACAACCTATGATTATGACACATCTCTTGGTTTGTTTGTTTGTTTGTTTTTTTTCCCAAGTTCTAGTAAGTCAATAACTTACTGCTGAATTTCATTAGCAGGAAACTATGATCTAGTTTTATTATTACTACCATTCATGCCACTGAATCAAGACAGCTGGAGCCAGGGATTTGGCCATACTTTTTCTCTTCTTATTCTTATTTCAGATAAATAGTAAGGATGCTGGTACACTTGCCAAAAAAGGACCCAAAATATCTGTAGGATTTTTACAAAGAGTTCTTGTTCCCTCTGTTGTCCTTGATAGAGTCACAAACAGGCCTGGAGTACCCAAGTTTCAGTGCAACTTTCCCATAATTCATTGATTCCATCATAACTGAGAAAGTCATATGACTTCCCTTCAAAATGCCATCACAATCCATAGGATTTGAAACAATTTAATCTCCTTCTAAAGCAGAAATTAAATTAATTTATCCTGGTTTTACATGTTTAATATAATTTTCTCTTTTACCCTAATAATTGCGTGTAGATTGTGACACCTCTATTTGGATGAATCAGAGCCTTTTTTTCGATTGTTTGAAAGTAGTGCTGTGTCTTATAATTGTTCTTAAGTCTTAATCCTTCTATTCTTTTCCTCTGCCTTCCAGATAACTCCAGAAATTAGTGTTTGACCATGCATTGGTTGTACAAAGAAGATTCATTTCCTTACACCGTGAGAGTAAAATATTCTAATTTCAGTTGATTTCACACCCATTGTTCTTTGGGCAGAAAATCTGTCATTGACTTCATCCACTCTAATTATATGAAAATAACAGTAACAGCCATAGTACTATACACATTTTATAACTTTTTATTTTTCTTTACAGGACACTTGAGCAACAGCACTGACTTCAGTTTATGGAGGCACCACTACTGAAAAGATAAACCCTCTCCCAACATTGCCCAGGAAGCCTGTGGTATAGCAAGTACATTATCCCTTAAAACCTAAGCCTGAATTAGAAACCTAACCACCCTTTTTATCATAGCATACATGACATGGTTAAGGAAAATGGTCTGTCTTGATGTTTCTAAGCTTACAGCAAACAGTGTTATTGTTAAATATATGTACGTGTGTGTGTATAATTTCAATTTGTTCCTTAAGACCAAGATTGTGAAACTCTCAACCTTACTGTAACTAAGGAATGGATAAGTAAATGAGCCACAAAATATGAAAGAGAGAGAAAAGCACTATTGTGTCACTCCAGGAGCACAGTCTTACCCCTTCATAGTGATGGAGAGGCAGAGCCAAGCCTATTTGTCCCTCTTTAGCACTTGATGACATCGCATCCACTATAATTGTGGTGGATGGTAGGAACTTACAGGGAATTCCTTACAGCTGGTATCAGTTCCCTTATAGTTTATTGCCTTCTTATGAGAAGGCTTCCCTTTGTCGAAGCAAACAAAACCCTTGCAGAGTTTTAAAGGATCTTGGATGTCATTGTGTCTCTAGGAAAGGCACTTAAAACAAAGATACCTCTGTGTGAATGCTTCTTAATGTCACAGCACTCACACTGGGGATATGATTACATGTCTTCTGTTTACCTCCGCAGGGCTGGTAGGAAGTCTCACACTGTCTCCTCATCACAGCAATCTTGGCATTTTTTCCACAATGTACAGTAGATGCTGCCTTGCGCAGCACCTAGGTGGTGTGATTGCTGTTTAATATGGCAGCCTACTGTGGACCACTCCCACCATTGCCTTGGATAAAGGCTATGAAGGATGCATTTTGCCAAAGTTAAAGAAAGTGGCAATCTCAGTCTCACAGACAGGGCTCTGTTATCTCCAATCTCTATCACAACAGTTAACCTAACAGATTTCCTTTTATTTTTCTTTAAACAAAATAAAATATTAAGAGTATCATGCTGTTAGTCTGAACACAAAAGTTCAATGAAATGTTCAGAGGCAGAGTACACAATTTGCTCTTCCAGCGCTTGCTGTTTCAAAAATAAAATGTGTTCTCAGGTATAACTTATGTTTCATTGTTACGTTAAACCTAACACTGCTTCTACTAACACTTCTTCACTGGTGAGGCCACAACTGGAATTCTGTGTCCAGTTCAGTGGTTCCCAGTGACAGGACGAGGGGCAATGGGCACAAGTTAGAACACGGGAAGTTCCGTTCAAATACACGGAAGAACTTCTTTAGGGTGAGGGTGACAGAGCACTGGAACAGGCTGCCCAGGGAGGGTGTGGAGTCCCTTCTCTGGAGATTTTCAAGACCCGCCTGGATGCATTCCTGAGGGATGTGCTCTGGGCAATCCTGCTTTGGCAGGGGAGTGGGACTGGATGATCTCTAGAGGTCCCTTCCAACTCTAAAGATTCCGTGATTCCGTGATTCTAAGTGTCAGCTTGGCAAAACCATACAAACTTTTAAAATAAAATGAGTGGAAATAAGCAGCACCATAATCAAAAAGCTTAACATATTTATATGTAAGTACACTCTTTTTGTGTGATTTTCCATGGCTAGATAGTAGCCATTTCAATCATCAAGACGGAACAGCACTTGTTAATCTGTTAGGTTGTTATTTCTTGTTATTCTGTAATGTTCCAAGTCTAAAGAAGAATCCCTGAGCATCCTTGAGCAGTTTGGTTTCTACGTTTCCACACTGTACTCACAGCAGGTCGTCAAAATCCTGTGGCCATCCCTGGCTTGTCCACAGCTCCCGCTGTTGTTATTGCTTACCTAGCTGGAACCACAGGTTTTGGGAGAAGCTGCTGCCAAACAAAACAAATGCAGACTATGCATGGAGATACCGTGAAGGGCAATGCCTGATGTGTTACCAGTTCACAGCGACTGCTGAGGCACTAGACAACAGCTATCTGCATTTGTCCAGGATGCAGGAACACAGTAATAGCTATTACTGTACGATTTGGTATACTACTTGCACAGAACTTGTTTAGCATAATTTACTTAACATTGGTAGCTAAATTTGCTGAAGCCTTAGAATCATAGAATCACAGAACCTTCATGGTTGGAAAGGACCTTTGAGATCATCGAGTCCAACCAAACAACCTACAGTCTCTGCCACTAGAGCATGCCCTCAAGGGCCACATCTAGACGTTTCTTAAACACCTCTAGGGATGGGGACTCAACCCCCTCCCTGGGCAGGCTGTTCCAGGGCCTGACCACTCTGTCAGGAAAGTCATTCCTCCTAAGATCTAACCTAACCCTCCCCTGCCGCAGCTTCAGACCATTTCCTCTGGTCCTGTCATTAGTCACCTGGGAGAAGAGGCCAACCCCCACCTCTCTCCACCCTCCTTTCAGGGAGTTGTAGAGGGCAATGAGGTCTCCCCTCAGCCTCCTCTTCTCCAAGCTAATCATGCCTTAGGCCACAAGCTGTGGACTTACACCTAGATACGTTGAACTTTTACCTAGTCAAGTAAAAGAAGGCTCCAGAGATGCTTCAAACCAGAAGGTAAGGAAGCTACGTTCATTAACAGAAGCAGCCTAATATTACTACTGATCTGAACTGTCTCATAAGGGGTGGAGAATTTAGATTGTAAGGGTATAATTGCCCAAAGATTTCTTTGTTCGAGGTCTCTTTCCAGAGGCACCCAGCTTGAGCTGTAGCATTATTAATAAAAAGGACTTTATAGAAGACTCTTTCTTCGGCTTATTGATTCAGCGGAAACCCAGAGTTGAACCCTGTTATGGTGGCTGGCATGTGTAATTTCTATAACAGTATCATACTAAGTGCAGATACACTGTTATGCGGCTGCCTTTTTGCAAACCACAGACACAGTCATGGGTTTTGCTTTTTAACTACTTAGTTTTTCTTTTTATTTCTTTTTTATGTTTTCATGAGTTTATTAAAAGTCGGTTACTCATCTGTAAAACTAATTTTTATTTACAATATGAATTTTCAGTGCCTTGAGATAACTACCACGAGAGCATTCAGGCAAGTTCTGAAGTAATGTTTACTTACAGAGCTTGCTTTTTCATCTGGTTATTGATGGTTTCAGTTTATTTATTTCTTCTCCTATACCATGTTCAACAAATAAAATCCCGTTCCTAACATGTTGTTAAATGAAAGAACTGGCAGTCTAAGAAGGCTGTGAGTCTGAAGAGCGCAAGCACAGCCAGTAGCATTTAGCTAATGTCTTCAAAAGAGAAGCACAAGGCAACGAAGAAAGAATCTACTTACTGGACTATTCTTTGAAAGGGACCCCAGTACCCCCTTTCTCAGCCAGCAAGTTCTGCCAGTGCACGGAAAAAAGTTTTAAGAATGTATCATAATGAATATATGCAAAGGGATAAGTGCACTTTTAATGACCTATGGTAGTGACAAAATACCTCATCCTCTTGCCTAAGCTCCAACTCAGCTTTCGCAGTCGCCACATTGGAGAGTATCATCAAAGCTTCAGGCATTTCATGATGCACATTTCACTGCTGAGGAAGCAGTGGCCTTTTGAAAACCTTATTCCCTCTTGATCTTTGATATCCAAAAAGGGAACATTTTATAAATCCCCGAACAGGGATTCGAGTAAGGCACGGAGCAAAAAGAAAAAAAAAAAAAAAAAAAGTCTTCTCTCTTTTTATCCTGCAAAAATGCAAGTTAGGATTGAATAGAACTTTTCACGAGTCACAAATTTTAATGATGTGACGTGAAGTTTTTACAAATGACACACTTCGGTTTCTTTTTTTAAAAGAAAATTTTGTTTTAAAACTGAGTTCATTCAGTGTATATGATACAAAAAGCATTAAAAGAAAAAGAAAAAGGGATTCTTTGTGTTTTCGTGAGTTAAACGGGAAAAACATTGTTTGGGGTCAACTAGAAATAAATTTGAATATTTTGGTGTGTTTCCCATCTCTATCTCTTATAAAAAAGTAGTGAGCTCACTAGTTTTTGTACTGTATAGGTTACGCCCTCAGCTTCTTTTCTCTCCCTTTTTTTATTTCCTTCCATTTTACTACATTTCTTCCAGATTTGTCCCTTTCGCTGCTTTTTCGGCCTCCCCAAACATACTCTTTCTGCTTTTTCTATGCAAATAGAAACTAATCAATGCCTCACTCCAATTTTTTGAACTCACAGCTCAATCTAGGCTAGATAGCAGAAGAAATAATCCCTCCACCCCATCCCTCTCCAAGCACGGCATCGATGCCGCAGTACAATTACGTTATGTGACTGAGGATGGTGAAAAGCAGTTAACACTGGAAAAGGTGTTTCTGAATAATACCGCAGACATAATAACATTGTGCTGACAGATCCTGATTGACAGAAAGAGACAGGTCTTCCCATTAAGAGAAAACATGAAAGCTAGTGAGGATGACGGTGGTAATAATACTGTAAAGCTCAGCTTCCGTCCCTTTGCATTTTAGAGATGATAAGGTTCTGTGGCTTTTTTTATATGTATTATAGATTTCAGAGTTGAAACACTTAATCTAATTAACTGCTTACCCTCAAAGAAACTCACTTAGCATTTGCATTAAAGCTTTTTCATTCCATTTTCACCTGCTTTTCCGGAGTACCAGAACATTCTGGGAAAAAGCAAGGGACAAGAAAGCCAGTTAATCCCTTGATAGTCCTCCAGCATCAAAGCAGGTTTTCCAGGTGGCCTCAAAAGAAACCTAACAGAACAAATATGAAGAAGCCCAAACCTAGACCAGTGCAAAATGCTTCAGAAGACATATATACATGTATATACACATATAGATAAATGAGGATCACGTCTCTCATCAGTTATATGCTTACATTTGCATGTAAATTGTCGTCTTCGTGCACTCATATCTACTGATGATAGGCAGAAACGGTTAGCTGCTAGAAAGATGCCATTTTTCTACTTCATAAATGAAACATTTTGATTTTTTGTGTTGAAGCAACACTTCATTCCTAAATTGAGCTAATTTTAGATAACCAATTGACAAATCAGATTCCCTCTGCACTCTATTGACAAATCACATTCACACCTTCCCACATTTTATGCACAGTATTATATTTGTCAAGGCATGGAGGCGTTGTGTTATATTGGATAGTGTCTTTAGGCTGGTTGTAGGCACGCTGGGATCCACTCATCAGTCTATCCACACCAGAACCAGCACGTTATTCCTTTCTGCCTCAGTTTCCCCTTTCCCTATTCAGAGCATGCTCCTGAGACCATAGATTATCTCCCAATATGTTTCTGAATAACACCTGTCACCGAAATGGCTCACTTTCAGCTGACCTACTGCTTCCTGATATCCCCAGTATATTCTGATGTCTTTGAATATTCTGAATCTCAAAATACAGCTACTGGCAACTGGGCTTCAAATACTTATTGCATAAATCAAAATCATAACATAAGCAAAGGGCTTGCCATAAATATACTCATCTCTGCTTCTCTCCCTCCTCAACAAAAGATGAGGGGAGAAAAGATTGTCTTTGCAGTACGCTCAGAGTGCCAATAAATCTAGGTTAGGCAGTTCCAGCTGGGGTCTGAATTACAAACCTGAAAATGCCCCTTCAACAGCTGCATCTTGTTATTACTGATGGAGTACCAGCATTTCCTTGATCTTAGCTGGCCCCTCATGTAACTGCAGCTGAGTATTTCTCCTGCTGTGATGTTTTAATTGTACTTGCAGAACTCACTCGCAAGGTCCAGTCTTCCACTTTTCTACAGAGGACCTAAAGAATTAGAAAGATTAGTTTGAAACCTGGCTTGCAGAGTGGGATCTGGTGCTCTGTTTTAATACTTGGTAATTCACACCACCCAAGTTTTGCCAAGTTTGTCAAATTGTTTCTGAGCATGTTTTAAGCTTAGCCCCTCTCCCGGCAGATTTAATGGCACACCAGAAGGTGTTCAGGAAATAGCCTAAAGGCCAAAATCAGGAGCTTCTCTCTCCAGTGACGCTGTAGGTCACCTAAGCACATCCCTTAGGTGTTTGTGTGGCAGCACAGCCACTCTGTCCCTGAGAGAGGACGTGGGCTCTGGGCCTGATCCTTCCAACATCCCATGACAGGGCCTAAGAGGGGAGCACATGGGGCAACACAGACTTTCAAAGCTCTTTGCACATTTTTCATTACCAAAGCTTTACACATTTTTATTATTCATAAGATTAAATTAGAAGAAAACAAAGCCAGGAGCAGAACATCAGCTAGAGTCTTTTATCTCCTGTGCTTCTGCATCCCAGAGCATCTCATTGCTAGCTGCAATTCTTTAACATAAAATATTATAAAGGGTGCCTCAAATAAAACCCCGTGATTAGGAAACACTCTTGGAATATGGAGCCCTTGATTCTAATTCCCCTCACTATGAAGGGCTTGCTCCACCTTCTTCCTGGGCCAAAGCCAAGGGGTATCGTCATATGTGAAGGGGCAAACAGCCCACTAGGTATCTGGATAATTTCAGTATTCCCTGACAAGAGATAAGCAGAGATTGAGCACAGGACAATATAAAGGCTTTTTCAATGTGCTAGATGGGCACTTCAGGCCAGAGGATTTATGACACTTTGTTTAGGATTGAGGGGACTGAACTCCAAGGAAAGAATATATTCATCAATAAAGAATAAGTGATATTGGAAATGCTTTCTAAGACGTAAATACTTCACAGACTTTTCTCCTAAAACAAATAGGGCTCACATTTGCTTTTAAAGTGTGGCTAGAGTCACCAGAGCTATAAGACCTTCGTAGCTGGTATTCACCTGGAGATAAATCCAGACACCGAGAGGACCTTGGACCTCTCTTTCCATGACCAAATGAAGACTTCCCAGGTAGAGAGATATAGGGTAGAGACAAGATCTGGCCCTAAAAAGAGCAGAGAGCTTGTAAAATACACATGGCACAGCCATATGCATCTGCATTGGAATACGTGAGTTACTCCTCTTTGAGGCAATGCAACAGTGCTGTTAAAGAATTCATTTATTTTCCTTAAATATTACCAAAGATTATCCCTCAGATCTCCACCTCGGAGGGCAAAGAAATGCTTCCCGCTCACAAGAGCCTTCCGAGCCTGATCTACTAGATAATTTTCTTTCTATTTTTCAATTTGGCAAGTATCAACTTAAAGGAGGGGGAAAAAAAAACCAAACCCTTAATTAGTCATGTCCTGCTTGTTGCAACAGGAGTTACCAAACATAAAGAACACATTTTTGCTCCCTCCCTTGTGGATATTTCAGAGCTGAATTGGCAGCAAATAATTGATAGCTACTGGTACGAGTAGAGCTACTGCTTCTATTCAGGAACTTGAAGTTCCTCCAGGAACTTGTGCTGGATTCCTGGCAATGAATTTGTTATTCAGTGACAAATTTAGGAGAAAGGAGAAATGAGCATACAAAATGTTTTTGGAATTTACCTCATTCTGCTCTCCATTGTCATCAAAATGTTACTTCATCTGTTCAGGTTCATATACTTCTCATTTTGGGGTGGTTGAAGGACTGTAGTGCTAGCTCTCAAATTCAAAGGATTAAATGTATGAGAGTCTTTCAGGGAGGTTGAACATCTTGACTATGAAACACAGTTCAGTATGTTTCACAAGATTAATATGAATTTAATTGAACCAGCAGAAGATATAGCAGAAGACTAATGCACAGAACGGCACAGCTGGTATTTTTTCCTCTTCTGTGCCTGATCCAATTCTCACTCAAAAGGAGTCTTTCCAATTAGTTTAACAGAAGATGGATTAGACCCACAGGATTGATCCAAATTGCAATGAAGTGCCCAGAAAACCTTTGCTAATTTCTGTAAGCAGTAAGTAAGCTCCTTATTTAGTATAAATAAAATTGATAATGAAATGGGTTGAAGTGGTGGAGAGACTTTCTGTTGGTGTTTGGAGAAAAATTTATTTTATTCTACATTTCTCTTTCCAGATTGATCAGACTTACATGAAAGCAAGCATCATTATTCAGAGGCCAATGCCTTTTGCAGCAAAACCTAGCAAAGATTACATTTTTGTCAGAAAGAAAATCCACTTTCCAAGTTAAAGAGAGCAAAATGTTCCAATAATTACACAGATTGATGAAAATATAAATGAAAATTTCTCAATGAAACCTCCCATACGTATCCATCAGTCTAAAATAAATTAGAGAAACTATGTTTCGCCTCTCTACGTTTTACCTGGGATAACCTAGAATAACAGGTGCATAAAAGAGGATTATGCCAGTTGGAAGGATCAGTGGATGGAAAGCTGGACGCTGACCTCATCTGTGTCTTTGGTTCCTAAAGCCTTTAGCAAGAATCAGCCTGTAACAGACTTAAATGGCTACAGATGTCTATGTGTGTCATCATGGGTCTACTTGGCTAGATTCTTTTTATAGGCAGTGGAAAGACAGAGGAGTTTGTGGAACATTGGTCATTTGACCTATTTTTTACCTTTATCTTAGAAAGAGCTGAGTCATATCTCCAAAGTGTCTAATTATTTCTAATGACTATAAAGACTTTCTAGACAAGCAGCTTAGGTTTAGACATTCATATCTGCATGTGTAAACCCTACTCAGGGTAGACTGCTACACCTTTTTTTTGTTCAACTGTTCAAGACAAGAATATACTTAGCTGAAAAGAAACTTTGTCTTGATGAACATTGCAGGGGCAATATTCATATACTCCATGCTTTAAAATGGCTACAGAGAGATTCAGTGGAAGTGCTATTTCTTTCTTCAAGGGACATTCCACAGTTTTTCCAGTTGTGTCACTTGGATACAGCTACTGCTAGATTTTAGTCTTTCCTCTAACTTTACTATGATCAGAGAATTATCCTGAATTCCTCAGGATTGTCATATTGGTGTTGTCCGTCTTTGCTCTATTTCCCTCCTGGAATTGCACAGCTGAGCTCTGCCCCTAAATTATCTACAGGCTCTTGTGAAATATATAACCTCTCATGGTCAGTGCATTTGTCTTTTTGCTCCCTTTTCCAGAGTGTTCACATCATCTAAGCTCTTCTGCTGCTAGAAAGATACTGTGCCACCCAACTCCTCAGCTACCTCTGCCTCGGTTGCCCTGCATTGCTCTTGGTTTTGCTTTCCCAAGCCTTTGTCAGAGTAGTTCCATCAATCTCCCCAAAGCACAAGAATGTTAATATATGTGAAGAATGCCTCATTAAAGATTAGCTACGTACAGTACAAATCCACATATGGTAGCATGTACCTCATGAAGTATTCTTATTTCTTATCTCTGGATGGTTGCAGCATGCTAAGTACCCTACACTGTGTCACAAAAAAGTATGGATCACCCCTGCACCATTAAGGTTTTCTTGCTTCCTTCCAGCAAAAGCAACTAAATCCTTGGTCCCTCTGGCTTTTTACCCATACTCATCTTTACCTTAAGTTTTACGGTAAAAGTCTTCTTCATTGATCATTAAGGATGAATCAGTGATATGGCCTATAAGTTAGAGATGGCAACGATGTAGATCGTGTGTCTGCTTGTGCTGTATATGTGATTAACTGTTATGGTGAGGAAAGAGTTATTCTTATATCTCCTTCCCTATCAAACCATTTTATAGGAACAGAATCTATTTCTTCAGCCTCTTTCACACCACATCAACTTAAGCCTTCCCTGACCACATAATAGATCTTTTCCACCTCTATTTTCTGAGATTTATTTGCTGATGCCTGTGGCAAAGGAGGAGCAAAGCAGTAAGAACAATATATGACTGTTAAATAGCTGCATTTCGATGCTAGTCATGTTTGAGCATTTTACTGCTGGATAGTAATAACTTTTTTATGAATGTTTGGAGATAACATATGTCTCATCCCCCTGCCTCTCACGGGGTGGAACTGTAAACAAAATATTTTATATGAGTGCTAGCTGTAAAATTTAAAATAAATCAAGTTCCTCTCTTACCCTGGTTAAACATACCCTTGCTACTGGTTCGTTTCAGTGCCCCAGGATGAAGATCCAAGAACAACTGCCAGTTGCATAGACTTCACACCCAGTCTTAGCTCTTATATTGTAAAAAGCATGTGGCCTTAAAGTTGCTGAGAGTTGTCTGGGGAAGTAGGGCTTATTAATGTAGGCACAGAAATGTACTAACATATAATTCTTGCAGTGTAGATGGCTTAGAGCACGAGCAAAGGAGCTCTTATCTGTTTGCACCTGCCTGAGTAGCCATCTGTGATCAGAACTCATTTTCTGGCCTGGACATCAGGCGGTGGAGCAAAGCAAATGCCATCTCAAGGCAATTACAAGATGCCAGTGTAGCCAAAGGATCCTGATCCAAAGCTCTTTGAAGTCTAAATTCAGCCTCCCTTGGTTTTGATGGCATCTTAATCAAAGCTCTATTTCACTGCTTTTACTTATCCTGAGTTCCCTTGGATCCTGAATTTAACTCTGTGAAAATGCAGATATAGACAAAAGCATGATTCACCTCTACCAGTTCAAATTCTGTTTGGTTTCTGCTTAGAAACACATCTAAATGATTTTGACTGACCTCTTTCAGTTGGGAAGGTAAAAGTTAACTTTGAGGGCTGCCGTGCTGGCCCCAAGTCCAAGAGGGACAGACGTATCTTAATGTCGTTTGGTGCAAAGCCAATACTTAAAAGTTCTTAAAGTTTTTGCTGGCTCAGATTCAACCCACTTAACTTTAGGTATGTATCTAAGGAGCCTAATTGCAATTGGTTCCACATATAACCAACTGATAAAGCCAAGTCTGTGTAGAGGGCAATGAAGACCTGTTAAGATACTAGCTGCCTACTGAAGGTCTGTATACATTAAGCTGTGTACATTAACTATGTGAGGTTAGTAGAATGATGACACTTCTTATGTCAGCTCTTCAAGCTGATGGTCAAATTTTTGTGGGACAGTCCTGGCTGGCATTTTAGACTTGTTATCAGCAGACGTTGGTCAGGATTCAAGCTGCTTCTGTTCTGAGGGAGCAGCAACAAGGGGTTGGACTGAAAAAAACCCTAGAAAATCAAGTAACATTTGAGATCTTCCTTCAGAACTCTAGATAAAAGTTTCAAGCTAAATATCTTCTATCCTCAAAACAGCCTCCCCTGGGAGATCCACAACCAGGGGCTGCCACACAGAATCCTGAACTGTCAATAGTGGAAGAAAAGGTAGAGGGTCATAGCATACCTATGGTCTGAGAATAAGGCCCGTAGAGAAGAGCAGGGCAAGACATGCCAGCTGCAACTCATAGGAAGCTCAGTAGGCCAATTTAACATTGATTTTTTTTTTTTTTTTTCAATTTTTTTATCTTGTATTTTGCTATTTGTCTTGAATTTGAAATACTCTGACACTTTTTCATTTTATTTTCATTCTTGCCATGAGCTGTGTGTCTATGCTGAGAGATTCCTTGCTGTCGATTTCATCAAAAGGATTTCTGTAGCAAAAGAAACATTTCTGTTGTTCCTTACTCCCACTCAGAGCATTAACAAGATCAGGATAATGGATTCTTATGTACGTGCAATGCCATTCTTCCTATAAAAATGCATATACAGTACAGTGCTTCTAGCTTGCTAACAGATACAAACTGTTTTTATATTGATATCCTAATACATCCTTAGCATTTTTCATCAATTCTCAGCAACAAGCTGTGTCCTACACTGTTGTTATGTTTCACCCTCCACTGGTGGCAGAGTAATGTGATGTGCGAAAAAGATGTAAGGCCTCTGCTATGTCCCTTTTTACATTAAAATCCCATTCCAATGCTGCCAAAAATCTAAGAAAATTGTGGGACGGTATGTATTGAAAGACTGAAAATTTGAGGGAAGGGAGGCAGAGGGAGAGAAACGGTATGTTTCCTGCAGCTCATTCTTAGCTCTTTTCCTTAATCATACCTAGAATTCTGGTATTTGTGATGTTTTGATGTTTCATGTAAGTTAATTGTAGGAAATTCAGGATCAAATCTATCAGGGTAAGAACATGTGGATAGGCTATTTATTTAAGCCCCAGCTGTGCTACTTGGAACCAGTAACACATTCAAGAATACCTATCAAAATTTATATCGGTAAATGTTCACTAATGCAAAATAAAGACAGCAGAATCTGCATCTCATTTTGTTTTCTCACTAGATACAGAATCATAAAACCAAGGAACCTGGAGTGAGGAAACACCAAATTGGTTTTCCTAGTCACGCTCTGTTTGCTAAAGGTTTCAAAAGCCACCATGTTCTATATATCTGAAAGAAGAAACTTATCACCCTCTCAGATAGACTATCTGCTAGAAAACAAAACCTCTCCCTGTGGCTGGTGACCCTGTCCTGGGTAACACCTGAGGTACTCTAAGGAGCTTTGCATTGTCCCCACTGAACTCTTCCATTTGCCCAAAGTTTCCCTGGTTTTACACCCATCTAAATTTTAGAATGAGACTACCTGAAGTGGAAGGAAGAAACAATCCCCTAATGTGTTTGCCTAAGATATCTGCTCTGTTTTTCTCCAAAGTTTGATGCCTGGCATGAATTTGAAACTATATGCAGTATCTTTGAGTCACAAGTTGCTGATGATTCAGCTCAAGTTTTCTACTTCTGTTACCACTGCAAAAGGAATGCGAGAAAATTCAACAGAGCTTATTTCAGAAGGAAACAGAAATATCTTTACTGCTTACTAAACTGTGCTTATATGAACTGTCTGGTATGACAGTGAAGCTTATAAGTGATCATAATAAGCAACCTTTGTTGCTAGAATTCTGCATCAAAGTCAAAGAATAGAACTCACGAAGCTAACAGTTTTCAGATCACTCCATCCGCTCTTGGATGAATGGTATAAATGACCTTTCAGGGAGACTCCTGTGACTCTGTGACAGTCACAGCAGCCAGACAACATTTATCCTGTATTTGAGTTGAGCAATATCAGGTTACTGCCTAATCCTGACCTATCATTAATCACCGCAGAGCCAGCCGCAGAAAAAAATATTAGCAATCGGATAGAAAAGTCTGGAAGGAAAGTGGCTTCATTCCCTGACAGAAGCAGAAGTAAGTGCTCTGGCAGGCTGTTCAGATTTGGAAAGCCCTCTTTGTCTAGCCATGCTCTCACAGCAGAAAGGATCAATAGAAAAAATCAAATGCATTATCTTTGTTTACATCCTAGGCACAACAGTGTGAAAATCCTCACCAGGCTAAGGAGTCTGATGGCATGTGATGGATGCCCTGTTTAAATGATGCCTTTGAAAGCTTTCACAGTGCTCTGACAGAGGACTCACTGGAGAATAAATGACTTTCCTTTAAATTACAAGAGCCTGGGTTGAGAAGACAGACAGTGTGAATGTTGCGCTATAAATTCAATATATTCAACTGCTTCTGGTGCTAAAGAGCAATTGTTAGTGGTGAAAACATGTCCAAGATTGTCTTTGACCCAAGGAAGTTTTGGTTATCAGTAATGAGAAAGCTACGACACTTTATTTTGAATTATTTTTTCTACTTACAGAATATGCTTGCAATAAAAAATAGAAATGTGCTTCAGGCTTGAATTTGCTATGCTGGCAATCCATATAAAAAAAAAATACATAAAAATCCAATGGAAGCACTCAAGTGTGCATTGTGTATTATTCTTAAGTGCATTCTGAGAGTGTACCAGTATAGCTATTTGGTATATTAAGTGTGTTATGAAGCTTTGGAATAATAGGTGAAATATCTGGAGATGGCAATATTACATAAACACAGCCTTTCCTTGGATAAAGTAGCTATATTTCATGCAAAGTATGTGGGGTTATTGGTAAAGAAAAGTTTAATCTTTTTGTAAAAATGTGTGCACTTATGCTCTTCCCCATATATCACCAAGTAAAGAGTAAAGAAAAACTCTTTGGAATAAAGTGGATCAACTGGCAGAAAGACTCACTCTTGTGGCTCTCTGTTGGATAGGTAAATTCACGCTAAGCAAGCAAAGCTCATTCACCTCCAGGCTGGACCTAGGTACACCTGCATTCAGGTTACCAGATACCCCACCTGGCTAACGCATTTCAAGAGATTTCAGTCACCATGTTCACATCAAAATAAAAAGCCCATTTAGGAGCTGAACCCTAAATATAAAACATTTTGACAACATATTTATTCTCCCTGCTGAGGTGGGGATGCAATGCTGAACAACCAGAGTGGAAACAATGCCTCATGCTACAGGCGCTTTCAAAGGCCAGACTCAGTAAGGGACTGTGAAGGACCTCATTATGGAGAAGACAACAAGTCAGATGGGAATTATTTACTTTCAGGACTCCCTAAGATCTCTAGGAGCTCTTACATTTCTTTTTTTTTACCAATAAACCAATCGATATTTTCAAATTCCTACAGCTTTTTGATAACGGTAGCTTGCCCGACTCAAAGATTTATAAGTTCTTCTAGAGCACCATAACCTGTGCATAAAATATCCATATGCCATATCTACCATGTATCACTCTGATTGCCATTTTGTAATAAGGGCAGCTGACAAAGAAAGACATTGAGAACTTGCAGGCATTACACTCATTCAAAATGTGAAAGGAAAACAAATTAGACCCGTGAGTAGGTCACTCAGCACTAAGGTAACCTTATGCCTTATGTAACCTGCCGGCACAAGGAACAAACTACAATGACCTGAAGTTGCTTTAATGACAAATTACAATGTGCAAATGCAGGTTTCTGTGTTTGCTTTTTGTTGGATTTTCATGGATCATCCAAATAAGTTGCAGAGAGTGACCACAGGAAGATGTCATAATAGGAAACCCAAAAGGTCGGGGGAGGTCGTGTCCTTTTTTTCTTTTTTCTTTTTTCTTTTTTTTTTTTTTTTTCCCCACCCCTCTCCACTCAGTGTCATGGAGTTTAATAAAAAAAATGGAAAAGGAATAGTAGGTAGAATTTTCCTTTCACCCAGGAAAGATGGAGATTCAGTCTTTCCGTTGACCCTTCCTTTACTTGACCCTTTTTCTTTTACCTTTTTTTTTTCTTTTACCTTTTTTTTTCCTATTACCTTTTTCCTTTACTTCCCTCCTCTTACTCTTTGGGAGACTTCCAGGTGGCTGCTCTCTGAGCAATCTCCCTCTCTGCATGGAGAAGTGCTCTGGGTAGGCTGGGTGAAATTCACAGAGCTCCTACTGCTGCAGTGATTTTTGTAATCTGTAATTTTGAATAATGGCTGGTATAAGCTAAGTGATTTTAATTCCGTTTGCGCGCTCTTTGGCCAGTAATCAATTTTGCCCTGAGAAAAAGACTTAGTAAATGAGACTTTTTTTTTCCTAATCACTTTATACCTTGCCTGAAACCACACAAGCAAGAATAAAAACATTTAGTAGGTTTTGGAGATAGTATGAATATATCCAAAAATCTCTGATTCTTTTTGAAAATATCAGTCTAAGTGTGTAAAACCTCAGTTCATCATCAAGCTCACACAATGGTCAATCATTAACTTTATATACGATAATAATCTTATTTTTGTTCAGTTATGCATGTCAGAGTGCACTTTAATTCAGTTCAGAAATTCATCTCAGCCAAACACGTGCCCTGAAGACCGGAAATGTTTTCCTGAACTTCAATTTTAACTTAGGTCACAGGATGGACCAGAACCCTAATGCCAAATTTTAAATTCTCTGTTGGACCTTACAGCCCACTTTAGAGTTGACATCAGCATCCTCAGCCTACACATGAGCGAGTCTAACTAAATGATGTGCTGACTCTGGCAACCCTTTATACCTTGCTATTCCGATGGAGTTATTGAAAATGGAATTGGGTTGTCTCCACTTTAATCAAGGGTGAATGCAAGACAAGTTGGAAAGGAGTGGGAATGAGCTGTGCAATTTGTTGACTACTGCAAATCCTGTTCCATAATTATATTTCTTTCTACGGTAGTTATTTGAATTCACTTAGTAGTCAGAGCACATAATTTCTACAAAAAAAAGAAATTTACTATTGAAGGTAATGGGGTGTTAATAAAATATAAATCTGCTGGCTGTTGAGGCTCGTGGATAATAAAACAGACAATTATTGCTCTGAAGGTTCCACTGAAAAATAAAATGCTGTTGTCTTTGGAAGTATTTGCTTAAACCATATTATTTGGTTTGCTCAAAATTTGCAGAGCTGTGTTATTGGAAAAGGTTTGGTTTTTTTTTTTTCAGCAGAGAACGGAAAAGATTTGAGTCTTCAATTATGGAAGAGGCAAAAAAAGATCCCCATCAAGTAATGTAATTTAATGATCTTAGATGATGGTCTGCCTAGATAGTATGTCTTCTCTAGCTCCCTGTGATGTTGTGATCATAGTTGTGTTAGACAGTAAACGCCTTTGCAAACTGGTTTGTGAAAATTTAAGTGTAAGATTAACGAAAACCTGAGGAAATTAAGGTTACCAATAAGGTGTTTGGTCTCTGTTTTTCTCATCAAACCAGGACAACTGGACAAAGCAACGTCAGCAAGGCATGTGGTACTTAGGGTTGAGAAGCTGAGTGATACTTGCAGCTGAAGATGTTGCCCATGACTTTCTCTCCTAGCCATCAGGGAGCCCCTGTATGATCTTAAGTAATTCTTCAGTCCCTCACCCTATTTGTACCAAGTCGGCAACTTGAATTTTCACTCGGATTTGTTTCAAAGTGGGTGAAAGCCACCACAAACTGAAAAAGCAGCCGTATTTCTTCATATGCAATTGGTAGCCCCAGTTTGCTTAAAAAACCTTTCTACAAATACTCTTTTCACATTTGGTATTTGAGAATGGGGAGCCATGCCAAGGGTATTTCCACCCTGAGAATTCTTGTATACTGCTGTTTCTGTGTATATTAACGAGTATAACAGGAAGGATTCATCATACGAGTGTGTAAAAGTGCTACACTGTCAAATGTTTTATGGAGTATGAAATTGCAAGTGTCAACTTAATAATAGTAAGATGGGGATTGTAGTATAGTTAAGAGTGATCAAAATCAATAAATACACACAATTCTCTGGATGCATCATAAAAGCAGGGAGTTCGTAGTGGTTGTCTCTGCATGCCAAAGTGAAAATAAACCAGAGAACAGAAGATGAACAGCTATGATACTTTAAGGTCTAGCGTCAACATCCAGGCGATGTACTTTGGTATCGGAGAACTGCCTACAGCAAAGCCCAGGCTGAAATCTCTAAAGACAATGGAATTCGTTCTTCTGGCCAACGTGATTAAAAAGAGAAACAAAATATGAGACAGTTCTACACCATTTTGAGTCTCAAGCCAGTCTTAAAATTAGAAGTCTCATTCTGATGATGTATTTACAAGCCTAGAGAAACAGCGGAGCCAAAACAGGTCTCTGTTTCCTCCCTAATTAAATAGTAGTTGCGTCTGCGACACCACAGTTCATTGTTGCGGCACAGAGCATTAACATTGCAAAGTGCAGAGGAACTATTCAAAACCTTTTCATGATTAGCCTTTATTAATTGCACAATGTGGGTCTTTAAGAAAAGTGATCTAGAGTGCCATGAAGCTAATTTTGCAAAAATTTTATTCTAGATCTCTGCAACTGATAAGTAACTGTCAAAAAGCCCCCACAAGCACATGACAATATAAGTACTATTTTTTTAATATGTGTAATTTTTACATATGCAATATAAGTTTTATATATTGCCCTGATTTGAGCGACACAGGATTAATTTATCTTTCAGTAATTTTCAGTACGGTCTTTTCTAATGTTAGGGAAAACTGCAATTTTAAAAGGCTCTAGTTTCTGAATTAGTGAAAATATTAACTTTATAGCCAGCTATACTATGCAGGTTTCAAGGTCTCAGAGTTTTTGAGATCTCCAGGTGCAGGGAAGAGGAGGAGCAAGACCCAGGCACTTGGCCCAAGCTGGCCAACAGGACTATTTCATACCACGAACATCACGTTCTATATAAATTAGAAAGTTTGCAGAGCAGTTCTCTCTCTTCCTTGATGGCTGTGATCCTGAGAATTCCTTAACCCGGTGCTGGACCCGTGAGCCCTTCGCTTCCTTCTGAAGCCACAGGGCTCTCAGTGTCCCACATTTGCTGTCCCTGCTGGGAGCGCACAGCTTTCTGCGGATGGAATTGTCTGAGTATAATCCTTGTATATTTTATATTGGTATCAGGATCAATACTGGTTCTTTCCTATTATTAATGTTAATTATTAAGTCCTATTCTATTAAATCTGCTTATATTTCAACCCTTGGGTTTCCTTGGTTTTTCCCACTTCCCCTTCCCATGTGGGCAGAGGTCATCAGGTGACAGAACAATTGTCTAAACAACAATAAATTGTTGTGTGTTCCTCAAAGCATAACACATGTATTTGTAATATATGTAATATGTGATATTTTTTGAAACAAAAGGTGACATCCCACGCTTCCATTTTTACGTGCTCACCTTCAAATGGCCCAAATACAGGTCTTCAAATGTAATGACTTCTTGTGAAAATGCTGCTTTTTGGGACCCCTACCAGTAACACTTTTTAGAGCAAATTTAATTCAAATGCAGGACCAATGCCACTATTTGCTGACTCAAGTTGGATATACGCACAAATATTTTGCTGAATATGTGCCACGTTCTTCAGTTCTCCACTAGGAATCTAACACACATTCAGAGGACAGAACAGCCTGAGGTGTGTAGTGGTCCAAACTAACTTTCATTTCACCTGGGTATATTCATGCACTTAACTTCAAACAAATCTCACCCCATGAGTGAGTCCTTATAGAAAAACCACTTCAATGGGTTAAATTTGGAATAATAGGAGAGAAAGATATCCTCAGTATGCAGGGGCCCCTTTTTTAATGTGGAATGGTTATAATTAAAGTTCCATAGGCAATTGTTTCATTCCATTTCCTCCATCTCACTACTGCCCTTAGATAATTTGCAGGTCTCTAGCGTATGAGTGTAGAATTCAAACATATTGTGAGTTGAGAAATCTTCTTTCCCCTCTGGTTCATAAAAGTGGAAGAATGATATTCACCCATTTTAGGATGAATTTAAAACACAGAATCTCAAATCTATTTTCCCATATATGCCACATTCTCGACTCTGTTTTCCTAAAATCTGTGCAGAAAAACTCTTCTTATGCAGAACTGTTGCAAAAAATCACATTCACAGCTATTCCATTTATAGTGCCAAAATAAATAACAAATATTTTCCTCGCTAAAGGGTTCAAAGACGAATTGCAAATATCTTGTACAGAACTGTACAAACCAAACTGCTCAGTTCAAAGTCTACCACTAGTGATTTCTGTCTTTGCATCTGGGCAGGAGCTGTTAAGGTTTGTTTAATTATTACTTACACTATAATACAGTCCACAGAGAAAAATTAATTGCAAAATGTATCCATCGTACAGGGAAAGTAATATCAGCTAGAATAAAAGCTGAAGCTTTTCCAATTAAAGCTGCTGTCAGTAAAGTGCAGAATGTGATTGCACATGCAAAAAAGCTGTTTAACTTTAGCTCTCCTGCAAATACACCATGGATTGGGTATGTGAACACCATCTGCCCAAACACTGGCCAAACTGATCTTTTTAATAACTATATAGATTCAAACACGGCCACCATGACATGCAGTGTAATCTTGCTTCAAGGTTCTTTGAAGACAAGCAAAATCTCTGTTTACCCATGGAGGACTGAGTCATGAGTCACTTTCTGAGTATTTTTTCAGCCCACTTGCATTGCACTCATTGGTTGCATGGCTGAATGTGAACTCAATAGAGCTGAGGTCAGAAAAGGAGCAGAGTTATATCTGCAATCCCGTTAAGCAGCAATCCCATTTTAGCCCCATGAAAAAAACAGTCTCTGTACTCAACTGGTATTAATTGCCCTAGCTCCCATGTTGCCATTTTGACATTATAAATATGGCATGATTAATTAGTTAGCATATTTATTAGTTTTTCACCAATTTTCTCCTAAAGAAAGCAAGCTACTGGGCCAAATGGTTATTATTGGCTATTTAAATCCAAAGATTATTCATAATGGTCATGAAAAGTAGTGCCTGGCTTTTTTAGAAAAGTAACAGGCTGAGTGTTTCTATTAGTTTTAAAAATCTTCAGCTTTTGATTAAGAAAAGGGCTTTAAACACATTCTGGAGACAACACGGGCATGTGTTTAATTGCTTTTCTGAATACAGACCTCATTGAGGCCAAACGACCCAGCTTTTAGTTGTGTAGGCGTATGCTGTAATTCATGGATGCTAGTAGGTGAGCATTTCTAGATGGGAAAGCTTGGTCCTGTGTAAGTCTTGCTGACGCGGGATTTCATCCAACATTTTGAAGTATGGAGCTACAGATGAATCAGATAGCACATGACACACAATATTTTAAGCCATAGTTGAAAGTTTTATAGAAAAAATTGAGGATTTACAGATTGCATCCTCTACTCCAAACCTCATTCCTCTAGCAAGTAAAATATTGTCAAGCACAGGTCACAAAGAACATGCTTTCATTCACGTGTTGTCATTCATACACAGTTGTTGTGTCAATTCATCTCTTAAGCGGAGTTTTACCTTTTGCAAGAAATGTGAGTTTGAGTTTAGTGTTATACACTTTGTGCTATTCCATTTAATTTCAAACCACAGCAGTGTCTAAATAATCCGGAGTCAGTTTGTACCAGCTGAGGATCTACACCACCAGGTTTGTAAAAACTTTAGTTTGTGAAAACAAAGCCTAGTTTTATTTGTGTTTTACCAATGTCAATACCAGCAAAAGCTGGGACTCAAAAGAAGCGTTGTAACGCTCTCAGGAGTCATTTCCATATCATACTAGATTCACACTTCATTGGAATTAAGTTAATGTAATCACAAAGAAAGTGAGAGTAATGCCAGAGTCGATCTTGATATAAAACCCATATCAACCTCTCCCACAGAATTACAATGTCTAAGACTAGAAAGCCTGCCATAGCAAGTAGGAACCAAAGACCCCTCTAGCCCAAAGCCATATTTGCAACAATGGCCAAAACCAGCAACTGTTGTTATGGAAAGGATGCAATAAAAAAAGGTATAAGAACACTCTTTCAACTCCAACAAACTGTGGCTCAGGGAAGTCCTGAGCCAGAGGTATTATCTCTCTACTCAGTACCACGTGACAGGTTTTTCTTCCATGAGTTTTTCCAGTGACTTTTTGAATTCATATAAACTTAATACCCACAGACATGAATTTCACAGCCCATCTACCTGCTGCATAAATATTATTTTATGAACTTGACAGGTACTATTGATAACAAATTCTGGAAGCTCAATACTGTAGCTTCCCTTATCTATTAGGTTTCTTCAAGAAGTCAGTACTTAAAAGATGTAGAAGCAGCAGAGATCTCTTCCTAGAACTCCTTTATTATTTACCAACAGTATGTAGATTCCCCATTCCACGTAAAAGACATCTGCACAATACCTCAGTCTTCTCTACAAACTCAATGGCATAAACTTCAAAACAAATGCATTTTAGTGAAAGGAAGACACTTGAGGCACAGCTCTCATTTGCATACAATTGTAAATGGGCAACTAGGTCAAAAGATGATTGGCATCACCCTCGAAGGCGGAGGCAGCAACTTTGGATTAAGACAGTCCTTATTCAAAGCAACATTTATAAATAGAAAAATGAGGAAAAAGGAGAGTGAAAACTTAAGTTGTTACTAACTCGCCTGCTGCCTTCACATATCCTTTAATGAGAAAACTATAAAGCTGTTGTATTAAGAAATATTCTTTTGCTAATGCTGTAAATCCAGGAAATGCACCTGTTAAAAGAGTATTCTTTTGTATAAAATCAAGGAAGTGTAAGTAATCTGACATCATCACTTGCCTCCTGAGGCCATTATCCAGTTGCAAAAAGCCACCATGTTATCCCTTGGTCATTATACTGTAGAATAAGAAAAGAAAAGTTTTCCAAAGGACTTCACATCACTTACTACTTGCTGTTCATCCATTATGTTGATTACATTATTAAAATAAACATGATGTAATGCTGAGATTACTTTTTGTTCACAAACACTTTAAGGTTTATGGTGTATACATTGCTCTGCTGTATTATCATGGTGTTTAAGTAGTATTGCATATCTTCCTTCCCAATCCCACATGCTATCTTGTGGAAATAAATTAACAAAATGGCCTGGGCATAACCTGCATTCTTATGCATAATTTATATGGCTCCATAATTAATAGCTGTGTCTGAGACACAAATTAGTCATTCCAAGTAACAAGACTTTTCTTAAGAAAGAATGTTCTTAAGAATGTGTTTCATCTCACAGCAGTGCGTGGGTTATTTGGAGGTATTTATACTGTTTAAATTACTAGTATGTAAAATGTAAAAATATTTCATAAGCACCATCATTTCTTTATCTTTTTATTTTTTTTAATATATACTTGGTTTTATGTGTGATGGTTCCATTTTTCTTTTGTTGGTTATTCTCTCTTTTATTGCACATAAAAATATGTTTGGATAAATTGCACATAAAGTTGTTTATTGCGGCTTAAATCTGCTGGAGGTTTAAAAAGAACATACCCTGCAGCAATGCTCATTCAAATTGGGTGAAGATCCCGCCTCTTGTTAAATTCTGCGTGCTTTATGTCTTCCACACCAGCATCCTGCAACACAGACAATAACCAGAATGACCCTGGAACTCAAGAGAGTTTTTGCTGTATTGTAGCTGGTGTTCATTGACATAGATCCAGCAAGCATGAAACTTGTTTGTTTACAGGTCATGAAGGCTGAAGACACCGCTGAATTCTTTATTTCCAGCTCCTTTTTTTTCATTTACAATTCCTGATATGAAAATGTCCCCTGGAATTGTACATGCCTGAAGAACAGGGGCAATATATAGACTAGTAATTAGAGCAAGCTGCAGACAGCCCTTTGACCTGAGGCCACTTGGTGTGGTATAACTTATGCAGATTTATCTAAAAACAGGGAGACCTCTTTCCTTGCTTTTGGGAAAAGTTGTTGCCCCTGGACTGTGTTTGAAGAAGTGGTGAGAGACTATTAGCCATCATCAGCAAAAAACCATGCCAGGGAGCATGCTAATAATTAAACAGTATGGACAATCACAGGCCAGTGCTCACACCCCACCCATGTTTTATTAATTAGCACAGAATTAAATCAAAGGTTTCGGGTTAGGAACCTGACTGACATGCTAGGGTAGCAACAACAGTGATTCCTGCCCCAAAGAGCATAAGGCTGAATGGGAATGCAGCTGGTTTCCCACATCCTTCTTTGCTTTCAGGAGAAAAGGCAGGAATGCATCTGCTCTCCTCTAAGGAAGTTTAAACCCTGTGTCTCCAGAGGGAGGTAATTACATATATTCTTGAACAGAACAGTTCAGTTAGTTCAAATTTTGTTTTATGAGAAGTATACACATGTTCTATATTTTTTCCTCTCCAAAGGCACGTCTGAGAAAACTCTGCTTGGAAACAAGTATAACTAGAGTTACAGTGGATCGATCTCTGGTCTCTGCCACCACTTACAAAATACTATTTTAGCTCACGCAAAACGGCAAAATGTAATGACTAGTGATTTGGGTTAGTTTCAGGCTGCTCACCACAAATACATGAACACTTAAGCACTTTCTGAAAAGTGAATCATGCCCATGGGAAGTGGCTGAGCTGGGTCACTGAAATCACCAATCGCTTCGGAAAATGTCAGACAATAAGTAGAGATAACTAACACTAAATATTTGTACACAACTATTTGGTGACCCACCACCTTCTAAATACCTTATTCTGCAACTGCTGACTGGTAAAAAGTCAGCAATGCCAAACAAACAAAATAACTTCTTTCAAGCGTTTTTTCCATCGTGCCTGATTTTTTGCCCATTTAAGTCAATGGCAAAATTATCTTGGATTTAAAGGGCACAGGATTAGGTCATTAGTGTCTCCTAATCCATTTGTCCTAAACCTCCTAGAGAGAGACAAGCGCTGTAACTGTAGAAGAGAAGACATTTGTTTTAATTTTGCGTATTTGAGGTAACAAAATCTGGCACCAAATGCATTTGTGTGTCTGGGTGTAATTATTCTCCTTTCAAAGAACTGCTATTTCTCTCTCGCCTCAGGACCATTAAGGTGTTAAATACAAAGACACTGCTTGATGGAAGTAGGCTCCAGACAGTCTGAGATGTGAAGAATCAGCTTGGTGAGAGTTACCACATGAGACTGTTGATTAAACAAAGGTAACTCACTACCGTATCACCAACAGAGAGTGCAAGGAGGGGTGGGAGGCAGACAAAAAAAAAAAATATGGTAAGAGTGGAAAGAGACAGAAAATCCTACCCCTCCTATTCTTCACGACATTGTTTCCCATTCATTTTCTTCTCCCTTAGCCTCTCTCAGGTCTGAAGTTTAATATTTCTATTAAATGTAATCACAGCTTTGTTGACTACGGCAATTTATAAGGTAGAGATAGGCAAAGACAGAAGATGGCTGTAAAGGTTTCCATATCGATAGCTGCTTTGTAAGTATGATCACGGGTTCGCAGCACTCCCTTCACCTACTCTCCCATTAGTCAACAAGGGCAATCAGTCATCTCATCACAGAAACAGACTCAAGAAAGGTGCCTCTGTCTTCACAATAAATTGATACGGATATTGAAATGCAAATCCGTCATCATAAACCTCTGGAAATCCACTTGGATAATAACAACAAATGTGAAACTAGCTTAAGGTGTTGAATAATGACTTTGAAAATAATTCAGAAAAAGAAGGTTTTCTTCCCCTTTGTTTACCTGCTTTCCATTAATCTCATCAACCCAAAGTTTTTCTGTATTCTCCAACATCTGCAGACTAACCTGTGGCAAGTGGGAGGGAAGAAAAAAAAAACAAAAACAGTCAGATGAGGCTGTACATCAGCATATCACAGAATGGCAGGGGTTGGAAGGGACCTCTGGAGACCATCTAGTCCAACCCCCTGCCAGAGCAGGGTCACCCAGAGCAGGTTGAACAGGAACGCGTCCAGGTGGGGTTTGAATGTCTCCAGAGACGGAGACTCCACCATCATGTGACCAGATGGCCGCGACTGGAGCGGTGTAACTTGACCCTGCCCACTCATACTGGACATCTGCACTGTCACCTCCAGTGACATCTTACCCGGGGTATTTTTCTGGCTTGAACATGTCAGTATGCACAGCTGGACATGTATGATGCCTGATGCAGCCCAGCTATCAGCTCTAGAAGGTCTCAGTAAGTCTGTGCAGACGGTCTAAAAGGAAGTGTTTAAGATATATTGAACAGAAAGGAAAATTTAAAATTTCCCTGTGGGCTTTGGCTTTAGAAAGAAAATTCCATAATTTGAAAAGATGGGCTTTTTACTTATATACATCAGCAGTGGTACTGGTTTTGAGAATTTATGTTAAGACTAATAAAGCTTTGCCTTAGATACACCCTTGGAGGGGATTCAGTCATGTTTCATGCTGGAGCTTATTTGCCATTTGTGTGTGTGCGTGTGTGGACACAAAAGGTGCCTTTTGGCTTAAAAACGGCTCTGGTTGTTGGGGGGTTGGTGGTAAGCAGCTATGTGTCTTCTTTTACAGGGACCTGATAAAAGAGAAAAAACATATCGGTGGAAAGCACAAGGCTATTGCCAAGATCATATTAGATCTTCCGTTAAAAAGTTTATAACCCAGATAAAATCTATTTTTACCATGATAAAACCCAGATAGACAGATCTCATACCTACAGCTCCTTTCTGATAACTGTTGGAAACAGCTGTCCATCTGGCATATTTTTAGCAGGCATGGGATGCTGCAAGGAACCATATCCATGGAGTTGTTTTCAGGATCTGTCTGTAAATCAGTCAAGTTCTTTTGATTCTTTCTCGCTTTTACTGGAAACTGTATTACAGGCAACAATGCAACAAATTCTGAAGTCATATCGGGAGATAAGTAGCAACTTTCTGGTTGTTTTTCACATCAATGTTGCAGATCTGCAATTTCTTATTAATTGTGATACGTAGAAGACCCATCAGTAATGGTCGAAGATGCCACGTAAACAAAACCTCTGCATTCTAACAATACAAAAGAATATATCATTCGCTATAGCAACTACCACCTTTACTTCATCAGATTATAATTTCTCTCAATTCAGGGACATTCTTAAAAGTAAGCAAATAAGAGAACGCCCCAGGCATGACAGAGTATGTGTGAAATATCCACTGTGAGAATGGAAGCAGGAAACATCCTCCAATGTCAGCTGGGCAAACCATCAGTCACCACCTTTCCAATTGATCCCACTGAGCCTCCAAAAATATCTAAGGTCTTCCTTGCAGTTACAAAGTTTGTTTGCCAAAGGAAGTGAAGTGGGGATTTATGGGAAAAATATGGATCTGAAGAAACTTGAGATCAGGATAGGAGAGAGAAAGGAAGAGAAGAATAAGGCAGGGAGGGCGCTCAGGCGTGTAAATGTTTTTTTAAGAAATTTGGGCCTTGACTGTCATTGACAGCAATGAATATTATCATTCTCAACCAGCAGCTCCCTGTCCTTCTTAATAGCAAGTTTAGAAGAAAGAAAGCAATAAAGGTTTTACTTACAAAATTTTATCCTCCTTGATTCATCACAAAAGCAAATCTACAAACAGTTTTCATGGTTTCCCAGGTGAAAATAGGTCTCTGTAGGTTTTTATCAAGTAAAAGTCATCTTTTCTCCTTAGCACTCTACATCATTAAATCATCAGCCCATCATAGCAAGGACAATGCGAAGTGCTGAAATGATGGAATGCAGGCTGGGATCCCACAAACAAGAAGTGTATTCACAACGTGCCATTGAGTGAACCAGTGGAGCAAAGACTGGCAGCGCACCTGTCCTGCGGAAAGCTGATTGATAACAGAGGTAGATTATTTATAGCAAGCTTTATGATATGACTTTTTATAGAACTTGATGCAGGAGAGTACGAACTCAGCTCATTATTTTTACTCATCTTGAACCAAGGCTCCACATCTAAAATGCTATTGTTAGTGCAGATAAAGATCCTATTCTGAAGAAGCAAACCTGTTTCTCCCTCGGGAGGTGAGATCTTATTTCATTTGACTTGGGAAGAGTCACCAGTGCCCAACCTGATATTTTAAAGTTGATAAGGAGACACAGATCTGCCAATCCAGCAAATGCACATAGTCTGACCCAGTATAAATACAATAGCTGCAATCCTACCTGGCATCCTGGATACTTAAGGATCGGAGAAAAGGAGAATTTCTGTAGCCTATGTTTAGCAAAACATAACTAGATTAAGTTTGATAAAGGTTGGAAAGAGTAGTCACAAGGATATTTTATAATTCCCTGATTGCTTCTGAGTTGTGCATGAAAACATTTGAAGAGATTTAAAAAATTGTTGCTGGATGAGAATGTTATGAACCTAAGAAAATTTTTTTCAGAAGCTTGGAAACTGGGCAGGAATGAATTGAAGAAGGTCTTAAGTACCAAGGACCTGGCCAAAGCTGTCTGTCTAGTAAAGAGGAGCAGAAGTAATACCCTTTATGTGTAAATTACCAGGTTAGGTAACTAAATTAAGCCCCAGACTTCTAAATATAACTTGCTTAACTCATGCATTTGCTTTCAGTGCTCCCTACAGTATAACCTGATGTGTATGGCTCACGTCTAGAGCAAAGCAAAACCATCCTCATAAAGACAACTTTCTGAATAATTACAACAAGCAGAGCTACTGAATATCTTAATTCTTATGGGCATACCAGCTAGGTTATCCCTTTTTCTTCATCCTGGCATAAGCACAGCTATACACACAGGTTTAAGAAATCTAGTCCTCCTTTCCCTTTTCTCTACTAATCCACTGCCTGTCTCCAGAAATAAAAAGAGAAAAAAACAAAACAAAACAAAACACTGTATTTCAGTGTAAAAAGTATGTGATTAGTAAAAGTGATGAGAAAAAGAAGGAAGAATCTGATATCAGATGTTATGTTTTGTATTTCCTTTCAAGCAGTGAGAGTTTTATGAACTTTGCAGGACATGGAGATGGTAATTTCCAGTAAGCTGTTCTGCCATTCAGCCTTTCTGGGTGCATTGCCACAGAGGATTCCAAATAGTCTCACTGTCCTCATTAACAAAGCAAAGAAATCTTTCTAGGAGGGAGCTACACTTGCTTATACATACAGCTGTCAGATAATATTGTGTCCTTTGTTGTTTCTGTTTTTCTTTTTACTTTCTATTTAAGAGATTCTACAATTCTATAGATTATGAAAAGAGTAAAATCTTATCATACTCTTCCTAAACTATGTGTATCCATGCATGTAGAATTTATAAAGACCAAGTGCTACCAGTATACTCTCGGTACGAATTACAGTGGGGTCATGCTGGTCCCAAAAAGTGATGGTGCCAGACAGTGTACAATGTCATGAAGGACTCATCTGAAGAAAGGTAGATAACAGAAAGCCTTGGAGAAAGAAAGTAGCATATTTAAGAGTCAGGGACAAAGCCATGAGGAGAGTAGCATGATTTGGTCAAGTTTACCCAGGGAATCTAGGGTAGAGCTGGGAGCCAAATCCTCAATCTGAGACCTGTATCTGGATCCTGAGCTTGGGAAACGCTTTAATCTTAAAGTCCGTCTCTGTTTCTCTCATGTCTGGCTAAACTTCTGTACCATTGGTTAGTCTATGCGAAAAGAGTTAATTAAGTTTTGAAAGGTGTCTTGGACTACTGAGCTGGCACCACTCCAATAATTAGGCCGATGCTAGAGGCCATCAGTTTGACTTTCAGAACATTGTTATGTTAAGGTTGTAACTATTGTTAGATAAAGCATAATTAGATGGGCTTTATTTAAACAAACAAACAAACAAACAAACAAAAAACTGAAACCCCCAACACTAAGAAAATAACCCTAAGAATAAAACCTTAAAATACCCCAAACCCAAACACAGAACTGGCAGAAATAGGACTAAACTGGTACAAGAATACTTGTCCAGTGACTCCAAGAAAGGTGGAGAGGGACTTTTTACAAGGGTATGTAGTGATAGGACAAGGGGCAATGGCTTCAATCTGAAAGAGGGGAGATTTAGATTAGGTATCAGGAAGAAATTCTTTTCTCTGAGGGTGGTGAGACACTGGAACAGGTTGCCCAGAGAAGTTGTGGATGTCCCATCCCTGGAGATATTCAAGGCCAGGTTTGACAGGGCTTTGAGCAACCTGGTCTAGTGGGAGGTGTCCCTGTCCAGGGCAGGGGGTTTAGAACTAGATGATCTTTAAGGATGCTTCCGACCCAAACCATTCTATGATTCTATGATTCATTACACCAATCAATGAGCTACACCTCAGGACCACCCAACAACCAGTAAAAATCAAACAATTTGGAAGATGCTCTCCTTTGCCCAAGGCAGTGGTGGCATGACCCTAGCTTTGGGGACATCTGACCATGGAGGACATCCAGGGACTTCTGGGCCCAAGCTTGCATGGCCAGAGCTGACTAGCTGACTAGCTCAGCATCCTGCTCCACCACTCCAGCAAACCAGGAAAGGGGAATTAGAGGTAACCACATTGTTCTATATGTGAATAATCACCCTGTCACAGAGGCAATAAATAGTCAAAAACTTCTTTACATGGATCCTGTTATAGCAGAGTAATTAATGGATGTGCTTAGTCTGTCCTGACCTAACCCATGACAAAAGGAAATGAGGGATCAAAATTTTGACTCACTTACTCATCATTTCTCACCAAAGATATGCATAGGTGTTTAATTAAATATTGAAACTAAATTAATGAATTAGAACATATCACTTGAGAATCACAACATCAGTCATAACCGGAAATTTCATTCTGAAACAACAATATGTCTAATTATTGTAAACCATAAAAAAGAGAGGAAAACATGATATTTTGGGGAAAAAAAAAAACCTATTGCCCATTAAAAACTGTAAGGCATTAATACTGCTTTTGGATAAACAAAGTAAGTTGGTGTGCTTTCTCAGATGTTTTAGCTTACATGCATTTTTCTTGAACTGATGTAATTAGACTTAGCCAGATACCCATGCATAGCAATTAAATCTATAATCGCTCTATGTTTTATAGAACCTCCTCTCTAGCACTGACAAATCTAAAATATTTTTACCAATATTTTGTCCAATATTGACCAAGTTTTTATGCAACGACATTTGGCAATCTAGAGAAAGCTTGTTGGTTTTATTTTTTATTAGTAAATAGCCTTACTCTCATGGGTGAAACACTGCATAAGAGACAACAGCAAGAAGTTATCTCTGCACTGAGGCCTAAGTTTGAATAAACTCGGATAATGAATCAACCTTTTTCCCTTCAGGAGATTCTTCTCTGCAAGCTGCCTGTCCAAAAATGGTACCTTCTGATTTATCAGGGAGATGTTCTTTATACTCACATGAAGGGCTCAGAGCACACAAATCATCCAAGACTGAAATTTCACCTAACTTCAACTATGTAAGAGTTCAGCACTAAGTCTAAGACAATGAGCCAAGCTCTTCCAAAAGTCGGTAGCAAGGCTAAGGCATTTCTGAAGGATGTTTCACCCCCTGCTAAAATAGGTATGCAGCTCTGGAAGTACTTTCATTGACTAAGGACTAGTCTATGGACCTATGTAGGTAGTAAACCTGTGGCTGAAGCCGGGTGTAACAATCCGACCCTTCAAATGATTTAAAAATCCTACCCACAGACGTCTACTTCTGGGGATGATTCTCAGGATCTCTGGTGGTGTGTGCAGAGCTGCCATTTGGAAAATGAACAAGCATCTTTTACTCAAAACCTGAATGTGTTTGATATGTAAATTATTGACAATGGACTTTCTCATTGCCATTTTTACAGAGTAAAATTTTCAGAGCTGGCTGTGCTTTAGCATTCCTTTTTCCAAGTAAATAGATTACAGGCTGAAATTAAAGATGCTGTAGATATATTTGTACGTGATAAGCCAGATAAATCCAAAGATACGGGGTTAGGGGCCTGCAGATATTTTGATAAGTATGTCTTTGCCTTCATAAAACAGTATCAACTGGCTTTTCTAGTTAATTCCTTCAAATATTGCCTCTCCTGTTTAGAAACAGTATTATGTCAGTACCACAGTAGCCTTATTAAAAGAACTGAAAACAAAAGAATTCTTATTATGAGGAAATCAGCCCAAATGACACTGAGTTGTGAATCATCAGTCAACTGCTTCAGCAGTCCGCAAAAACTGAAGGCACTTCGTAGAGGTTAAATTCTTTTTACAAGTAAAAAACTTCACCACTGTCATGAATCCAACTGCTTCAATGTGGATAACTGCCATTTGCACAACCATTTCTGAAGGCCATCATTAGCTCAAGGCTTCTTAGAGGGGCAGGTAAAGGCCCTTTTGCTGCCCTAAGAATGAAGGGCTGAGGTAAAGCTAGCTTTGTCAGCAGAAGTAAGAAAGGGCAAAGTCGGAAGACAGGGGAAAAGCCATTGCAAAAGACTCTTGCTTGGAGCACATCTCCACTGCCAGGGTGATGAAGAGGACAGTGGAGGGAAAGGTGAGGGACACAACATGTGTGAGGAGATTTAGGCAAATTTCCTTGTTTATAGTGTTTGGATGTCTTCTAAATAGCCTCTGATACTGAACCTTCTCAAAAGTAGGAGAAAGTGGATGCCTTCTGGAAGGTTTCTGGGCATGGAGAATGTGTTCTCGGACTCTCTGGAATCCTATCTCTCCTGATTCCTCCGTAACTTTTAACATTAAATTAGCATGGATAGAGACCACATTAAAAAATTGTGTAGATAGCAAGCAGAATACTGTCCAAAAGCTAATTCCAGGAAAATACCTATATTTCAGTGGATCAGTAAATGTATCAGTCTGCTGGGCTTGTGTGCTAATTCAGATCCCTTTTAAATATATGGTCCTTTTAAATACACAGCTATAAGAGATAGCTGGTGCTCAGTAATCTTTTTATAAAAATCATGTTGTAGGATTTATAAGAAAATGTAGATCAGTTGTGGATATTTTTAAGCATAATTAAAAGTTTGAGATTACAAACATCTTTATAAATCTAACAGACTTCACTCCCAGGTTTAACACAATTGCAAGTGTTAATCCCCAAACACCTACTGAAATCCTTCCCTAGGTTAGGACAAAATGAGTGCAACTAAAAGTAACTAAAAGTAGAATTTTAGCATAAAGTCTGCACAAGCAGCCTAAATTGATGCTAGAGCTTCGATATTAATTATTTTGGTAGAAATGAAAATGTATAGGTCACAAGCGATGAAAATAACTGAACAAGTTTACATCATTTCGCTGGCTGCAAATGTACTTTAAAAGTGTTCTGTATATAAAGCTGGATGATACACGACGCTAAATCTAACAGCACCATCTCATTTTTCATAACCAATTTGGAGGTAATGTGATAAGTAATATGTACATATGCAAATCAGAACTATTATAAATGAAAAAATACACAATAATCTTTCCTTAAATAAGTTAAAAATACCCCACCTTATGCCATTTTCCTAACGTAATATTTTGCTGCGAGTAAAATTAGACAAATAAGGTGTTTCCGCTAGAACTCCATTTTAGAGATAATTTATTTTCCAATCTTTAGTGCCAAGACCCAGCAAGATCTCTTATCTGATATGTGTTATCCATTTCTATTTTCTCTAACTGCAATTGTATTAATCATGAAGAATGGGTTTTTTTCACCCTGAATTATCATTGAATTTCACAGAATCACAGAATCTTCATGGTTGGAAAGGACCTTTGAGATCATCGAGTCCAACCAAACAACCTACAATCTCTGCCACTAGAGCAGGCCCTCAAGTGCCACATCTAGACGTTTCTTAAACACCTCTAGGGATGGGGACTCAACCCCCTCCCTGGGCAGGCTGTTCCAGTGCCTGACCACTCTGTCAGGAAAGTCATTCCTCCTCATATCTAACCTAAACCTCCCCTGCCGCAGCTTCAGACCATTCCCTCTGGTCCTGTCATTGTTCACCTGGGAGAAGAGGCCAACCCCCACCTCTCTCCACCCTCCTTTCAGGGAGTTGTAGAGGGCAATGAGGTCTCCCCTCAGCCTCCTCTTCTCCAAGCTAAACATGCCCAGCTCCCTCAGCCTCTCCTCATAGGACCTGCTCTCCAGACCCCTCACCAGCCTGGTAGCTCTCCTCTGGACACGCTCCAGCACCTCAATGTCCCTCTTG
>VXBH01001270.1:324220-334458 GCA_013400035.1 Rynchops niger
TGCCATGATTCGCCAGCTTCTCCAGGAGAATGCTGTGGGGGAGGGTGTCAAAGGTCTTACCAAAGTCCAGATAGACAACGTCCACAGCCTTCCCCGCATCCAGAAGGCGGCTCACATGGTCATAGAAAGAGCTCAGGTTGGTTAAGCAGGACCTCCCTTTCCTAAACCCATGCTGGCTGGCCCTGATCCCTTGGCTGCCCTGCACTTGCCGTGAGAGCTCACTCAGGATGATCCTCTCCATGATCTTTCCTGGTGCCGAGGTCAGGCTGACAGGCCTGTAGTTCCCCGGATCCTCCCTCCGACCCTTCTTGTAGATGGGTGTCACATTAGCCACCCTCCAGCCATCTGGTACCTGCCCTGTTGGCCAGGACTGTTTATACATGATGGAGAGAGGCTTGGTGAGCTCTCCCGCCAGCTCCTTGAGTACTCTTGGGTGAATCCCATCCGGCCCCATGGGCTTATGTGTGTCTAGGTGCAGAAGCAGAATCACAGATCACAGCAGAATTTGTATATAAATGTTTCAAAGTATTTAGTTAATCACATATGAGCTGCCATTTTAACAAGTTTACAACAGTTACATGTCCTTATTGATCTCTTATAATACTAACAATGTAAATAAATCTTTTATTTCCTCAGTATTCACAGTAGATACTCATTACCTAACTTACTCTGGAATATTGGATCAAGACACATGTCAAATTATGACAAAGCACACTAAGAAATAAAAATATTAGAAAGTGTCACTGAGGTGAAGTAGTAAAGCTTTACAGTCATTTTTCAATAAAACTATCTTAAAAAAAAATAAAATTCAACGTGCTGAAGCTCAGCCTGATACATTTCATTTCATTTGACATGCCTAGGTTTTGTCAGACTTTCACTGAGTTCAAAACAGGGTGTGGAGGAACTTCTTTCTGCCATCCTGTTGTCTATATTCCAGCAGTGGAAAACCCTGAAACTTTTTAACATTGATATTCTTATCAATTGCTGAAGCTGTGAAATTTGTGATGAAAAAAATCAATTTTCCTAAAGAGCTGCAGGATCCAGGAAGTTTCTCATTCAGTAGAAATTTAAAAGATATTCTAATCCAGACTGAAACTGAACCAAAACCAAATATATATTTTTGGCAAACTAGAAATCTAGGTCCTCATCCCATTCTCATTTCAGAAGAAAAAGAATTACACAATAGTGTTCAGCTGAAGAAACTTTGGAAATCTTCCTGTAGCTTTTGGAACTGTAGCATTTGATACAAGCCACAGAGAAATAAAGAGGAAGACAGGATTAGATGAAAAGCAAGATGTTTTTTTATTGATTTTAACTAAAAGATCTTCCCACAGCCTTTAAATAGAAAGAAAAGCAGAACTACTAACTGCCATGACACGCAGTCTACTAGATTATACAAGAAGAAAAGCCTGTAGATACAATATTTGGGTCTGTCATAAAAAAGTAAAAGGTGGGACTGATGAAAATGATTAAAGTCTTTAAAGGCAAAGACAAAAGACATAGTAGAGTAAGTAGAGTATGGTGATGATGACAAGAACATACCCTGTACTGACGACTTGAGGAAATGTTGAAAGGGACAAATTAAGGGAGGTGATACATTCATACAAAAGTAGATCATCCAGCAACAGCAGTCAGATAAGAAAGGTTTAAATGAAAAAGGTGAAAAGCAGACATAAAGAAAGAGATTTTATTCCATTTTCAAAACCTGATGACTCTATGAAGAAAGCTAACACAAAGTTTCAGAAACATGGCTCTGAAATGTACTTCGAGGTGCAAAAGAACAGTCTCAAAACCAGAATACTTTTATATATGATCAAAGTGAAGCTGCGTGTGAGCTAATAGCATCCTTGCAACTAAGAAACAGAGTATCAGAGCTCAGTCAGTCAAAATCCTGACCCGGATTATTCATTCACATAGACTGGTCGAGCAAGAGGGATGCAATTGGTCACCCTCTCCAGGCCAGTTATCCATTCCAGTAAACCCTTATAGAAGAGAATAGATGTGAAATGCCAGAAAAGATTCAAGGTACTCCTTCACATCTTTCATACGTGTTCCAATTACATTATCCACTTTAAATATTAATATTGGCAGTGACTAAGAGATATAAAATGCAGGAAAATTGTCTTAATTAGAAGACTTTGGAAATATTTTTTTTATGAGACAGTCCCATGAACCAATGCTGAAACATTGGCTTCTCTGTATTTAATGAGGTTAGGTTATTTTTTTGGTATGAGATAGGAAGCGTTGTCTAAGGAAAGAATGAAATATCTCTTGCATATTTTAAATTGAAGACATAAAGATATGGAGAAAATCATTGAGAAATGGTGGGGTTTTAAGTTCGCATGTGACATCTGAGCTTCTGCATGTGCTCTCATGGACTGCTCCACCGCTGAGGTAAAAAGGTTTAAGCTCGTCTATTTTACCTTGCAACTGAGTTTCATTAAGTATAAAGATAATTAAAATGATTCATCCAATGGAGGATAATTTAGCTGTTTCAGTTTAGACTTCTATATTATTTAATGAGCATTCCTGCAATAAAAACAAAAATAAACACATAAAAGTCATGTTATTCCATTTGTCGTACATCCCTGTTTTTCTAGATCTAGGGAAGGAATTACAGTTTGAGGTCTTGCATAATAACCCCTAGCACCTCAACTAATGAACCTCTGAAGTGACAGAACCATTTACTTTATGTGCAGTCCACCATTCTTGAACTTTTGTTGGCTCCATACATAATTTGAGTGTCCCTTTTGCAAAGTCAGGTTCGCTAATTTTAAATTCTTCTAGTTAATTCCTCCTTTCCTCCTAATGGTTCCTTCGTATGTTGACATTAGTAAAGAAATGTGAGCATAAAACTAGGATAGCAGAGGAGAGAATTAAAACCCACTGAAGATCAACTGAAGACCAATTATACATGTTTTAGTAGGCTGAAACTTGTGTGAGCCAAAAATGCAAAATCAGTCCATTTCCCTGGAAGACACTTTATTATACACAGTAGATAAGCAGGTTCTGACTATTATGTTTGGATAGGATTTGCACGTACATTTTCCATATACTACTACTCAAAGCTTTATCTAACTGAGGCAAATAATTGTATTCAAAAGGCATGTGGAAAATGTATATAGAAGTTAGTCAAAGTGAAAAATTGATTATTCTTCCAGAAGAAGGTTTCTCTTTTTTTTTTTTTTTCTCTGACTCTTCATAGTAAAATCTCTCAGGACAGCTGATAAAAAGAACTTGAAGTGTCTAATCTATAGACTTATAGAGAACTGCAAATAACCTGCACAAGAAGTCATAACTCACAAAGGACAAAGAAAATAGTCTACATTTCAAGCAATGAATCAGGCTCTTCTCTTTTTTTATTTGAACTTTTATTTAAGTTCAGCAGGTTTACAGAGTTTTGAAACATTGCACAATTGATTTTGTCTTTTTATTTATTTTATTTTTTAGAAATTGTGATTTAGATAAATCACTTACTGCTTCTCCATAACATTCAATAGTGGGGGGGTCACTTATTTTCAAAAGATGACAAGTCGTGTGGCAGAAAATAATAGTTTCTTCCATACCAAGCTGTTTTTATTCAAGATTTCTTGAGGTTTCTTCTCTTCTGTTCAGCACACTTTCGTAGCTCAGAGTGTCAGCTTAGGTCCAGATTTTCCAAGAGACTCACTCAGGCACCATATACCAGCATTGCCATGCTAGATCTCAGACACTGAGCTCTGGAAATGGAGTTCATAGTCTCAAGTGGAGAACTCAGTTCCTTATCTACAGGAGTGTCAAGGTTTAGGTTGGGCTGGCCACTAAACGGGTAACAGATGCTCTCTATTAACTCCTCTCCCTTTCCAGAAGGGGAAGGGAGAGAGAATAAGGGAGAGACACTTATAGGTTGAAAAGAATACTAAAACCACTCAAATGAAATATTAATAATGAAAGNAAAAAAAAAAAAACAAAAAAAAAAACCAAAAACTTTAATTAAATATTAACAATAAAAAGAAAATATAAAAATATTAATAAGAAAATAATGTAATATACACAAATATGTACAAAACCAATATCGACCTCCCAGGGTGACAATCACGTCACCAGCCTGCACTGGGACTAGACTCAACAGCAGACGGGAACTGGATTCGGGAACTGGGTTCAGGAACACACAAATCAGGATCAAAGGCAGAAGAACAGACACAGTCCTCATCAGATGCCAGTCATTGAAGAAGCATCAACTTAGAATCATAGAATTGCCTTGGTTGGAAGGGACCTTTCACATCGTCGAGTCTAACCATCAACCTAACTCTGACAAAAACCATCACTAAACCCTATCTCTAAGCACTATGTCTACCCAACTTTTAAATACCTCCAGGGATGGTGCCTCAACCACTTCCCTGAGCAGCCTGTTCCAATGCTTAATAACCCTTTTGGTGTAAAATTTTTCACTAATATCCAATCTAAACCTTGACCCCTTTTATCCCTCAGCTTTTATACTGAGCATGATGCAGTGGTCAGTTTTGGGTCACCTGTCCTATCCTCTTCTCCCCTCTATGATCTTCCACTTCCAACCCTCCAAAGGGTCACATAACAAAGTTGGCTGATCTTGGTTGTTATAGCAACAAGCATAAGAAAGATGCCATACCGTTCCTTGGTATTAACTATAAACATCAGGCCTTATCTTTGCTAGAAGCAGACACTATTACTGCTAATTTTAGAGATTGCAGTCAGTTAGAAGATACTTAGCTGGAAAGTAAAATTACTTAAAAAGAAAATGGGTTTTGTTCTATTTCAAACCAGGACAAGGAGTCAGGTGGAGTTCAGTGCTTAGTTTCACAGTCCCCTGTACGCTGAACTCATAACACCCAACAGCAGACATCGAAAGGAAAGCTTTGGCGGTCACCACCACTCACAACTTGATGGCTGAGGCAAGAATCATCTTTCCATTAATCCACAAAAACACGTGACATTTCCTTCTGCACAGATGGCTGACTCATGTCATCATCATCACCTCAGTCCTCTTGAATTCTATACCTGGAGCTGGCAACATAGATCCAGTTCCCTCTGCAGCGTGAGGTGGTTTGAACCACACATCCTCTCTTCCTACAAGTTTTTTAATCATACTCAGTTTAAGCATATTGGGATAGTGGAATTTCTGTCCTTCTTGACATTCTAAAGCTATAATAATCATCTGGAGCAAGCAAGAAATTTGACAAGATGGACGGAAATTAGAAATAGGTAGCAAAACATTGACCATCTTAACTTCCAGTAAAACATCTGATACTGAGATGTAGCTCCATCATTTTTATTTTCATTTGACCTATGCTGCAAAAACCACCAACATAGCCTAATAAGGATCTCTATATTCATATATCTTGTATACATACACTTAGAATTTGAAAATATATATATTCTGAATTTGATCATATGCCCCGTAAATGTGAATTTATATTGACTGTATTTCAAGATCCCAACTATTTACTTTTATGAATACCAGTGCCATAGAAAACAGATCCAGAAAAATTCTGGCATTTGTCTTTCCAACACAAGCCATTCTGGTTTTATTGCACTTTGTGGGGAGAATTGCTGGGTAGGATTCCTTTTTGCTTACGTTTGCAATATGACTTTGCCAGCATCCTGCAAGCTCATCCCAAATAGTTAACTCCTAGTCAAATAATATCCTGCTCTGAAAGCCTTTGATATGCTAATACAGCAATGTAAATTTCAGACGTGAATTCAGATTAATGTACAGTAATTACTCACAAACACAGGTGAGGCTCTTTCAGTTTTACTGCCCCTATTTACAGATCAAAGACATGGCTTAACCCTGACATCAAAGATGTGATTTAACCTTTTGAATTTGATCACAAAGAACAAACCTGAGTTACAATTAAAATAATTTTTGATTGTCAATTTAAAAAAAAAAAAAAAAAGTCATATTTAAGTAGTCAAAGGCAGCAACTCTGCAGATTAGAGGTAGCAACAAGAGTAAATCCTGGCCTACAAGTAGGAAAACACAAGCTAGATTCTTAGCAGAGCTAGTCATAAGCTCCACTATGGGTGATGGACTTAATGCTCTGACCTGTATCATAAAAATTACTCCAGTAAACAAAACCACTGGCATAAAGAATACTCACTTCAGAGGAAAGAACTTTCTATTATAATGCTGGCAGAACCCCATCTAGAATGTATTATTTTAGGGTATGACCTCAAACGGTTTTATGGATACACATTACAATGCTAAAGAGCATTTTCATAGGAATAAATGGAGATTACTCTTATGACTAATACTGTACAATGTGTAAATGCAAGATCAGAGACTTAATTCCTCTTTCAAGCTTATAAGAAATTCAAGAACAAGTCCTATGTTCTGCATATATGTTAACCAGTCTTCAGTACTGAGTAAATAGTTTCAAGAAATAATCCTCTTTGCTTCTCCATCAATCCTTCACTTAAAATGTTTAGCACCTATATTCAAACTGCATATAGTCATGCAGCAAAACCTTATTGTTTCTATTCTTCAGTCAGGTCTCAAATGTTTTAAAGAAAAAAACAATGAATTTACAGCAAAAATTATTAATTTGCAACAGGCTTCAAATACATTTGAGTAAGTATTTGAATAAATATTAGTCAAGATAAAAACCTATTACCTCAATCATCAACAACAAATAATGCTACAATGGATTTATTCCTGCCTCATACGTCCCTCTGGCTTACAAATTGGGGCATTTTATTCTAGTTTTTACATCTTATTCCTTATATCCACATAAAATATAAGTTTTGCAGATTCTTTCTGCACGGTGTGGGGCCTGGGACTGCAAAAGTGTATGCAAAGCATCTTTTGTTTCCCACCCCATCAGCCAGCAATATCCAGTTCAGCAGGTACACATGAGGTAGCATGGCTGGGTGGAGGTCAGATGTCTGCAACTTCTCTATCCAGCTGTAATTGTGTTTTCCTGCAACATCTTTAGGCCTTGACCTTTCCCTTCCTAATCACACACACAAAAATTCAGCAAGTTATCATCAACTCACATTTTGATCATTGCAAGCTCCTTTTCTCTGGCCCTTGAAGGCTCTCAGCCTTTAAGAAGGCTGAAAAAAAGGATTATTTTCCTTAGCCTGTTTCTTTCCAGAAGTGGCCCCTTTACACAACTCCATCAATTTCCATTTTCCAACATAAGGAGACAGGAGTTATTTTCATCCCATTCCGAGTTTCTCGTCTTTTAGTCCACCCAGTCTTGAATGAAATTCCTCAGGTGGTATTGCAGTGGCAGCTCCCATCACAGACTGGCCAATGATGCCAGCGTCTGTCGTTTGCTTTGCTTCTCTTTGCCCTTTTCCCCTCTTACACTCATCCATATCTTTCTGACAACTTAATCCTGATCCCTTCAAACCTTTCCAGATAATTAATCTTTAACTGCCTGTGGTATAATAAACAGTCGCACTGCTTTGCATATGCTGCCCCATCTCTGTACGCCCCAGTGTTTTCTCCTGCCCTACACTGTGAGCCAGTTGTGGTGAAGAGGACTTAACTGGACTTGATGTAGGGAGGTCCTGATCAATGACTAAGACCCTGGCACACTACCATACTAATCGTAATGCCTTCTAGTAATAACATCTGGAGCTATTAGAGAGCTGTGCTTTATTTTCAGAATGAAAGGACTAAATACTGCTTCCACCATGGTTAGTACCTTAGAGTATCATATAACAGAGCTGTTTGCTTTATCTGAGTCGGTTTCTTTTCCTGATTTGGGAATATTTCACACATGGTATGAGCATTTCTTCACAGTCTCATTGCTTTGCAAAAGCTCTAATTTGTTGTCAAGGAATTAGTTTAGAAATCTTTCTTTTCCGGAACAAATGGGGTTTTTATTTCACCCTAGAAACATATAATAAATAACATGCCCAAGTCATCTAGGCAAGACATCATTTTTACCTTTGTCATTCATCAAGGAACTAGAAAGCCAGTACATATTTCCATTCAGCTTGTGTCAAAGATATTGGCACGGCTACAGAAGATGCCAGCCACTATTTGTTGCTTTGGCATTCAGAGTAATAACATTTGTTGTGATAAACTCCATTTGTATGTTCATATTATCCTCTGTATGCACTTTACTCAGAAGCTTTGCACAGTAATATTATCTGTCATATTCCCAATTTCTGGCTGCAGTTAATATTGAACACAAGAAGAACACTGCAACTTAAACTCAGCTAGTCAAAAAGACACCAAGATTGTTTAGGTCTATATTTCCAAGTAAAAGAATACCTCCCAATACTGCAAAACCTGCTAGATGAAATTCTGTCTTCTATACAAAAGAAATCTCTCAATCCGTCAATGGGACTCAACAGGGTCTTCATTTACTGAGACACACATCTTGCATACAGGACCTCAAGCTTCAGAGTGGCACTCTCTTATCACCTATGGGGACCTCTGTGCATAATCTTTGCAAAAGGCAATTGCTAAGGTCTAGATTTAAGTTTATCTCTGCGTTCTAGGGCAAGCTTTTAAATAAAGTCATGGAGCCCTCTTCTAACATGACAGTGTTGACCCTGCAGTGCCAAAGTGTGTATCAAACCAGGGAAAACTGATGTAGAATTGAAAACAAAGATAATGCAATGCAGAAAATCTGTTCTAGGGCAAGAATCTTTACCAGGATGTCAGTGGGGATTTAACACTGACAAAATTAGAATGTGGATCAACCTTTTTTGTGTGAGGGTCAACTGAACTCCTGGTCACCCGAATCTGTATTCTAAGGAGTCCTCTGAAGCAGCTTTATATTACTTAGTATGTTTTCCAGAAGGAGATGATTACTACTGATAATTTCAGTGTTCCCCTACATCAGTTGTGTCCAGTTCTGGGCACCTCAATACGAGAGAGATCTCGAGGTGCTGGAGCGAGTGCAGAGGAGGGCAACGGAGCTGGTGAAGGGCCTGGAGAATAAATCTTATGAGGAGCGATTGAAGGAGCTGGGACTGTTTAGTTTGAGGAAGAGGAGGCTGAGGGGAGACCTCATCACTCTCTACAACTACTGGAAAGGACATTGTAAAGAGGTTGGTGCTGGTCTCTTCTCACAGGTAATTAGCGATAGAACAAGAGGGAACGGCTTCAAGCTGCAGCAGGGTAGGTTCAGGCTGGACATTAGGAAAAAATTCTTCCCAGAAAGAGTGGTCAGACACTGGAATGGGCTGCCCAGGGAGGTGGTGGAGTCACCATCCCCGAATGTGTTTGACTCGTTTAGATGTGGTGTTAAGGGATATGGTGTAAGGGAGAATTTTGTAGAGTGGAGTTGATCGTTGGACTCAATGATCCCAAGGGTCTTTTCCAACCTAAATGATTCTATGATTCTATCAGAATATGCTGGCATGACTTAAAAAGCATCAGTCCCTTATTTAATTTGGGATTCTCAGAGGCTGCAAGAATGTTTGCTAAAAGTATGGAGTCTGGTTAACACTCTGCAGCAAACCATAACAGAGCAACAATTTGGTAAATGCTGAGCTGAAACCCTGAGGGACAATCTCACCAGCTTTATCGGTTATTCAGGTCCCATATGCAAGCTCTGGAAGTTGCCATAAAAAGTAAAAAAAAATAAGTTAGTCAAAGTTGGATTTCATTCATCTCTTTTCTAAACCCCCTCCTTCCAAAGAGGGACACAGTCACATAGGCTGGAAATAAGTCTTCCATTGTACTGGCTTTGTAGGCAAGGAAAAAAATAATTACATGTCAATGGGCATAAAATAAAGGCAAAACCTTTTTCTGTAAAGTTGAAAATTTCTGCAAAAGAGATGCCAAATGCTCCTTGGGGATATGCTGTAGGATGAGTTCTTACCAGGAAGGGGATAAAAGACATGACACATGGATTAATCTGAATAAGAAATTATCTACTGTGCTAGAACACACAATGAAAGCAAGCACGAGCATGACTGCTTTTGTCATACTTCTTTTGTGGTCCGGTTTTCTTTACTACAATACATATATGTTATTAATGCTTATTTTCCTCTCCAGTTGAACTAAAATGGTGACACTATGAGGAACTTGCTAATAAAAATGGCTTCTAACTAGTGCACACTTATGAAAGGTAATCTAATTTGACAGATTTAGCAATTTAGCAGATCATAAAAATAACCAGATTTCCTTCATATGCCTCTTAGCCTCTTGAGCACCAAGATTTCATACCCTGATGAGACTTCAGAAGAAGAACATCTATGATCATTTGAGAACAGCATTTGTAATAAAGTTTAGGTCCAAAACCTTTACT
>VXBH01001270.1:334547-352126 GCA_013400035.1 Rynchops niger
TGGGTTGGGGGGTGGTGGTGGTGGGGTGGTAAGACATTAAAGCCCCTAATGGACTGGCAAGAAAATTCTCTTCAGAATTACAGGAATACAGGGGACGTGTCAAGTCTGGTTTCTAGTTTTAGGTTACAGTGTCTGTGATTTGTATTTGTCACATGGAGTTTGTATAAAACGTAAAACTCTTCAACGTTAAGAACGATTCACAGTGGAAAAAATAATGTCATCCCACCAAGTATGAAAACTGTCTACATCATAAAATATGATAGCCCCAACGAGCCATCAAGAGACACCTACAGCACCAGTTGCTCACAAGTGACTTTGATAGTGTAAACCGGATCTTGAGAGTACATTATTTTTAGACCACGTGTCAAATCAACCAGCTCAGATACAGTGGAGACATAGGACTGGGAAGGATGCAAACCTAAATCAATTGCTCAGTGATTAATATCACTTAACCTACGTACCTCTTCTCTCCCAGATGAATGTGATCCAGCTTATATTCCTATTTCTGTTTTGAGGCCAGCTCTACCCAGACCCATAGTACGTAGGGTAGCAATAACCCTGCTCACTCCTAATCCATCTCCACCAACTTTGCATGGACGTGCAGCTCTGAGGAATTTGGCTCAGCCTTTCCTGTGAGCTATGCTGTGCTACATATGTCCTATATAAACACTTCAACCACAGCAAATGCAAGGTCTTAATATTTGACCTAACCTGGGAGACTTATTTAAACTAATTTGGTATGATACAAGATGCATAATGTTAATCAGATATCCATACTGCTGTCACATATGGATTTCTGTGAGATTTAACACTTATTCCACGGAATGCAAAAGACTGGATTATGTCCAACACCTCTCGATAGAACAGTAATAAGGGAGAAGAAAAAAACTGTTCTGCTTCTTTCCACGTATGACTTCAGGTACAATCTAGCACATTTCTAACAAGAAAAATAAAAAAATAATAATAATAAAAAAAAAAAAAAACAGTAATAGAAAGAACTAGAAGAAAGGACTCTTCACTGCATTTCCTACTGTGCTTCCAGTTTCTTGTGTGACCTTCAGCAATTTCAGCATCCCCCAGTTTCTCCTCAATTTCACCTCAGTTTTCATCCGTAAAAACGGCATTAAATATTTTTTTTCCGATGAGCACGGTAAGACTTCTAGCGCAGATAGAAAGCATTAGATAAAAAGTGCCAGAAACATGCAAATTACTGTTAGCAGAGCTGTTTTCTTTTCTAGCTCCCTTCCCCTTCACTGCTTCTGCCATTGTTTCCTGTTTCCCTCATCAGAACGAAACTACAAGCACAAGAAGAAATCTTCCCTCACCAGCTACAACTCATGACTTTGCAACGTTTCATTTGTTTGTTTATTCGCTTGGGCAGAGTCTTTCTGATGGAAATGAAGTCCAGGCTTTTCCTCCTAGACAAGGTAGCTCTGCAGTGCATTTTTTAGTGTCTTTGTTATGCAAGAAATGTGGGCTTGAAAAGAGCTGCCATTGGGCTGATTGAATCGTCTGGAAGAGAGTTAAAATGTGCCCTGAGCTGATTAGGCCAGCCAGTGTCAATGACAGAGTAAGAGCAAAAGATTTAGCATCAGAGGAACTGCAAGGTTTATCTGGGAGGAGAAGTGGAGTGCTCAGCACTATTTGCTTTTAAGCAACAAATATTTTGCTCTAACACTGCTGAGCACATCATACATTTACGGTTGTACTGTGCTGGGGCGCGCACATGTATTTTTCATGCTGCACGCTCTGACCGACTTGCAATGTTTGTAATAACCTGAATTTTCTGGCTGGATTGAAACAAAGCCACAAAACTGAAAACTAGACAGCCCAGCAAAAGAATAACTGATGGAATAGCTGGAATAGCTTCTGTCCACAGAGGTCACCAGTCACAAAGGACACAAACTCAGAGGATCCCGTGGGCAGGACATAGTAAGAAACTTCATGACAGTAAGGAAAACCATATTTATGCCATAATCCAATAATAGTTCAGACAAATGCCCCTGAGTCTGCAGTTTTCACTCGAAACTTTAATGCTAAGCAGAAAGCAGACACAACAGGGAGTATTCCCGCTGTCTAACTCTAGGTTCCTAGAGTCATGGGGGAAGGTTATGCTCCTTATCTACATGCTCTGAATCATGTTCTGAAGGACAGTACCATCCCCTCTAGAGAGATCATGAAGTATCTTCTTGAGCATTTTTCTAAGATGGAATTTTTAATGGAATTGGTATCCATGAAATGGATGTCAACAACTTACCTTGGAAATGTTTGCTTTTTTGTACACCCAGTAGTTAAGACAGCCACGGGTGTTTCACCTCCACACCATTGCAGGAGGCACTGCAGCAGGCTGCCTGCGAAGATCCACCACCCAGTAACAGGAATCAAGAGGTCTCAATCACATAACATTCAACAATGCTGGGGACAATGACACAGCCATATACAGGGCTTTCATGTTGCTGGCCTCTCTTCTCCCATAGAATCATAGAATGTGTTGGGTTGGAAGGGACCTCTACAGGTCATCCAGTCCAACCCCCCTGCAGTGAGCAGGGACATCTTCAACTAGCTCAGGTTGCTCAGAGCCTCATCCAGCCTGGCCTTGAATGCCTCCAAGGATGGGGCCTCCACCTCCTCTCTGGGCAACCTGGGCCAGTGTCTCACCACCCTCAGTGTACAGAACTTCTTCCTAATGTCTAATCTAAACCTGCCCTGCTCTAGTTTAAAGCCATTGCCCCTCGTCCTATCGCTACATGCCATTGCAAAAAGGGTCATAGAATCGTAGGATCATTTCAGTTTGAAGAGACCTTTAGGATCATTAAGTCCAACGATTAACCGAGAAGTGCCAAGTTACCACTAAACTTTGTCCCAGTCACCTCTAGAGCCTATGTGAGGCTTTTACACATGGGGGCAAAAGCAAATTTTGGGTCTTCAGGATTGCTCAAGAAAGTGTCTGAATGTACCACTTACTAGCCAAGGGGCAAAACTGCTGAGAGTGCTAGTTGTGCAGTCCACTACCACAATTCAATGCCAAATTCAAAATTATCAACAGAAGGACAATTACTTACAGTCACTATTATCATTCACCTGAAGTCTGTGTATGGTCAGAGACCAGAATCACTTATGAAACTGTGGGCAAGCAAAAAGGGCAGTGCTATAGGGACAAGGTGACTATGACAGAGACAGCAGCATTTCCAGATGCAGAAACACCGTTAACTCAGATTCCTTCAGACTATCTCCACTTTCAGCTTTACCACTGCACATGTGGTGAAATTATTCCACTAGTATGGAAGTTGGAAGATGGTTTGGTCAATAATCACATACTTCTTTTCATTATGTAGTGATCTTCCCTGTGATGGACTGTACTCTCTTACATTATTACAAAAATAATTTGAAAGGCACCACACCTTTAATCATACACCGTTTCTGGTCCCTTGTTTTTCTCAGGACTCAAATTTCATAATGGCAAAGGTAGAAAAGCGATATTTTCAGGGCAAAGTTGATAGAGAGAGGAGTCCCTTTGTAGCAACACTTGTTATTGCAGGGATTGACAACAGTGGTGGTGTTCTCCATCCCTGCCCTTATCTTGTGACACATTCTAGGCTGTGTTTTTTGTTGCCCTATTATCAGCTTGAAGTTTGTCATAGAGTGACAGAAAGTATTTGCATTCCCTGGTGCAGAACAGACATCCCGTGACTCCACCTACATTAGTCTTTACTGGTTCGCATATGGTTCTGTGGATTGCTACCTCCTACTCCCATGAGACGGTGTCTCCCTCTACTTAGATGTGACATGGTGAGCTAGGCTTAAAAATTATCAACATCCACTTCACAAGTGTGCATAGATTTGACAGATATTTAGGAAATAACATATCTGTGTTCAAAAATATTTGCAATAAGGTAACTTACCTTATCACAACATTCCTCACTTTTAGTATAGACAGACCACAGGATTTCTAATTACGGCTTTCACAATTAGTGTTACGTGCACCTGTGATTGTTGTTTTTAATGTTATTGCATTAATACATGGCAAGGGGACAGCACACTTCACTCCTGCAAGCTTTAAATGAAAAGACTGCAGCTGAGAGTCAGACTGAAGACTGAATTTCATTAGTTGTGGTATAAATTCATAATATCCTGGATAGGTAACAATGTGAATGGACAGGACAGACCAAGGATAGGAGAACAGCTATCACAGAGAGGTGAAATGTGTTGTTCAGAGTGATGCATAAGGTTAGTCAGAAATAGAACTCAGGTGCAGACCTACTTGGAGAAGGCCATGGGAGGACAGAGCCTGTAACCCCCCTCTTCTCCCTGCTCCCTTCAGGACTGTTCAGAACAACATACCACAGCAACTTCCCAGCTTCCCCTCATCCCAAAGTCAGATTGAAATCAAGGTCTTAAACACCCCGGATAAGTCTTCCGTTATGAATTATCCCCAATATCCCAGCCCACATCAATATCATCATGTTGTTAAAATCACACAGAAAGGAGATAAATCCCAGAGTTTCAAGCCTGTGAAACAAGCAATCCTTACAGACTAAATATTGATTGTTCCATTTCCACAACACTCATCCTGCATGGGAGCATCGTGAATATATTAGGGACAATACTTGGGTCAGGGTGTGCTGATAAGACATTTGGTCTGCTCCCTGTAACATGAGCTACCTTGAGCAAACTGCCCCGCACTGATGCTGTGCTGCACACATATCCTAAATAACAACACTGAGATGTGCTTGAAATTAAGAGTGACAGAATAATTTAGTAGCAATGTAGGATGTGATTAACCGTAATGAGATGACACTGACCAAAATGAAATTCTGAATTGAATGATTTCCTAATAACAGCAAGTCTATTGGAATGCAGAACTAACCCTCCATACAAAATGCTTTACTTTTTCAGTCATTTATCTCATTGCAATCACCTGAATGGAAGTTGGGGCAGGACCAGAGACTGCAAAAGGAGAGTTTACTGGTGTGCACATTGGCTGGTATGCACAGCAGAGCAACTGAATATCTTAAATAATTGCTTTAATAAATAGCCAGCATGTGTTTAAAAATGTGGTGCCTTCTTACTACCCAGACATATAACTCATAAAATGCAGTGGCAAGAGCCAGTCTAGGGAGACTCACAGGAGGTAAGTGGGAACAAACAAACAAAAGCAGGGGCAAACAGAAACTACACAGAAGCTCAGAATTGTAGGGGCTGGAAGAGACCTTCAGAGATCATCTAGTCCAACTCCCTGCCAGAGCAGGTTCACCTAGAGCAGGCTGGACAGAAATGCATCCGGGTGGGTCCTGAATATCTCTGGAGAAGGAGACTCCACCACCTCTCTGGGCAGCTTGTTCCAGTGCTCTGGTACCCTCAAAGTAAAATAAGTTTTTTCTTATGTTGAGATGGAATTTCCAGTTTGTGCCTGTTGCCCCTTGTCCTGTCACTGGGCACCACTGAAAAGAGTCTGGCCCCATCCTCTTGACACCTGCCCCTTAGATATTGATCAGCATTGGTGAGATCCCCCCTCAGTCTTCTCTTCTCTAAGCTAAACAGACCCAGGCCTCTTAGACTTTCCTCATAAGAGAGGTGTTCCAGTCCCTTGATCATCTTTGTAGCCCTCCCCTGGATTCTCTCTAGCAGTTCCCTGTCTTTCTTGAACTGGGGGCCCCAGAACTGGACACAGTTCTGTCTAATTGCATAGAGAGAACCCAGAAATTGCAATCAAGCTGTATTTTCAAGAATGGATCTTCAATAATTATGGAAACAAGGCAAAGGGAGTGAATGGGGTGGTACTGTCTGAAAAAATGGCAAAATTCCTGGAACAATGATGTGTGGTATCCGATGTCTCTTGTGGATGTGAGTATGAAATTTCAGAGATATACTGTGGGTCTTTTTTATTCCAGAACTAAAAGCAAACGAAGGAAATTGAAACGCCAACATCTGCATGTAAATTTGGAAACGTTAGAGATTCTCCGTTAATTGACAGGATGGGCTGTGGGATGTCTGACCCTACATGACTGGAGAGACTGCTGAGAGAAAGATTTCACCCTGGAGAAATGCATCTTAGTAGTAAGGACAGCAAAACTGTCTGGGTAAAAGCTCCAAACAATGCCAATCATCGGTTTAGAACAAATACGGTCAAATAAAAGGTCAGAGACAAAGTAATGAGCAGAGGTAGAATGACCAGGAGGACGGATATTCGGTTCATGTCTAATGGAAAGTAATACAAAGGCAGAAAGAAAGTGTCCAGAGAGAGGGCAACCATGGAGGGAACAGTCCATGGCAGCCTGGACAAAGGAAGCAGAATATGTCGCAGTTCATAATGAAAAGCTTCCTGGGGAAGAGAAGGACAGTGTCAGTGTATGATGGAGTGCTTGCTGCTGTGTGATGAGGTGGGTGGTGAGTTTGACTTACAGAAGAGATTAGAAATGAGAGCAGCATCACCGATGGAAATGCGGCAACATTTGTTAGGAGAAATTTGACTAGTTGTTAATGACCTAATGAAAGGCTTTCTGAGGAAACATGTAAATTTGAAAATAGAAAAAGCTAGTAAAGCTAGCTTTTTTTTTTTTCTTTTTCTTTTAAAGAATAATGAACTAATGAAAGCTGGTTCAGAGTGTCTGCAGGGCATCAATTGAATTATGCCTATTCAGCTTTTTTTGACACAAAGAGGCTGATCTGGTCTACTTTGAAATCTCAATGACTATTAAGGGTTGCTGAATTTAGACTAACAATGTTAGACCAAAAAAAATTTCTCAAAAACGAGGAAAGAAATAGAAGAGTAAGTTTGAAAAAGTAGGAGAATCTAGGATCAGGTACTTCTGTTTTAGCACAGAAGACTGAAAAATTAGTTAAAAGTAAATAAAATATCTGATCCCACCATTTGATATACTCTCCTTACATAAAAAAAATATTTAGAGGGGCATCTGAAGTGTCACCAGCAACATTTTCTATCTGTTAAATTGAAAAAGCAAACCATTTCTACTGTCAAGTAGAAAGTGCGAAGAGAGAAAGAACAAAGAATGATGAAAGTATGTACTGATGAAACAGGTTCAGCTTAAACCTAAAAATGTCAGTACTCTGTGTTAATTAAATCCTTAAAAGTAATTTGTTTTTAAAGACAATATTAGATATAGAACCCTCATGAGAGAAGACACTGAGAGTTGTACCTCAAATGATAGAGGTTTTCACTGTATGGCTGATCCTCAGATCTCAGTGACACAATGAATCCAAGGCAAAACATTCTTAAGAAGAGCCTTACTCCACAGATTTTATTAAAAACAGGGACACAGCTTCTCAAATCACATATACAGGATTGGAGGAGTGGGAAGATGGGAAAGGTGGAGAAAAGAAGTGCCACGTAATTTCACCATGCCCGTCAAGCCAGCTTTCCAAGACTCTACTATGGCAGACACACGGCCAGCATTACCCAGCTGCTGTAGGCTCCTGTCTAGGTGACCTGTATGTACAGCTCCTTCTCCTCTTTTCCTTTTTCCCTTTTGCTGTTTCACCCAACCTTGCGTAAGCAGCTGTAACCTATACCTTTTTCAAACAGATCGTTCCCACCGAAGGGCAATAATATCTGCTGCGTCGTATTTTTTTCCTACACAGGCATTTTTGGCTCCCAGGGGTGATATCTTAGGCTTCTTGTATTAGTACACACAATCATATGAGTGTGAGCTTTATGTATTTGCTTATATGCAGTCTTTATATCTGACATCTTGAGCTGCATAGGTGATGTAGGTGAGAGATCGTGCAATGTCTGTCCTTCACGAGTAGTTTACAGACCTCCTGGGTATTTTGGTTTGCCTATTACTGAGAGAACGTGCTTACTACAAAAGTCTTTGGAAATTGCTTTTGGATCAATAAATCTTATTTGTCTAGATGTTTTTCACTTCCATATAATTTCCTTCTTTTTTTTTTTTTTGTTTGTTTTTGTTTGTTTGGTTTTTGTTTTGTTTTGTTTTGTTTTTAATACTGCAAGGTTAAGACTGGTTTTGGAGATGATTTGGTACTCTTTCTCCCCTTTCTCCATAATTTTTCCAGGAAAGAGTGTGCCATAGTATTATTGATGCTTACCATCAGTGGAGGCTTTCGTGTCACCCTCAATATACGCCTTGTTCTTGTGGTGAATCCATTTATTATCATCCTTTTTAATTCCTGTAAAATTGAGATTTAGTCCATTGCAGAAAGCGCTGTTCACCTTTAGCTTGGTGCCTCCAACGAAAATTAGTTAAAACGAGGTCATCCAGATTCAACTCAGGACAAAGTGTTCTGGTGCCCAGACATACTTCCCTTTATTTACATTTAGGTCATTTTTTCTCACGTCATTGATTCAACACATGGTAACAATTCAACATAGTTAACTGGGAAGAAAAGATTCTTGATCTTCCTTTACATCTCTGGAAAGGTATTCAGTTACATAATTTTTGAATTAACAATGGAAGATACTATAATGTAAAGAAAATTGTATACTCCTGCTCCTCTTGAAAACACATAGCTAGATATTTAGTCCTAGATCTTCCAAGATATTTAGAGTTATTCCTACTAAGGATAATTTTTAGCTTAACCAAATTTTAAAACTTTCAATGTTTCTTTCAGAGAAATGGAGATGCCTAAACAGGATACAAGTAACTAAGAATCTTCTGAGAACTTGGAGTTTAAACTCTGTTGCTCACTTATCCATCTATAAAATGGGCATAATATTACATTATTATAGTATTCTAACTTGCAAAAAGTTTATGAGGTGGCCAAGGGTAACATGTATTGGGATTCAATAAATAAATAGCAGTGAAACTCATTTAGTCTTTAGGTAACCCTCAGTTGACTTTAGTAGGGATTAAATCTGTGAACAGTTTTTGTCTTCTATGAATTGGATTTGTCCCCCTACAAAAGCCCTAAACTTGTTTACTGCACTAACACATAATTTGCTAATCAAGAGGTGCATGTTATCTACCAACTCATTTGTACACAACGCTTGCACTTTTCAGGCTACTACTTTTACACATGAAAAAGGCCTTTGCCTGGAACACAGAAGAAGTACAAGCAATTTTCAAAGGACCTCTTTTTTCACACTTGACATTTTTGGAGAATTTATCATGACAGAAAGCTAGACAATGAAAACTCACTGGTGTGGGAAGAAAAAAAAAGAAACAGACAGGACCTGAGCGAGCGAGGGATCAGACCATAGATTTTTCTGTTGAATTTTATTTATTTATTTATTTATTTATTTATTTATTTATTTCCACAAATATCAGAAATTATACAATGCTTATTTTCATATGAAATAATTTTTAATCAAGACATTATAGGACCTTCAAAAGGAAGGTCTATGATGATTGTATGGTAGACCTTTAACATGGCAAAGCAGATGGATGTCACTGAAACGTATTTTTGCCTAGGTGGCAGGTAAGCTGGTTCCAATTGGTTTCCAGCAGCCCCTTCAATTTACATATTTATTTACTGCATTTTAATTTTCCTGGTGTTTCATAGGTCTAATTTCACACTTGCCTCCATCAGCTTTATGCTCTGCTTGCAATTTGAAATTCCAGTAATCTGTTTTTCTACTTCCATCCTTGGGTACCAATAAAACCTCCATCTGTATTAAAAAATTAATATTGATGTGCAGATTGAGTATAAAAATGTACCTAGACCAGCTTCAAACAAGTCCTGGTGATTTCATTAAATCTTTTTAATAGCCACTGTCAGTGGGAACTCTGTGTTCTCAGAGAAAATGACTTGCTGCATTTCTTCCAAATCATTATTTGATTTTTAAAGCAAAACAGCCCCAAGCTAAAATAATAGACTATTAGTTTGCCTACAGTCAAATTAAGATTTGTCAGCTAAGATCCTTTACAGGACATGCAGTAGATGTAGCATGTTTTAGTTTAAAACAAGAAATTCCAATTTGTAGCTTAGTTTCACTGATTGTGCCATTACAAGGGGCTTGTTTATTAACTGGTTCAGTTATTGCTTTAACAGTTTTATCTCAGAGTGGTAAAAGGATTATGCTGGTCGAAGGACTTTTATGGCTCTTTTTTTTTTTTTTAGATTATTAGAAATACTAACTGAACTGTGATTACAGCAATCAGACATTGCAAACACAGTAGCTGGGCCAGCATAAAATGTAATCTGGAAAACTCTCATGATTTATTCAAGGTGCTTCCTCTCCATTTCAAATTGGGAAATAAATGTAAAAGATTCCAGTAGAGCAGTGAATAAGTAATATGTCAGACTACAGGTCAGGTAACAAATTCGTAAAGTTTCCTCAGAAGTTTTCAGGATAACATGAACACAAAAATGCATTATTTTCCTCGTTACTAATGGGGAAGCTCTCTCTCAGCTAGGACTGTATAAATAAGTTATCATGAGATGAAGTAGGGTGCAGATTTATAGGTACATCAGCTGCTCTGTGAGCAGTAGTTCCCTGGAATCACACTTTTATCCTTCAATAAGCTAGCAGGGCTTGCCCCTCGGAAAAAGTGAAAAGTTGATCAGGCTCATTTCATGAAGCAAATACCTTGGTTTTCTTCATGGCAATATTTTTGGGTTGCTACATGCCCATTTACCAATTAGAAACAATAGGGATAGATTTTTTTTTTACTTCTTTCTACTAATTTTATTTCAGGCAACTCCTTGCCATCCTGCCAACTACACCAATTTATCATGAATCCTGATTTAGGATCCTGCCGACTATGCCAATTAGTCGTAAATGAGAGATTTAGATTGCTTAAAGAAACACTGTGCAAAGTGTTAGCAAAGAGATTTTAGTATGCTGCAGAAGCGTGACTTAACAAAGTTTGAAGGCAAGGTTCACTCTATTAATTACTGCATGGAAACACATACAAAGGAAAACTGAGTTACAGTTGAGTTAAAATGATTCACAGAGAGACCGAGGACACAAAGGGTAAGGGAGACCACCCTGTTGAGTCATGAGGTTCAGAATCGACCCCCCTGCTTTGAAAACTCCTTCTCAGAGAGGAGTCTCGATATGGCTGGATCCAGACGTAGTCCCAGACTTGGTCAAAGGTTTATGTCTAAAGGTTTGTATATGTTTCATTAGCACCAATTCAACGTGCAATCAATGCTAGCATACTACTGAATTACATGCGCTATTGGTTGCTTTCTAAAGATCTGCTGTTGGTGAATGGTCTCTCTGCCTTGAGGCAAGGTCTCTATACCTTGAGAGGCATCCCAGCTCACAGGGAGATCATTGCCATGCAGACACAGTGCCTTAGCAGGGAGACCTCAAAGAAGGCTCACTGAGGCTGTCATTTGCCTTGTAGTCAAATTGCATGTGATGGAAAACGTATGCATGAGACTCCTTGTACTCACAACTTTCTTTGTTCTTTGATAAATAAGTTTTGAAAAGCCACACGTTATTTATGAGCTAATCACATGACCGGTGTTCCAAACACATCTGTATAGGTGTTTACTGAGTCCTTTGAGGGTTTTCAGAGAACAGGTTGAGCCTAGGGGAGTTCTTGGCCCCGCTACAGCTCAGGCTTTTAACTCCGTTGGAGCCTGTACCAAACTACGGCTAGTTTGGTTAAGGGGTCAAACGCATTCATCACACACTTTGATAAAGCTATTTTGGTGAATATATCTCTCTTTTTAACTGATTCGTCAAAGGCTTAGCACCAGCCATATGTTTAAGGTCTTGCTAAGTGTTGTGCTGAACAGGCTGCTAAAAGTAAGAAACATGTCACAAAATTTTATTTATTTACAACTTAGGCATCCTGTTTAAACTAGTCACCAAGTATCCTTGTGTCATCAGTAGACAGCTGAGATCCCATAACAGGTCATAACAAAAGTCCATCTACCTTTTATCTTAGCTTTATCAGTGCTTATAGCAGAGTAGTATGAACAGAGGGAACTTGTAGCAACATTTCCCTAGAATATTCTCTCACTTTACAACCCTTTCTGGCTCAGTGGCTAATGCCTTTGTACTTATATCCTGAATGGGGTTTTCTTCCAGGAATATGTCCAGTATGTCCTTGACCCCACATCAGCTTTTATCGTACCGTGTCACATAGAATCATAGAATCATAGAATTGCTGAGGTTGGAAGGGACCTTTAAGATCATCAAGTCCAACCATTAACCTACCCTGACAAAAACCACTTCTAAACCATGTCCCTAAGTACCTCATCTACCCTTTTTTTAAACACCTCCAGGGACGGTGAATCCACCACCTCCCTGGGCAGCCTATTCCAATGGTTAATAACCCTTTCAGTGAAAAAATGTTTCCTAATATCCAATCTAAACCTCCCCTGAAATAACTTGAACCCATTTCCTCTCGTCCTATCACCTGTCACCAAGGAGAAGAGGTCAGCCCCCATCTCTCTACACCCTCCTTTCAGGGAGTTGTAGAGGGTGAGAAGGTCTCCCTCAGCCTCCTCTTCTCCAGGCTAAACATGGGGCAGAGTTCCTGTGCATAACCACCTCCCATGTAAATGATCAAAATCTCCATGTCATAGAGGTCAAAGGCTTGTTAAGGCATCTCTTCTCCTGGCCTGATATGCTTAGCTCTTCCATCAGTGGAAGCCATTCCATACCTCCATCCAATTGTCCTGCACATTGTCCTTCTCTGAACTTTCCCCAGCTCTCTCACACCTGTTTTGAGACAGGAAACAAAACTATAAACAAGATAGAAAGGAACAGTCGATTTATACAGTGAATAACTGAACCATCTGTCTGTCAAGATATTATCTCAGTTATGTTTCTAAAGTTTATTATACAATCAGTCTCTGATCTACATTCTGACAACATATACTATTGCATCATAAGTAATAATAATAAAATGTAAGATGGTTCTGATGATGCACACCTCAAAAAGGGTGCTCTGGTACTGAAATTAGATTTGTAAACATCTATGAAAATATTAGATAATATATTGTGAAAGACACATGCATTTTAATCAACATGCATTGCAAGTGGTTGGGCCATGTTTTTGAAAACTACTTTTATCAGCTTCAATGGATTATTTTAAAGGGATTTCTGTGACTGAAGGGATTATTTTTGTTTTTCATTCCTAGGTATGCAACTGGCAGATGAATCTGTCTCAGGACTACAATGGAGTTTTGCAGTTACCTCTCCAGTACAGAATCTGGTTATTCCTGAGGGCCCTCTGTGGCCATGTAATACAAACCACAACTGTCAATACATCACTGACAATGCATAGAATCTAAGGGTAAGCCAGAAGGTTTCATAGCTTGAAGGGCACAATAAACTGGCACTGTGTACAGGCATGGCTTCTCTTAGACACGTGTCGTCAAGATCTGCTTGTGGATTGGGGTGATAATAAGAAGGATAGAGCTGACACACAAAACCCAACAGTTCATTTCTCAGTCTTCAACAGTGCTCTAAAGTTCATAGAATCATAGAATCATAGAATGGTTGTAGTTGAAAGGGACCTTAAAGATCACTTCGTTCCAATCCCCCTGCCATGGGCAGAGACACCTCCCACTAGACAAGGCTGCTCAAAGCCCCATCCAACCTACTCCTGAGTTAGGCAACTAACCTTAGTTAAAGCTAAATGCTTAATCTATCCAGAAATACTAGCATCATTGAGCTATGAAAATATGAAGCATAAATATACTGAGAAACATGGCAGCTATAATCAAATTTTAGGTGGAATACAAGAAAGGAGAAAGATGAAAGCATTGAAATCTCTATACGTTGCTGGACAAGAATGATGTTTGCAGCATTTTTGAGGGCTGGTCAAGAAGAGGTGTATTTGCTGCATCTTAGCCAGGAAAAATATGTTGCTTTTGAAACAGTGAAGAATACTGAAACAGCAAAAATATCATTTAGACATGATTTAAAATTATAGAGAATATGAAAAGTGTCCCTCTTTCAGTTCTTACAAATGGTCACAACTACAGGTGCTCTCCAAGAATATTACGGGTGTATTTGTACACATATATTGCTCCATAGCATACAGGTTTTCTTTCATTTAGGTTGGTTACTGAAGTAACTTACTAAGCATAGTTTGCAATTTGTGTGCTATTCTTCAGCAGCAGCAAGGTTGCTGAAAAATTGCAAGGGTTAATTCCAGTAGAACACATGCTTGGAGAGAATATTTATTGTGCACTTGTCAGTGTTTTATTGTCTAGTGATGTTGGAAAAACCTTATCACTTAGGCAGCCAAGGGAGCTCCTTCATTGCCTAGGAAAAAAAAAAAAAAAAGGCTCATGTTTTATAACAAATATCATAATGAGCGTTCCATATTTATCACTGCATTATACACCAGGGAGCATTCTGCTCCAAGCTAGCACATCTGTCTCCCATGTTGGCTGTCCTTACTCAGCAGGCTGAATTCATTTGCAAGAGCTTGTTCTTTCCACACTGAGCCTTTCAAATCTTTCTTCAGGAACTTGATGCGACCCATCATGATATTTTAAAACGTGATAATGTGAGATGATTGAGGAAGGAGGGAGAGCTAAAAGGTTCTTCTGGGTGGGAGTACCCACTGAAGGGTTCATGTCCAAAAAACAACATCCATTCACAGTAAAATCTCTTCATGTATTTCAAAGAACTAATACGAAACATCAATTTTTAGAGATGCTTTTGGTCAGTTGAATTATGCTAATTCTACAGTCACAGAAGAACATGCCCAAGTTTTATGAAGTTCATGAGTTCTTATGAAGTTAAGTATTTCTTAGTAAGTAAAAGGGAATGACATTTTCTTCCCAATGTGACTCTTCTCTCTTTCCAAGAGAATAACCTCAAACCAGGACAAAAATCTTCTAAGATTCTTTTAAGAACCTGAATTAACATGTGCAGACTTATTTTATCCGTTTAATGGATCTAAGTTAGTTTCAAAATCTTGTCATGATTATTTTTCAGCTAAAGTGGGCAGGGAGTGTTGATACTCAAGTGTTAATAATGGATGATCGAAAACAATCTAAAAAAATTAGGAATAACTGATTTACAAGAAAGTGTGGAACAATTGGCTAGAGTGTTGTTTTTTAAGAGTGATCTGCATAAAGAGGGAACTGGAAAAGACTCCTTTGACAGTATACATAAACTAGAAAATGCAGTGTGTGTTTGATTCTTCATATTTATTCAGAATTACCTAATAACTGCAAGAACTCGTTAAGCAACTTGCTTTCCCTAGCTTCCTGCTAATACAAAGTATCATTTTGAATACTTTGGAATTTGGAAATTTGGGAAAATTTGGAATTTGGAAAAAAACCCCAACATTATAAGCACTCAAAGCTATGCTTAAAATGCAAGAAAATATTGAAATAAAATATAATTCTAAATTGGAGAAAAAAAAATTCTATCTAGGAGTGTAAAATGACTAAGCTTTATGAAAACCAAGATACAAAATTTTATTATTTCAGTCACTGCTTATAGAGCTTGCAATCCATCAGAAAAATAATTTACAGTCGTTAGAGTCACTGGAGCCTTCTTCCCAGACAGGTACTATAGAAGACACCGAATTTAGCGTACAATAAATCTCAGCAACTCTTAGAGTTCAAGTGGGGCCTGAATGCCGCTGAAGTGGAATCTGGGACAATTCACAGCAATAATGAATGCAATATTAAAGGAAATATTTCCATGAATTCATGACTTCTCAGTTCATAGTTTTGATTAGTTTATCGCTTTATAGCCTCATTCCTTTATTAGCACCAGGAAAGTAAGAAATTCAAAACTTTATTGAAAGGTCCTCTATTCTGACTACTGTATAGAGAACGGACTTAGTTAGGTGTCTTATATAAACTTACTTCTCTTAAAGCAAATTGAAATTAAGAGCAAATTTTATTCCTCTATTAAAAACAGTTATCTCCTCCCAATAGCTAACATATCGACTACAAATTCAGTGCTGCTCCCTCTTCCAGGTATGTGACTTTGTATGATTTAGTGAACTCAGTCAAACAGGAAATAAACATTGTTTCATATAAAATGGGTGGAAATTTATTACAGCTTTTTAGTTCAGAGACACAGATTGTTAAATCTACTTGTCACAGCCAGAATGCAAACCACGTGCTGCAAGTCACCAAGATTAGTCCAGGTAGACATCTGGTGGACAGTTCTTTCTTACTATGTAGACATTTTCTTATTTGTCTATTTACCTCCCTTGTCCTGGTTTGGGGTAAAGAAGAGCCAACTTTCTGTTCAGTGAGAGACTCTTGCTCTTGTTGTCATGGCAACCAGGATGAGCTGAGTCGGGTGTTTACCTCATGGAGGGGTTGCACCTGTGGGGAGGAGCAGACAGCTCAGGTGACCCAAACTGACCAATAGGTGTTCCATCCCATCTGCCACGCTCAGTATCAAAGCTGAGGGATCAAAGGGTCAGCTTTTCTTCAATAGCGGGTCTTCTTCAGTGGCTCTGTTGCTTCAGCGGCTGATGTCTGAGGGGGACCCTGTCAGTTCATCTGCCTTTGATCCCAATCCATGGGTTCCTGAATCAAGATCCAGAATCTTGTTCCCATTCATCACTGAGTCCAGTCTGGAATTTCCCCAGTGCCTGCTGGTGACATCTCCCTGGGACCTTGGTACAGTTTTGTATACATTATATCTATTTCATTATTTCCTTTTTATTTTATTATTAATATTTCATTAAAGTAGTTTAGGTTTTTTCTAAACTTATACTTCTCTTTATCTCTCTTCTTCCTCTCCTTGGAGCGAGAGGTGGGGGAGAGCATCTGTTGTCTTGCCATTGGCCAACCCATCCCAAACCACAACACTCCCTACGTCACTCCATCACCATCCCACTCTTTTTAAAGCATCTTTGAGGAAAATGTATTGTGACATTTTCTATCTTTTTTTTTTTTTTTTTTCCCAAGCACATTGGACATGCATTTTTGCTCACAACCAGTTCTGGGGAACATTTGTAGATGATTTTATGAAGTGAGCTGTAAAGTTAAGGAAATAATGTCCTTACCTGGGCTTCCAGCGTGGCATACCAGGAGGAAAGCAGTAAACAATAGGCTTTAAGTCTCATGCATGTGATTGGGAAGAAATCCATACACAATGAAAGTTGACGAACATTACTCACCTTCCCTAACCCTAAAGAAGGAATGAACAGGAAGGATGTCCAGTCAAGAAAAATTGTAATTTTAAGAGGCCATATTAAGCAGGAAGGAAGTAACTATAACTGGTAGCCTTTTTACTTTACCGGATCTAATAAAATGCACTTTATTTCATCCATATATATATAAAATATATGAATTTTATGCATACTAAAATATTTTATCATAGAATCTTCATGGTTGGAAAGGACCTTTGAGATCATCAAGTCCAACATACACACACAAAAACAACAACAAAAAAAAAAACAACCCAAACCAAACAACCTACAATCTCTGCCACTAGAGCATGCCCTCAAGTGCCACTTCTAGACGTTTCTTAAACACCTCTAGGGATGGGGACTCAACCCCCTCCCTGGGCAGGCTGTTCCAGTGCCTGACCACTCTGTCAGTAAAGTCATTCCTCCTAAGATCTAACCTAAACCTCCCCTGCTGCAACTTCAGACCATTCCCTCTGGTCCTGTCGTTATTCACCTGGGAGAAGAGGCCAACCCCCACCTCTCTCCAACCTCCTTTCAGGGAGTTGTAGAGGGCAATGAGGTCTCCCCTCAGCC
>VXBH01001270.1:352136-380431 GCA_013400035.1 Rynchops niger
GGCAGCTTTCCAGCCACTCTTCCCCAAGCCTGTAGCGTTGCTTGGGGTTGTTGTGACCGAAATGCAGGACCCGGCCCTTGGCCTTATTAAACCTCATACAGTTGGCCTTGGGCCATCGATCCAGCCTGTCCAGGTCCCTCTGCAGAGCCTTCCTACCGTCCAGCAGATCAACCCTCCCACCTAGTTTGGTGTCACCTGCAAACTTACTGAGGGTGCACTCAATCCCCTCATCCAGATCATCGATGAAGATATTAAACAAAACTGGCCCCAAAGTTGAGCCCTGAGGGACACCGCTGGTGACCGGCCGCCAAGAGGATTTCACCCCATTAATCCCAACTCTCTGGGCACGGCCATCCAGGCAGTTTTTAACCCAGAGAAGAGTACACTTGTCTATGCCATGATTCGCCAGCTTCTCCAGGAGAATGCTGTGATACTTTATCTTAGGATAAGTATCTGTAAGTAAATATAAAGGTTCAAATTCACAGATAATTCTGTCAGAGGAGTCCTGTTCTGCAGGACATTGCAAAAACGTCTCGCAAGAGATTGACTGTGCCACAGGTACCAGAGATTTTAAACAAACAAGGCGAACTGTGTTAAAGAAGACACAGTGACTTCGCTCTCATCTTTCAGTATAGCAGGAGCAAGTGTAGGAATAACACCCAGGACAACTGGAAGGACATATTTCAACTGCTGCTATTCAGTAGCTCTAAATAAATCTACCCCAGTACTCCTTCCCCATTTTACTTTTGCTATGACATTCATTGTTTAATACAGTGGAGAAGATTAAGAGCTTTCCTAGTGTTACCCGGGTGGCTTTTTGACTGGATTGTTTTAGTTTATTTAAATGATGCTTACAGTACAAGAAAGAAACCATTTAGCTTGAAAGCAGGAATCTTAGATAATATTTGTACAGGACATTTAAGGTGACAGGCTGAAACAACAAGCTTTCCTATCTAATATCCTTCTATTTATCTAGTCTTTAATAGAACATACAAAGGCGTTATTACAACCCAAATGAAAAACTCGGAGTCACCATGAGCCCTTAGTAATGGCTGAATATTATCTCTTTGCTGAAGTTCCCACAAATGGTCAAAATTTAATATGACAACTAAAAGTAAAAACCTGTCTTTTTTTCTCTAAGAACAGAGTAGAGGAAAACCACACTTGCTAGACATCTCATCACTTCTTGCTCTCCATTCAACCAAGTCCTCAATCACCTCAGGACCTATGACCAAACTTGGAATCCAAAGCAGCATTAAAGCAAGAAGTTTCCATGCCTATGGAAGGGAATAGGTAAGTTTGTCCGCAGGCAGTAGTACAGTACATTTAGAAGCTGTTCCATAAATACAAAATTACCTAACAGGAATCAGGGCCTTATTTATGTATTAGCTTAAAACTTCTTTAGACCTTTGCAAAGCACAAAAGATATTACAGGCAGTCTTCAGCTGAGCATCAGGTTCTCTTCAATTTCTTATTTTCATGTTTATGTTTCATGGAATTTGGTCTAAAATTATAATTTTTTCCCTGTTTTTAATTTTAAAAAGCAAATAATTCTGCCTGTCTTTCATAATTGGATTATTTTAGCTATGCTATCCGAGAGATTTTATTTTCCAGAGAGTAGGTGTTTAATTTACCCTTAGCACAGTTTAATTTCTTATAAACCCTTGAGGATCTAGTGCTTTTAAGAATCTTATCTAAAGAAGATACATCAATCAGTATGGCATGACTAACTAGAGTATGATACTTATTAGCAGTCAGGAAAATCAAATGCTCTCTAACTATCTATTTGAGGGCATCCCAACTTCTATTAGGAGTATCATTAGGTTTATTAAATGGCTTCTCCAAACTTTTGACGTGAAGAATGTCCTTCATTAAGAAAGGGTTCAAGTGTCCTTTATCAAAGGAAACACAGTCTTGCAGATTATATGATAAAAATTGCATGTGATCTGACTGTCTTGAATGATTAAATTTTTTCTTGGTTTAAAGATGTGACTTTTTTCATAACTTTTTATAACAGAGATATTCTGTTCATGGGTAAACATTAGGGTTTTGATTCAGTGGTGTTGCAATGGAGTTACATTAGCATAAAACCAACATACAGAAATGGTGTCTCTACTCCCAGGAAGTATAGCCTATAACAAAATGTTCCCTTTAAGGAAATTTGCATGAAATTTCAGTTAAGCTCAGATTTGACAAAGACAAAACTACATCTTCTGATAAGGTTTATACAAAATTGGCTTTTCAAACTCTGGAAGAAAATCTGTTTCTGAATTATTACCTGGTAAATTCCATGTTTGCCCAAAGTTTTTTTAACATAAAATGTATAATCATTTAGGAGAGTTCCTGGTCAGCACATCAAAATATATTATAGTCTCTCCCTAAAAATTATTTGCGCTGCATCATACAGGAAGATTCCACTCAGTCAGCAGGGAATTAAACTCATTTTCCAAATCCAACACAAGCCCTTGTCACAACCTGACCCTCAAAATCAAGTTTCTTCAGGGACGTGGTTCATTTGAACAATTTTACACATTTCTGTTTGGGTAACTGAAAACACATTCTGCAAGCACTCATTTTTTCTTCATTGACTATAAAGTAGTTCTGCTGACTTCAGTTCTTGCATGCTGAATAAATATCCAACAACAGATGCCTACATTTTCCCACAGGATTTACAGGAGGAGCATCAACCTTTTTTCATTCTCCTACAGTGTTTATTTGGTAGTAGGGCAGGTTTGAAATACCATTTGCATAAAATCATATCTCACATTCTCACTTGCACACTTGTAATTTGCAGAAATGTGTTAGGAAATTCTCAACAGACAAATCCAGGCAAAGACTTGATGGAAATCCCTGTTCAAATTCAAAAAACAGTATTGTTCCATCAGACACTCATAGCACAATCTTTAAATTTCCAGTAATGTCACAGGAAGGAGGAAAGGAGCAGCAGGAAGCCAAACCCAAATTCTTTGCATATCTTAAAGTAGTTAACTAATTAACCTTGATATTTAAGTCATTTTAAAAATAAATATGGATATTAATTAAGTAGGTACAACAGAAGTACTGCAGGAAGCAGGGGTAGATCTAAGCCTTAATTGTTTGGATCTGTCAAAAATACAGAATCTTTTTCAAGATGCCATAAAATTAGGAGGTCAGTATTAGGTGGGACGGGAGTTTTCTCCCAGAGACGGGGTAGTCATAAAGATAGATGTTTTTTCCCTGAATTAACCAGTCTTTGCATTTCACCCAGAATATCCCCCATTGTATAAATAAATTAATTAATTGTCACTGACTTTGATTTCTGCCTGATGAAGTTTTTGTTTTAATTTTACTCTGTCTGGAACACAAAATTTCCTATTCTTCCACCAGTTAACAAGAATTGGCTTTGAAACAATTGCACAGAAAAAGCCAGGCTATTGAAAAGAAGCATCTTAAATGCAAAAGTTCTGCAAAGAAGGATCTCTGATAATGAAACAACGACTGCAAGTGATTAAAAGCTGAACGCATTTGGGAAAAAGCAAATTAACTGAGCTTCTGGAATGAACAGACGTGATCTTTAGAGTTTAGAAATATTCTTTCCCCCTTCTCATTCCCTAATGAAACAGAGGCAGGACACTATAGCCTACTTTATTTTTCACATCTTTTGTTCTTAGGTACAGCTGCTTCTCTCTGGGGTTCATATTGAAGATATCCAAGGCCTTATCCAGAAAAAAAACAGACTGTTATGGGTACCCTTGACATAGTTAGGACTAAAACCCAAGAGAAAATAATTCATTTTGTTCAATCGTTATGATTGATTAAAAATAAAACGCAATGATTAGAGAGAGAGAGATTACCAAAGTGGAGAATGACATTAACTCAGTGGAAGTATTTTCACTGGCTGCTCAGCTATAATATTGCCATCAAACAATTTTATCAGCAGAAGGGTTTTGGTCGGCTCATCTTCTGTAAGCTTTATAGCAAATTCTGATCTGAAACAAAGGAGAAAAAGGGATGGAACTTATTAGCCTGGAGGTAGAGATTGTTGATATTACGGCCTTTATTATTGTCTTCAGTTAAGCTTGAGCAATTCACTATGTGTACAAGCTCAGACCAAAAGGTCAATTTAACCCCCAGATCTTACTGGCCTGTATTTGCAAAGAGAGAAAAGTGAACATTCAGGAAGTTAAAAGTTCTAAAAACTAAGTTAGGTCAAGGCTATATGTTCAGTAAAGTATACTTTGAAATAACTTTAAATTTTATTATTCTTAGCCTACTAACATATATTCTACCAGCTCTGCTGAAAAGGACGTGGAAGTCCTGGAGGACAGAAGGTTAATCATGAGCGAACCCTGTGCCCTGGCAGTGATGATGGCCAATAGCATCCTAGGCTGTAGCTGCAGGGACAGAGCCAGGAGACTGAGTAAAGTCCCCATCCCCCTTTACTCAGCACTTGTTAGACCACAGCGAGATATTGCATCCAGCTTTGGGATTGCTGTAGAAGAAGGATAGTGATAAACAAGAAGACCTGGGGGGACTAGAACACTTGGAACTGTGAGGCTGGGGACTTGAATATATCTAGAATATAGTCTATAGTCTAGAATAGAGAGAATATATATAACTGACATAATCTATATATTAGTGCTTTACAACTTGCTTGTAAGCATGGTAGTTTATGATCTGTGATTTTCTCTGTGATCTGTCCTGACCACAATATGCAATATTTGTCTTCTAGGGTAGGATCAGTTTACCAAATATAGATGTTTGTCAGTGAGATAATCATCCTGAGCTGCTTTTGTGGTCGTTGAAGAGAAACTGGCACCTTCAGCTTACAAGTCTTTACATCCCATGTTTTAAATAAATCAACACCTTCACACTCTAAGACGGAGAATTATTTTATCTATATTGTCTATAAAAGGAATTTCTCTGAACTTGGGTGAAAGAAGTCTTCTTTGTTGTCCTCTCTCCAACTGATGGCATTTAGACCTCCATCTACACATACGCATGTAACGTAGGTGATTTCTTACCCAGAAGAAGAGTTAGAAATGGATTTTCATGAGATGACAGAGCAGACTATCCTCACGGGCACAGGCATGGCCAAATACATACGCTGACCAAGCCTGTTTACGTGCAGCCCTCCCCTTTTATCCCCTTATCTGTTTTCCCACACTTGTTCCTCCCCCAACCACTTCGATCTCTCCCTTTCTCCACCTTTGGTTCATTGCCCAAACACCCCATAGTAAGCTGCATAATCTTGAAATGCTCTTCCAAGACACAATGTGTCTCACCCCCATAAGAAGAGACCCCCCCACTCTCCCCATCTGTAAGATAGTCTCCCGTTGACCCACAGTGCTGGATGTCAACCCCTGGCCCATGGTGCTGAGGCTCCTCTGGGACAGCCCTCGGAGGGATAATGTCACTGAAGGGGTTATTGGGCCTCCCTCACCTGCCCTTGTGCCTCTGTGCTCCTTCACATGTATGGAGATGGGCCTTTTGTCTTGTAACCTAATACGTATTTGCAAGGGTGAGAGCTAGAAGCATACAATTTATCATCAAAATTTTGCAGGCTTTTCCAAAACAACACTAAAATCTCAGGGCTGAATCCCAAGATAATACAAATCAGGGCAGCTCCCATCCGGCCTTTAATGATTTCACCGTATCATCACTTTAAGTGTGCCTTTTCTTCAGATTTACCACGCTATGAAACTTTCATTTTACATTCCATTTTTCAGGCATGAGACATGGCTACATGGCAATAGTGTCAATATATATAAAACAATATGAAAGCTATTTCTTTTCAACTCACTTGTTAAAATCTTTCTGGAATACTGCATGGCAGAACAGTTACATGACATATCAGGTTAGATATGTTATGTTGGCGTGTGGCATCCATGAAATCTTCACAAGTTTTTGACTATTTTTCCCCAATATTTCACAGTAAAGAATACTCTTTTTTTTTCAGATTCCCATGAGGTCAAATAAAAAAAAAAAAAAAAGAGAGAGAAAAACACATGCTCTTTATGAAAAGACAATAAAATATGTCTGGGAAGCTTTAAACTTTACTATTCTTTAGCAGCTTTTCTTTTCTTTTTTTCCTTCCTTACAACCAGTTCAATACATCACTTCTGAAGATGACATTTCTTATTTTCCCCACCAAAGAAAACCGGAAATCTCCAGGCATCTAGATCATAAATTTATTTTTCTCTTTATCTTGAACTCCACTTGAAACTTTGTTGTCTGACAGTTGTGCCTCCCTCATTACCAATGATTTTGTGGTATTGCTTTACAGCTGACTTTGTTCTGACACATAAGATCAGAAAAGCCTGAGCCTAAATGCCTAAGTCATAAATTTTAACTGTCCTTCTGTTTAAATGCTTCCTGAAGACTGTTCTCCGTTTGGTGATTTGTAGATGCCGGGTTTTTTTCCTCATTGTTATTACATTGCCCTCTAGAAATGCTGACAAAGATTGGCTGCATGAGTTCACCCTGTGTCAGCCTTTCATACTCTTCCAAGTTGAAATGTTTCTATTGTCATTACCAAGAAAGATTCAACATATGTAGATGCATAATCTACGCGCTATTATGCTTCCAGCAGCCACATCATTTCTGTTGTCATGCTTTCAGCTTTTTCAAGGCCACTAGGAAGTGCCAGTCTTTGAGTGTAAGACCCAACTCACGGTGACGCAGAGGCTGTACGAAATGCAGTTACTGGGGTGTTAGTTGTCAGCTGTTGGCCTCTAGACACTGCAAGGAGCAGGGAGAAGGGATCCCCAAGCCCCAGAGTTTTCATGGTTTCTGAGATTCTATCGGTTGACAAGTATGCTGCATAAATTCCACATTTTTTCAGTTGGTAAGATACTTGCACGCTACATGCCAGGCACGACTGCAGAAAAGAACCCCAATTAAACAGGCTTTCAAAGTTTATAATCACAACAATAACATCTTCTTCTCAGATTTGTCTAGGAACGCGTTCTAAAACATATGCTAGGACATACATGGAGAGCAAGTGGATAGGCAAAAAGCCAGTCTGGGCCTCTGCTGCCCAAACCAAGCAAACTGTATGAACAGGGCATGGAGCTACCACGGTGAACCTGTGCAGAAGGTGGATCTAGGGCAAAAGGCAGCTGCTTCTGTCTGAGTATTCTCATGGCAGAAACTTACTGTGCTATGGATCAATGCTTGCTATCGTTATCCTTCTGGGAGGAAATGTGAACTACAGGCCGGTCAGCCTCACTTCCATCCCTGGAAAGATGATGGAACAGCTCGTCTGGGCGTCATCTCAAGGCACGTGGAGGAAAAGAAAACTATCAGAAGTACTCAACATGGATTCACCAAGGGGAAATCATGTCTGACTAATCTGATAGCCTTCTGTGATGGCATGACTGGATGGATAGATGAGGGGACGGCGGTAGATGCGGTCTACCTTGACTTAAGCAAGGCGTTCGATGCGGTCTCCCACAGCATCCTCATAGGGAAGCTTAGCAAGAGTGGTCTTGATGAATGGACAGTAGGAGGACAGATAACTGTTTAAAGGACAGAGCTCAGAGGGCCGTGATTAGGGTCACAGAGTCTAGTTGGAGGTCAGTGACGAGTGGGGTTCCCCAGGGGTCAGTACTGGGTCCAGTCCTCTTCAATATGTTCATCAATGACCTGGAGGAGGGGATAGAGTGCACCCTCAGCAAGTTTGCTGACACAAAGCTGGGAGGGGTGNTTCAAGAAGGACAGGGAACTGCTGGAGAGGATGCAGCAAAGGGCTACCAAGATGATTAGGGGACTGGAACACCTCTCTTATGAAGAAAGGCTGAGGGACTTGGGTCTTTTCAGTCTGGAAAAAAGACGGCTGAGGGGGGATCTTATCAACACTTAGAAATACTGAAAGGGTGGGTGTCAGGAGGATGGGGCCAGGATCTTTTCTGTGGTGCCCGGGGACAGGACAAGAGGTAATGGACACAAACTTGAGCATAGGAAGTTCCACCTCAACATGAGGAGGAACTTCTTTCCTGTGAGGGTGGCAGAGCCCTGGCAGAGGCTGCCCAGAGAGGTGGGGGAGTCTCCGTCTCTGGAGACATTCCAAACCCGCCTGGACGCGTTCCTGTGCCACCTGCTCTAAGTGACCCTGCTCTGTCAGGGGGTTGGAATAGATGATCTCCAGAGGTCCCTTCCAACCTTATGATTCTATGAAATCAGGGTTAGTCCAGGGTTAGACCTCTGTGGAGCCTCCTTAACTCACTGACGTACGTCACTTGTGGTGGGAAGTGCAGCCTAATGTGTTCTTGATTCTGCTGTGGGATTAATTTATACCAGGACAATAATAACTTAAATACAGGACAAAATAAGTGCAACAATCCCAAATTACTCTTTAAGGTGATAAGGTAGCGACAGGAGTAGAGAACCAGAGACATGTACAGGAATGATGGGGAGAATGGGAATCTTTGAGAGAGGGGTGTTTAGACAACGAAAAGATCCAGAAAAAAAGTAGGAGCGAGAACAGTAAAGGTCAACAGTATGGAGAGCAGGGACTGAGGGACATGTGAAAGAATCAGAAATGAGGCATAAGGAGATCAACTGCAGCCCTTAACTTGGTAAAAAAATAAAATTAATAGAAAAGGGAAACAAGAGGAGGCAAGTAAAGAAAAAGTATGTCTGAAGGCATAGCTCAGATATAGTAACACTTATCTGCCTTGGTGAAATATTTTGCAGACTAGGGAAACGGAGGCTGTGGAATGCAGAAATGGTCTCCCAGCTGACTAGTAGGAGTAGTGTTAATATGAACATTATAACTATTTGTGATGTGGTAGCAGGCAAGAGCAGCACTGAGAATCAGCGACTATCTAATGCTATGAATAATGCAGATAAAGTAACAAAACAAGCACTGCTGCCATAGATAGCTCCTGGCTGGCCCAGATACAAGCAGACACCAAGATAACATAACAAATAAAACTATGAAAATTGAGCAGGAAAGCATCAGTCACAAGTATTTAGGTGTCCAGTGATTCAGAAGCAAATTCTGCTCGCTCTAGAAAACTTTCACAAGGAGGTGTATAAATGGACATTGTGTTTCCTTATCCCTATTACTTCACAAAGACTATCATCCTACTCGGCTAGCTCCCCGTCTCCTGCTCTTCTTAGACCATCTGAAAATCAATGGCACCATTTCTATTGAACCTATAATTTCTGACCCGTAAGTGAAAAGAGCAAGAACTTCTGACAACTCTGCAACAACCCAGCTGACGTCCCAAGCAAGTTCTGCGCTGCCATCACTGACACGGATTTCTCTACCCATTTAAGTTCTCACAGTGCTACAAGCCTACATGAAATTAATTTCCTGCAACAGGAAATACAGAAAAAAACATGTCCCTTATACTTCTGCAGGAACAGAAATTAATAACATATTAGGAATTTTCAGCCCTATACAAAACCTCCTGCTTTTGCATATATCTGAAGTTACAATATTTAATTTCATAAACTCCCTTCACGTAGAAATAGTATAAAATATTGACAAGATTTATAGCATTCTACTGATAATTTAAGAAAAGCCATTTTGTTCCCAAATGCAATAATTAAAATCATAGAGGAAAAAAAATTATCCCCTTTGAACACCACAAACAGAATTCCTCTACTCACCCACATGTTATTACACATTAAAAGCAATAAACTAAAATCAGAGCAGTACTTTACAAGAGAGAGATATTGCTTCTGTTGTCACCTAATGTACCATTTAAACCAACTAATTCTTACCGCCACTTATCATATTGCCTCTGAACAAATGATCCCCATGCCTGAATTTACAACCAGGCACATTAGCCTTCGACCTCATCTTACCTCAGAGAACCTTCTTCGTTTCCTCTAAAAAGCACAGAAACCTTTCAAGGACGCTTGGGCTTATAATGTCACTTTCCATTGAAAAGTTAGCTGCATGAAAACTGGTTTTACTAGGGAGAATTAGATGCCTTTTTGACCTTTTGCAATGATTTGGTATGATGAAAAGCTCATGGCGATCAATGGCTTTTCTTTAGAATAGTGCATTAAGGCAGACTCTCAGCTGATGTAAAGTGACAATTTGAATGTCAAAGTTTACCACTTCTAGAGTTGGTCAAGTAGGCTTCATTTCTATCAAATGCACTGTTCATGAAAAAAAAAAAAAAGGCTGTCAACCCTAAATATCTAAATATTTACAGAGTGTTTATCACCAAGAATCTGGAACAACAAACAGCCTGGTTTACATATTCAGAAAGAAGAGTCTGCAATTTCCTGAGACCTGAAACACTGCTTCCAGGTGAGTTTCCTTAGTATCATACAGTGCCCTATCCTTATACAAAACTTACACAGGTCTAATTAATTTGTCAATGAAAGCAATCTGGTAGGTCTTCAGGATATGTTGTGATAGAAATAGACATCCCAGTTAGGGTTGAAGTCATGTGACAGAAAGAGTTCTGTGATGAATGAAGAGGCATGTATTTCATGTGGACTACTGTGACGCACCTGCAAACTGGCAGATTAGGATCTTGTCCAGCGAGTGATGGAGAAGGTTAACTTTTCCTCGTGAAAAGTTATATAAGAAAAGCTGGGATAAGACAAGATGTGGGTAATTCTTTGAAAGAAGAGGTTGAATATAAGCAGGTTTGTACTAAAAAAAAAAAAAATAAAATAAAATATGAGCTTTCATCCATACACTAATATTCAGACCTGAGTTTAGGTGCCTAAATTAGTATCATGCATGTCCCAAGCTCCTTGTGGAGACAAGGGGAGAGACAGGCACCTCCAGGACTGATTCAATCCATCACTCTTCGCAGCCCTGGATAAGTGAGGTCTCAGTTCTCAGCTAGGATCACAGCAACAAATGTTTTTTTGTGTTTGGAGAAACTTCCTGTGCTGTTACTGAAGGAAGATGAAAACCAGGTGGTAGCAGAGGATCACATTCCCTGACCTGAGTAGAGATAATGCAGTGCACTCCTGGCAGCTTGGATGATTACTTCAGAAACCTGGCATTTCACCCCATCCGATATCTCTTTTAAATAGATGTCTAGGACTGTAAAATCCTCTTATTTCCTCTTTCTATATCACCTTATCTGGACTTAGGTGTCTCAATTAAATATCTAGTACAATAAGTGTTATACAAGAGGCAGAAAGCATGAGGTATGTTCTTCATTAAACCAGGTATAAACCTAAGTTTGTTTTCAAAGGCAGAAATTCAGTGCTATCAAAAAAACATTGTGTTTAGGTTTTCAGGTACAGTGGTACTGAATACTCACCTTTGTAGAGTTGCATCTACATAACGTAGGGTTTCCTGGTTGCCCCCTTAAACTCAAGAGGTAGGCGCGAGGAGGATAGAACCTGAGGCACTCTGTCAACTCCACAGGGGACAAATAAAGCATCACAGTAAAATGTAGGTAGTGGTATTTGTTCCTATACATTCACTTCCCCTAATTTAACCTCAGTTGTACAATGTGTTGACACCTTTCAAAAATTCAGGTAACTAGGGCTTGCCCTACGTTTCTGTGTGCGCTTTGGAAATATACGCTGAAATATGAAGATGCCACCCCCCATACAAAAGAAATAACCATCTGATTCATCAAGTGAAACAGTTCTCTATTTAGAAGGCGGCTCTAAGGTCAAGTACTGATGTCTTTCATCAAAGCAAATTCCCATGGAAATGAAGGGAAATTCTGCCAGATGAAGGACTAAATAAAAAACTCTAGGTTCTGACCCCTACTGCTCATAACGTGATTGATGCACTGTTTTTACCAAATGATGCACTTCATGGATTCTTTGATTCAATACTGCATGCCATCTTATTCCAGTTATTTTAAGAAGTGATCTGTGTAATGTTAGCATGATGAACCTAAATTGCAAAACACACGGGCTGTCTGCCAAGAATTTGAAAAAGGAGGCACTCATTTTCAGAAGTGCTTGACAGCAACTAGAGGGGTTTTTTTAAGTATCCCTGAAGGGCCATGTGTGCATTTGCTTAAAGACTGGGAAGGAGCGAAGTAGGGTTAAAAGGCAAAAGGTTTACTCTCATCAGAATACGCTCTACATGAGAAAAATGACCGAAGGTCTCAAGGTGATTTTAGGATATGTCTTAGGATTCTCTCCTTACATCTTAGACATCAGCTGTTTTAATCAGATCTTTGGGTTTCTCAGAGGGGTTCGGTTCAACAGAAATAAAATGAATCTACAAAGAAATATATTCAGTAATTTGAAAGTAGTTTTTTCTAACTGTTTCCCAGTTTTCATCAGCCCACATTTAGAAGTCATCAAAACCAACGTGCTGTGTATTTTCATTTCTGTAAGACCCACCTTGGTCTGGTTGGCAGAGGCCTGAGTATCCAGAGGTCCTGTTGGAAATCCTATGACACTGTGGGGAGCAAGGTATCTCACTGTTTCTCATTTCATCACTTTGGAAGAATTTTCTTACTAGGAACATTAATCTGTATCTTCACACTTGTAAGTACCTTGTTCTTTCCTCTGAAGGATCTAGTACTGCATGTAGTATTGGCTAGTGCTGGAGAAAGGTTGCAAGAGTTGGCCATGGGTCTGGTCTGGTCTGGTCTGGCAGTTTCTGTGATCCTCCGAAAGAAATAAGGATATATTTGAAAATCTGGCACTTGGGCTCATCTCATTTCAGACTATGTCATTTTTAGCTGAAGATGAATATTGCAAGAGCACTCGTCTCACTAGTGGTCATCAAGGTGATTTCAGACTGTGACAGGCAACTTCACTTTTTTCTTGGTTTGTTGTTTTGGGGTTTTTTAACGTTAACATTTAGGGAAGTTTAGCATTCATAGGATCAGATTTTTACAACAACAACAAAAAACCGAAAACCAAAATAGTGTTCCTCTTTTGAATAGTTGAGTCCTGAAAAAAGTGCTCTTTTGAAAATCTTGTGATGTACTCTGTACAAAAAAAAATATTATATAATGCATGCAAGCATATATTTCCTTTGATTCTTTTCAGACCTAAAAAGGGAACATATTATATAACACATACATCTGGAGAAGTAGATNAACAGAACATGATCTGTACATACAGATTTTTCTGCAGATCATGTTTAGCTATATATGTATAGATTCCATGTGATTGAAGCAGCCCGGAGGAGCATTCTGATCAGATGTATGTGGTAAAGGGCAATCTCAGAATTAAATATGTCAAGTCTGAATCTTCTCACTCATTTTCCAAATGACATTAGTTAAGATTGTCCTGCTATTCTATAGGTTAGACAATTATAAAATTTAAATCTCCTCACTACCTGCTCCAGATTATTAAAAGTCAATGCCAACCTAGACAGTGTACTTTCTAAATCCAAATTCAAGTGCATGCAGCAATAGCTTGTCTTAATTTTCAAAATAGGAGAAAAACAGTTGATGTAAACTACATAAACTATTTAATCCTTCAAAACTACACATTCTTGTAAGAATTTGTAGACAGCTAATAACACTGATCTTTTGTCTTATTTTGATAAACCTCTTACCTCCTAGCAAATTAAGTAACTTAGTTTTTTATTATTGCTATTATTTCCTGATGCATTATTAATGGTTTCTACAAAGTTAGCACTTAGAAGACTCAGTCAGACTTAGACTTTTTTTGCTAAATATGTTGCAAAAATGAGAATGAAAGATAGATTGTATCCACAATGGCTTGTTCTCATATATTTTCATGTTCTTACTGTTCCATGTGCAATTTATTTCTCATAGAATCATTGAATTGTCTAGGTTGGAAGGGACCTTTTATATCATCAAGTCCAACCATCAACCAAACCTGACAAAACCATCACTAAACCATGTCGCTAAGCACGATGTCTATCCATCTTTTAAATACCTCCAGGGATGGCAATTCCACCACTTCCCTGGGCAGCCTCTTCCAATGCTTGATAACCCAGTGTTTGATAAAGTTCTACACCCTTTTGGTGTACAAATTCTTCCTAATATCCAGTCTAAACGTCCCTTGGCACAACTTGAGGCCATTTCCTCTTGTCCCATCATCTGTTACTTGGCAGAAGAGACCGACCCCCACCTCTCTACCCCCTCCTTTCAGGGAGCTGCAGAGAGCGAGAANCATGTAAATGTTATATTTTGTTCATCAATTTATTGAAGGAAAATTGATTACTAATTGGAAAAGCTGGGAAAACAAAAATATTGACTTTTTTTTCCAGTTACTGTAATTTTAGACAGACATAGATTTCATATTTTGTTTACTTCTGACTACAGATAAAATACTATGTTGCCAAAAATCATGAACATGTAACAAACAACATATTATTAATATTTACTGCTTTTGAAGTCTAAAATCAACTCTGTCTTATTTTAAAAAAAAAGTTAATATTTCAGTAATATTCTGACAGCACTTTTATTTCTTTTAAAACGCCATATAATTACAAAACCTAAAACATTTTGTAAAAGAAAAACCCTACATATAACATTCTTTCTAGAATTTTAGAATTAGAATTTTGTCACCAATAATATGAAAAGGTATCATCTAGTTCATATAGGCAAGATTATTATGAAATAAAATAACGAATTGGAAAAGACAGTGACCTAAAATATAAGACAGCCAACAGGATTTGGGCTCTGTTTCTGGCTTTTTTATTTAACTGAACAACCTTCAGTAAGACATTTCTCCCACCTTTCTTCATCTGCAAAGAAGGGGTAGTGATACTGACCCTCATTTTAAGGTGCCTTTCAATTTACAGACAAAACTGTACAAAGTCTCTACAAAGTTTTGGGGTGAGGGGGGCCGCTTTCAGGCCAAATTCCAAGAATGGAAGCACAGGACCCCCTGAGGTAATTCATGTTAATTTGTAGAGCGATTTGTAGAACATGCATAAGAGATGTCAGAATCTGCCCGATAACAAAACTGATCGGTAAATTACAGAAACATAATACTGCTGTCCTATGACTGGTGTAAATGTTATTTAAGAGCAATATATGCTATGCTCCTTCAGAGCTTTAAAAGAAGTGTCCATTGAAATTCTTCTCCGTTTACCACTGAGAGTTTCATCCAGTTTTATCTGTTACATCTTCATGAGATTTAAATAAAATAGCTGACTAGAATGAAAAATTTCTCTGAATACATTGACATTTCAAAAATGTGACCTATGCTAAAATCAAGACAGTGGCCGGAGAGCTGAGATGACATTAGAAATCATACTCTTTGTTCTATAAATATAGATACAGAAGACACGTTAAAAACCTTCTAACTAGCACCAGTTAAATACCAACTTTTTTAAAGCTTGTTGACATTAAACATGTCCAAGTGGAACTCAGTGATGAGTGGCAGTTCTCAGGGATCGCTACTGGGACCACTGCTGTTTAACATCTTTGTCAGTGACATGGACAGTGAGATTGAGTGCACCCACAGCAAGTTTGCCAACGTCACCAAGCTGTGTGGTGCAGCTGAGACCCTGGAGGGCTGGGATGCCATCCAGAGAGCCCTGGACAGGCTTGAGAGGTGCAAACCTCATGAAGCTCAACAAGGCCAAGTGCAAGATCCTGCACCTGGGTCATGGCAATCCCAAGCACAAATACAGGCTGGGCAGAGAATTGATTGAGAGCAGCCCTGAGGAGGAGGACTTGGGGATGTCGGTTGATGAGAAGCTCAACATGAGCTGTCAGTGTGCTCTAACAGCCTAGAAAGCCAACTGAATCCTGGGCTGCATCAAAAGAAGCGTGGCCAGCAGGTCGAGGGAGGTGATTCTACCCCTCTACTCCGCTCTGGTGAGACCCCATCTGGAGTTCTGTGTCCAGCTCTGGGGTCTCCAACAAAAGAAGAACATGGACCTGTTGGAGCAGGTCCAGAGAAGGGCCACAAAGATGATCAAAGGGCTGGAGCAACTTTTCCTGTGAAGACAGGCTGAGAGAGTTGGGGTTGTTCAGCTTGGAGAAGAGAAGGCTCCAGAGAGACCTTATAGCCCCTCCCAGTACTTAAAGGAGGCCTTCAGGAAAGATGGGGAGGAACTCTTTATCAAGAAGTGTAGTGATAAGGGTGAGGGGTAACAGTTTTAAGCTGAAAGAGCGGAGATTTAGATTAAATATTAGAAAGAAATTCTTTCCTGTGAGGGTGGTGAGGCACTGGAACAAGTTGCTCAGAGAAGTTGTGGGTTCCTCATTCCTAAGAGTGTTCAAGACCAGGTTGGATGGGGCTTTGAGCAACCTGGTCTAGTGGGAGGTGTCCCTGCCCATGGCAGGAACTATATGGTCTCTAAGGTCCTTTCCAACACAAACTATTCTATGATTCTATGATAAACAAAAAATTATGTTTGGTCTTCTTCTAGGGCAAATGAAAAATAAAATCATTTGCCACTGTGATCCAGTAAGGGACATGAAGCGTAGGGAAAACCTACCAGATCCGCAGGAGGTCTTTGAACAAAATATTTTTAAAAATGCACCAAACTCCCAGTATTTCTGGAAGGAGAACACATATTTCGAGTAGCAGGTGACTAACCAGCTACACTTCTCTTGAAAAACAATTCCAATGGCTTTCAAAATCATGGCCAACTAACAAGAAAACAGAAGGACGATACTGAGCAAAGCCTAGGAGCTTAATTAATGGAAGTTATGAAGAATGGGAAAAAAATGCACTTTTCAGAAAAAAAAAACAAAACTGTGTAAGGTTTTGAAAGTGGACGATTTGAGAGTCTGAGACGCTATTATTACTATTACAAGCAGCTAATCAGTTACTGCCATCTACAGAGCTAATCTAGCAGATCCGCATTCATGAGGAAGTTTTATGTATATAGTGTCACAGGGGTGCTGTGCAGGTCTGATCTTGTTCCCTCTTAATACCAGAGAGAATCTTATCGCTGACTTTAACAAACACAGGAACATTCTGCCAAATTTATGACCTGTTAGTTTGCCCTGCACAGGAGAGTTAACCTGACATATTATTATTGTTCTTGTGCCAGAGACCATTGAAGAAACTAAAAAGTACTTTTCACATTTATATATTTATTTTAATATGGTAAAGGACTAGCTGAATTTGAAAGAACTTTTTTTTCCCCTCACAGTTTTTCTTCAGTCTTAACTTTCTTTTTTAAATAGAAGATACTCTAAGAATCACACTTGCAAATAGCATCTTCCAAAAATATCCACACACCAACAGGGAAGTCTGCTTGAATTTTCAGAGAGCCTGAAAAAACAGCTCCGTGGACTAGACGTTTATGTCAGTAGTAGTGACAATAACATCAAGACCATTGTTACAGCTCATCACAGCATGCAGGAAAGGACTAAGAAGATCTAAATTTGCACTTTTAGTATTTTAGGCAAAATTGTTTGGGGAGAGGAAACAAAGAATACCTTTCTCACAGGTGGTGTAGAAATAAAATTGGATAATAACACCCCCAAAGACTGAAGGATCCAAGACAGAGAGACAGCATAATCATTTCCATTTTCCTCAAAGGGGCATATTCAGATTTTTGTTAAAGTGATTCCAATCAATACTAAGTGCCTACAGTATATTTCCCCAGATGCTTGTAGTATATTAAAATACATGGCACAGAAATGTAGCCATGCTTGGAGAGGAGCCATCTGGGTACAGCTATGCTCTACAGTGGAATTTTCTTCTCAGAAGTGGATGTGAAGAGTTTCTTTTCTGCCAGCTGTGACCGCTGACCACAGCATGGCTGGGGAATGTGCCATATACCTTCCAAAGCAGGTATTGGGTTAGGTTACTAGATGTGATGCTGCTGGAAAGTGCTTTGTCAATTTAAGTCACAGAGCAAAGCACTGATGTGTTCTTTCCTCTAGCCAAGAAAATGCACTTCAGCACAAAACAAAGGCAGAAGCAGTTGCCGGTTCAACCAGGGGACACTGAGCTTCACAGTGACACCTGACAACACAGCAGAGCCGCACAACCCACTGAACCGAGCTGTAGAAAAGGCAGGGAGTTGAAGGGCTGCAGTCTGCTCAGCATCCAGTTGTAAATCTGTTTGCATAACCAAACCCAACAATAATAGCATTTCTTCCCAAGAGTGGGCAGCTATTTGCACACTAAGACAAAACAGCGTGAAAGGTATGTATACCAGCACCGTCTAGTGATGTCTGTCCAACCTTTGGTTCCCTGATATTCAGGACCCAGAAGAAAGCTCCCTAGCTGTATGCACACCTGCACCGGCATGCCCATGAACACCACTGTGTGATCTTTCAGATGTCTTTGAATTCTGTGTCATTATCTTGGTTTTATACACTACAGGCTTGCATGTTTTCAGTGAAGATCTTCCATCAAAATACAGGCAAAAATACCTGAACTTACTGAAACATATGTAATTGACAAGAGGACAGCTTGAAGTGGTGTAGCATTGTCCTATCTCAATAATTTAAAAGTGTTGGCTGTGTATCTCAGAGGATTTTGCCTGGAATAAAGTTGTTGAAACACTTATTAACAAGTTATTAATTAGTAAAAGACTGACGATGACACTGAAAGATGTTTCAGGTTTATGAACACCTTGAGCATTCACACCAATCAATAATGAAATTTTGGACTTTTATTTTGATTCACCCGAATTTTGTGTTACAAAGGTAGCTATGTTATTATCTGAAGCAACCTTCATTTATTTTCATCCAACAGGGACATTACATGAAAAGAATAGCCAGGCCCCATTTGCTGGGGACAGAAATATATGAAGTATTTAGAAGCTTTGCGTCATAATAAACAAAGGCGCCGTATTCCACGTTTCAGAAGGGCCAACAGGCATGATGCCAACAAAGGAGGTACGAGATGCAGATCAGAGCTGACACATCAAAGCAAACATTGCAACCAAAATTCTGCTGAGGACTTAGGAATGCCAGCCTGGTAGAGACTAATATTTCAATATAAGGTTTCTTCAGGTATGAAAGAATGTAGCGAGTGGAAGAACGCTGCCATAATAGATGGAATGCAAAGTATTTCATGATAGCATGATAAAGCAGCAGCTAGCCCAAACACAAGACGTAACAAGACTACAGCAGCACAGAAGAGAAAATACTAATTTTTAAGCCAGCATGTTGCCAAATCCTAATTTACTTTAGACTCAATGAGTTGTTCATTGACTTCTGATCTAGTTAAAGATGTCCCTGCTTACTGCAGGGGGGTAGGACTAGATGACCTTTAAGGGTCCCTTCCAACCCAACACATTCTATGATTCTATGATTCTATGACTTGGAACAAGCATAAAGCAAGCTCACACACAGCCACAAGGTAGGTCATGCTAGTGGGCACACATGACCACAACTTCTCTTATTACATGGCTACAGAAAGAGGATGTGGAGACCGAAGTAATTCCCTTCTTTTGGGAAGGGAATTACTTATGGCTTTAACATATTAATCTACACTCTTTGCATTCACTCAGGATTCCTGATTTCACTTAAGATCCTTCTATCCTCCAACATGCTCCTTGTATGGGAACTTTGTCTTTGATTTTCTGCTATTGTTGAACATTAATATAATCTATTTTTGCAGATGTTTGCAGCTGCTGCTACACATACATTAACATTTTTCAACTTTGGTCCTTAAAAGTCTCACAGCTGAGTCATTGCCTAAGTTCACAATATACACTGAAATCATGAGAAGAAGGAAGGCTTTGTAATGTATTGTCCTTGGCAATGTGCCTTCCCTTTGTGTCCACACCACCACTGTCTCAGACTGCCTAGAGGTCCTGTGATATATGAATGCTTTACTAAAATCCACCGGCTGGTTGTTTCGCATGTTGATTAGGTCCCTAGTATGCAAGATCTTAACAGATCAGTCTTACATCACAAGCACCTTTCCAGATGCTGCAAGGTATCCAGCACATGATTTATACAGAAGAAAAAACTGATCGCAACAGCAGCTACCTCCCCCAGTTCAGAAAAATCCATTAATCCTTTCTTCTTTTTATCCCAGAGTTCTACTTAACAAAGATCTCCTTGGCTTCTAGTTGCGTAACCATAAGCACTGATGCCACAGATATAGATACATCAAATAAAGTATGTCGTATACATGGAATGTCAAGTTTGACTTATTGCTATTTATTGCTCTAAGGGTACCTAAAAAGTAAGATGAGAGTAGTGAACCCAGACATCAGCGTGCTAGTTGGCTCTTTTGTTAAAGATGAATATGAGGAGGCAAAATAACATAAGAAGCCATTACTATTAGGATATTTTTACACATTCCAGTCTGAAAACACTGTTACGGCCTCTGTAACTCAGTAACTGTGCTGCCCACTATCATTCTCTTCGCTAAAGGTGATTTACCATCACAGCCTTTTCTTTACACTATTGGTCTAAAGCAATCCACATGGACAGTTAAGGAGACAAAAATCTGTGTTTGCCACCTGAGCATTCAAGCCATCACAATTTAACTGCCAAAGTTATCCTGTGGAGGTGTGTAGCTCCCTGAACAATCAATGGTGAGAGATACATTCCACTGGAAGATGATTCAGAGCATGCAAATTAACTAACCATGATATGAACCTACATACAGGTGGAGAAGATTAATGTCTATCTCAAAGAGTTGCTACTGGAAAATACTAAATCCATCTAAGGGCAAGTCTTACTCTCTAAATGGCTATAAGGCAAAAACTTGAGACCAATCTTTGAAGGATAAGGGCGATGCCATGGAAAGTTAAAGGTTTCACCTTTTCTTTACGTGCATATTTATATAAATTCTTATGTACTCCTGTCTCCCTCAGCTGGCCTGAGGAATCTTGAAGAGTAAGGCTGTATCCCATTACTCACCCTACCCAGGTTTGTGTCTGCTGTGGAGCACAGGCTATTCTTCCAAAGAAGTGAGCATGGAAGGGAAGCAATGCAATGGGCATTATTATTATTGTTGTTGCTGTTGTCACCGTTGTTGCTATTCAGATGGGAAGAAGGAAATTTCACCTTTGCACCTGTGTCAACGTTGCATTTCTCCCCAGAAACCTGCATAACTTGGGAGGCAAAGGGTTTTGTAAGGGGGAAGTATCACTACATGCCTAATATTATTTGCTATGCATCTAGCCACATTTGAAGACTTGATAATGCGTTAGGTGGACGTGTGGTCTGGTTCTGTAGACCTATTCTCATCATCACACAATCCCTAGCCTTTCTCTCTGGGTCTCTTGACCTTTTTTCCTGCATGAGGGAAAAGAGGGTCACCAAAGAATGGCGCTGCTACCTATATATCCACGTAAAGGCTTTTTCAACAGCAAAGAGGAGAGGAGAGTCTTTGGGATTTTAACTTTTTTTTTTCCTATTCTTTCTGTTAAAGTAGCTTGAAACCAGATGGGATCATAAAGATAAAAAGAAGTTCCATTAAGTACCAGCAGAGATGCTATTAGTATGCTAATGGACAGATGTTTTCTTAAAGAAGAGATAAAAGATATAAAAGGTGTCAGGAGAATAAATAGATCCCTTTTTTTCAATGTAGAATTCAACAGAGAAATGACCAATAGGATAAGCAATTCAGCAAAAGAAGTTGTTTATAAAGTCATTTTAGAATTCTTGGCAACATTGATTCGGGGATTTAAAAAAGTTTCTATTAAAAGTTTCTTTAATAGCCCTATATATACTGGTGTCCCTGAGTGAAGAAGAGATGTTAGCTAGATAATGGCTTTTCCCAATATAACTACACTCAAAAATTACACCCAGTAAAGCAGTTTCCAAAAAAATGAGGTGCCACAATACTTCATGTATGTTGAATCAGTAGAAAACAAATCTGGTCACTAATACCTTAAACCAGCTACTTAAGTTATGACTAACAGTCAAATAGGCCTTTTTAAAGAGAAGTTCCTCAAACCACATATGCATTAGTTCATTTTAAGCTAGATATATCTCAGAAAGCCGTTATCACACCCATATCTCAAGTCTTGAAATAAAACCTCATCTGTCTGTTTGTTTTTAATTAAATCTACTTAGGTCTGAACTTAAGAACAGTCCTATTACAACACAAAAGGAGCCTCCAATCTATAAGGTGATAACTGCACCAAGATAAAAACACTCAGCGGATTCATAGGTTATAAACCATAGCATTATTACACTGTATTAAAAATAAAGTTGGGTTTTTATTTCCTTCTTGAAAAAGCAAGAAGCACCTTGTAATGAAGTGTGTTTCACTGTGCATCCGCCTGGCTTTGATTCTGCAGATGCAAAATGCACAAGTTTGGTTTATTCAGGGACATAGCTCCGGTGATACTACCCATAGGAGGGTAGGTAGACCCACATGCTATGTCGTTTGCAAGACCACTGCAAGTAAGCAGTGATACTCTGTTGACATGTACCCAAATCCTATAAGTAGCTCAGGAAATGTAAAAACTGCACAGGAATCTGCAGCTGTGGATTTTACAAACTGATGGACAGGGTTTGCAAGGCAGTACATTCGGGTGGGCCCCTGGACAGTCATAGAGACGTATTACAATTTTGGTTTGAAAAGCACATTGCCTAACATAGTGCTAATCTTCAAACGTCGTCTTTATAACACCTGTAAACCATTAACAATGAAATCAATTTCAATTTTTCATCACAACATGTATAGTCACATTGCTTCACAGAATATAACTCCTGGGGATATTTTATTTGAATGTGTTCAAAAATATAAGACTTGAGCTCAGCAGATTTCATTGGATAAGCTTTAGATACAACTAGCATTGCCAAAACCTCTTAGTCAATGGAGTAAACTTGCCTTATTTAGGAAACTCCTTTGACTGCAGTCCGCAATTGTCAGTGAAAACAAGAGGAAAATTCAGGAAAAAAGAGTTTTCTAAAAACTGTGGAAAGTTCTTGTTTCTGTTGAATGCTGTTGAATTTGCTACCTGTGCTTATGATCCTGCCTTAATCCAAGGGATGAAGTCTCAGGCAGTTGCTTTGTGCCACTCACTGTAAACGTGATGGGCAGTATTACAAGAGACATTCTCCTGGCACAGAGCTCCCAGGGACTCCAGACTTGATCTTTTTGTCAGCTACATCATAAGAAGGGTCACACTGTGGAAGGAAAAATAAGGTGTATTAGAGATTTTTTAAGCTACATTTCAACCATGGGTAAAATTGTGGCATTGATACCAGAGCTAAAATAGTATTGTTATTTGAAACGCCACTGGCCAGTGTAGGAAAAAATCTATATTACCATTCTAGCAGCTTTGGTTCTCTGCTATGAAAAAAACAAAACAAAACAAAACAAAACAAAACAAAACAAAACAAAACAAAACACCAAAACCACCAGTCTGATTTGATGGAGAAATATTGCCAGTGGAATTAGAGCATTTCTTTGATAAAGGAGAACTTTGTCTAGTTCACTTCTTGTACAAGTTCCCATCAAGGTCGAATATGAAAACAATAGGGACCAGCAAAAGGGAAGTTAGTGTTCCTCTTTGGAATGAAGAGATAGATGATGAAACAGCTGCTAGAATGAATGAAAAAGGAAAGAGTAGAGTGAAACAGCTCAGCTTGAAAAAAATAACAAAAACAGTGGCATAATATCACTTTCTCTTTATATACTGACACTACTCACAGGCAGAAATCAATGGAAGGTACAGCTTCCCAGCAGAGAAGAAAGGAGATGCTGGTGCCAGGGAATGATCAATAAAAGGAAAGCTTTACCAGTCCCGAGAAAAAAAGAGCTGACCCAGTGCACATCAACATGTACCAACATGTGCCAGTTCACTGCAAAGGAGCTACTAACAGGAATATGACTGAAAGATGCATGTCATCTCTGTGATACTACTAAAAGATACCCAATACCACTTCTAAAGTGAGTTCAGTATGAGGAAGAAAATTCTAAAACCTGAAGTTTTAACCCTGATGTCAATGGCACAGGGAGCTACATCTGATTTATCATTAGTGAGTGCTACGGGCACAACGCCAAATGGGACATAATTAAGACAGGGGTTTCATCTAATAGTAGATGCTCTCTCATTCATCAGGAAGCTGCAGCATACTGGGAGACACATCAGCCCTCTCTGTTCTAGGAGCACATGGAGTGCAATCAAAAATCTGTAAAAATATGTCCAACAAGAAAGTAGTAGAAGAAATGGAGTTACTCAACTCGAGAAGAGTGTGGAACACCCAAGTCAGAAGTCTTTAAACACATAAAGGTCTTCCTCTGTGTGTTCTGTGTGCCTAGCAGAGGTGGACAAGGAATGATGGTAGTGTGTTTCATCCTCAGAAACTTAGACCAGAATAATAGCAAAACCAATTTCAGACAATAGAATAGTTATATACTGGGCTAGGAGGACTGTGCAGTCTCCATTGTAGGAGGTTTTAAAGATCCTAAATAGATTCTGATGATCTCTCAAGGTACTTCCAGTTATGTTTTGTTGAAGGGAATGCCTGCCTGCAGTAACACAAAGGTGTAGTACACATTCATAGAATGTAGTGTAATACACATTGCTTGTCCCTTCTGTGTCTTGTTCATAAAGATTAGGTCTCTTTCAATCCCAAATACTAAGTTCTAGCCAATCAAGTTTTGTTGTTTTTGGGGTTTTTTTTTTGTGTCGTAATTATTCCAATGTCAGGCATGGACTTAAAGACATGTCAACTGTGACTCTGAAATAGGTAAATGCATACATAAGACAAATGCTACGGCAGCTCTATGAAATATTGAAACAACCACCTATAGCGTAGTGGCAACTGGGGACTTGGCAACAAGTTTCTGCTTGTTGGAGAAGGCAGGAACTACAAATTTTTATATGAGTTTTACACTAGTAAACCAATTATAAACAGAAAACACTGCTGGGTGCTAATATTCAGTATTCTGGATCATAAAACTTAGAATGATCTCTGCATGGTTTTGACCATGGTTTATCAGTTAAAACAGTTAAAAGCTGTATTAATAGGAGCATAGGAAATGACAGTGTAGTTGAGCCTATATTCTCAGCAAGCCATTATCTTGTCCAGGAAAACAAGTAAGAAAAAACATCTTGGGAGCCAAATTTCATTTCTACTCTGACATATAGCTATTAATTTAACTATTATGATTCCAAACATTTTTGTGGATCACATAAATTTTTAACTCCTTAAAAGTCTTAACTGGGTCTAAAATGGATATGGTCCTTTCCCCAGAAAGGCACTTAATTTTTCTCATTGCTTATCAAAATGTAGCCAAATTTAAAACAAGAAAAAATTCTGTGCAATAGAACTAGCCTTCTTTTATAAGATATTCTCTGTCTTATCCTAAGGCACTCTTTCTAAAAAGATAGATATAGATATAGATATAGATATAGATGATATAGATATAGATAGATATAGATATAGATATTTAATCTACAATCTGGCAATCGTAGTTAGCATCCTGGAAAAGCATCTTTTTGCAAATCTTTATTCCAAAAGAATTTGGATCAAAATATGCCAGGTACTGTACCAACTCAAAATTATGCACAGTCCTTCTCTCAGAAAACCTGTGAGAGTCAGTCTATAAAACCTAGATGCTGGGTCCTCACGGCCAGCTTCAGTTAACAACATTACCAAGATCATGGGTTTGCAGGCAGACAGGATAGTGTTGGTGTCAACAGATCACTAATATCCATAGATCAAAATAATCTAATATATCTTCTAATTAAAGGTCAGTAACTATTTATTATGCATAGTTAGCAAGTATGCTTGCAGTAGTCATCAATAATTTATGAAACCTTCGTAAATCTCATCTAAAGGAAATCTTAAAGAAAAAGTTACTTGTTTCTCTATTAAAGAACATCAAGAGTCCCTGATGTGATATCAGTTTCTTAGTGTGTTATTAAACAAGCACAGGGGGGACAGTTTCTGTATCAGAAGTTCATCGCATACTTACTAAAAACCAAATATTTTTTTAATCTCTGTTTTCTAGATAGACAACTGAGGTGCAGAAAGGTGCAGATTGGCTCTTCTGTGTACCTGTTTGGGTATTCCAGCGCCTAAAAACTAGATCTTGCAAGTTAGACCATCAGGTCTTTCCAAAGAGCCATTTAAATCTCCTGGATATTTGTCGGGAGCAAAACTTTCTTTAAGAGGAAGAAGTAGTGGCTTTGATTTCTATTCCTAATATCAGCTATCATACCCAGCCTCAATTAAATGCAAAGTGCACAAATAAAAGCGTAGAGCAAAATCCAGGATTTCCTTCATTTTCTAGTCTACCTTGTTAGATCTTCGGCTTATGACCTTTCCATTCCTTACCCAACAGCCTCCCGGCTTCCATTGAAAGCATCAAGAGCTCCCTTTCACCTTGCTCTTCCATCACAACCTGCTAGTCTAGTGACTAGGGCATTTCCCTGAAGAAAGGTGGCTTTAATCCCACTCTGTCTCATACTTCTTTGTTAGGAAATACAACCCAGAGCTACCAGCAGTAATGATCTGGGCAGCAGACTACCAGATTTACTAACAAACAGCTACTGAACTCGGAACAGAGGGAACCTGCTGCTTCTGGCCCCGACCATATTGCCAGGTCCGCTCTAACAAGTAGATATTATGCAAATCAGGGTCGCCGGTAACACCACTTTCCCTCACTGTGCATTTTTGAATGAAAATGACTGTGACGGATGTGTTTTGTGTTGAACTCAATGCTTCTCCAGTGGATTAGGCATGGTCTGTGCATACTTGGTGAGTCAAGGCTCTTTGGGGACCTTCTCTCCCAAATTTTATGGCAAAATTTGGCATTCATGGTGCTCACAGTAGAACATCTCTGAGCATGCCTGGATTAACATGGCATAGACAAGTGTACGCTTCGCTGGGTTAAAAACTGGCTGGATGGCCGTGCCCAGAGAGTTGGGATTAATGGGGTGAAATCCTCTTGGCAGCCGGTCACCAGTGGTGTCCCTCAGGGCTCAGTTTTGGGGCCGGTTTTGTTTAATATCTTCATCGATGATCTGGATGAGGGGATAGAGCGCACCCTCAGTAAGTTTGCAGGCGACACCAAACTAGGTGGGAGGGTTGATCTGCTGGAGGGTGGGAAGGCTCTGCAGAGGGACCTGGACAGGCTGNTTCTGGGCCCCCCTGTACAAGAGGGACATTGAGGTGCTGGAGCGTGTCCAGAGGAGAGCTACCAGGCTGGTGAGGGGTCTGGAGAGCAGGTCAGATGAGGAGAGGCTGAAGGAGCTGGGCATGTTCAGCTTGGAGAAGAGGAGCCTGAGGGGAGACCTCATTGCCCTCTACAACTCCCTGAAAGGAGGGTGGAGAGAGGTGGGGGTTGGCCTCTTCTCCCAGGTGACTAATGACAGGACCAGAGGAAATGGTCTGAAGCTGCGGCAGGGGAGGTTTAGGTTAGATCTTAGGAGGAATGACTTTACTGACAGAGTGGTCAGGCACTGGAACAGCCTGCCCCGGGAGGGGGTTGAGTCACCATCCCTAAAGGTGTTTAAGAAATGTCTAGATGTGGCACTTGAGGGCATGCTCTAGTGGCAGAAATTGTAGCTTGTTGGGTTGGACTCGATCTCAAAGGTCCTTTCCAGCCATGAAGATTCTATGATTCTGTGATTCTATGATTCCTGCCCTTAGGCACTGAATTTCCATCAAATAATGTGGTTCTGTGTGGAACCACTGCTTGGCATTAAGTGCTGGCCCTGTTAAACTGAACTGGAAGTATTCTTCCAGTGTTGTTCTTAAATATTCTTCTTCCTTTGTTAATATACAGTTAAATTTGTACATTTAAATTAGACAAAATCCAGGCAGTCTTAATGACAGATGCAATAGTTATCTCACATCTCTATATCTACAGCTTTGAGCCTTAACTTTCAAGCCATTATTCAGTGTACCTTGGTGCACTATCCCGTCATATTATCTCGCCAATAAAATATCACACGCTACCAAATAAGTAAAAGGCTATGGGAACAGTTGAAAGAATTCATTTATGGTTTAACCTTTGTTATACAAAATAAATCATTAGATTAATTATGGTTCTGCATAATCTACCTGTTATTTTCTAATAAAACTGTATTGTAAGTTTCATACCATAAAGTTTAGAAAATGAAGAAAGTGAAGAAATCTTCTGCTCAGAACAGATGAGAAGCAGATAAGTAGATAAACTTTGAATCACCTTGAAGTGAGAAGACTGTTTTTACTTTGTTTACCTTCAGCTATATCTCTGGGGCAGAACTGCACCTATTATAAATTAGTTCAGCCAATCTGAAATCAGTGAAGCTAAGCAGATTTATTCTAGGTGAGGTTTCTATCTTGTACATCCTTCATTCCAAGCACTGACTCCACAGGGTTGTGTTGAAGTCCCTTATGCTACTGACAGTTAATTTGTCTTGGTATTTTGGAGCATAAGGGTACAGATAGACAAAAGCAACCTTTTGGATCACTGAATGCAATGTTGTATTTATTCTGTTTTTCCCTGCTCCTAAATTTTAGAAACAATTTTAATTTGCCAGACTGACCAACACAATGTTCTTCAAATGACCATATCGAAAAGAAAAGAAAAGAAAA
>VXBH01001272.1:0-82500 GCA_013400035.1 Rynchops niger
TTTTTTTTTTTTCCCCTTAAGGAAGGTGGTAGAAACCTAATAGAAGGCTTCCTGCCATCAGCGCAGGGGAGACACGGTCATTAGCAGACAGGGAGAGATCAATATTCCTGCCCAACCGTCCTGGTTGCAGTTCCAGTCAGTAATTATATAGCTGTTATAAATCCATGAATATCGTGTATAAGGAAAAACTAATCTCTTCAAAACCAGCTTATTTCCATAGTTAATGACCAGAGAACTACAACTGACTTTTTCACTGACAACTTCTTTGTGTTTGGTAAACAGATTTGGCAGGAATAAAATGATTGTAAGGTTAAAAAAAATAAAATACTTAGGAGCTAATATTCCCCCATCCACCATCACACACATATTTCCTGCATTTGGCTCATTACCGGACAAGTGTGTCCTTTAAGACCCAGAGATTAATGAGGCATTTTACGAGACTAATACATTTTAAATTTTAACACTGGAGTTAGCATCTATAATTGTACAATTATACGTTCGTTTAGATTTTTTAAAGATAACTAATCACAGGTGACTAGAACTGTGTGAAGAGGCAGAATTTATGTTTCTCCTGCTGTAGGAGTACTAAATCATGCAGGAATTGAAATTGTTTTCCTTATGACAGATAGCTCAGGCAAGATTAGTCAGTCACTGTTTCAGATATAATGCTTTTTTTATTAGGCATACTTTATGCGGGACTATTATATTTGTAACGTATATTTCTACATACAGCAAATTATCTATTGTGTAATGCAAGGACCAAGAAAGAATATCATTAGTTCTTGCTATCCCGCAGTTTTGAGCAGCTGGTGAAATATACACCAATCATCCAACAGCTAGCTTCATGTTAACATGTATAACAAAGCCTGAACGACTCCTGTTTGACAGAACTTTACCGTGTAGTAATAAATAAGGCTGAATTATTGATGCTGATAACTGCTAATATTATTATGACCTCAATTAAGTGCTTTTTTCAGACACATTAGCAACAAAAGGTCTTCTCTTTGCTCATTGCTGGTTTTTTCAAGTTCCACTTTACATTAAAATCGAATTGATCAAACCTATTTGCCATTTCGCTGCGAGTGGATAACCATAATGGGTAATCTATCAGCATGGTGCTCCCCTTAAAGCTATTAACACCTTTTGTTGTTTTACTCAAGTTTCTAAACGTGCTGAGAGGTTCAAAAAGGCAAACCCTGCAATCTGTTAGGATTGCACAGAGCTGTGACTTGTGGCACTCTTTTAATTACCATACTTTTTTAACTCTACGGTTAAATACTGATATTTCTGACACTAAGTAAGTCTTTATTTACTTATGAAGCTGTGAGACAGCTAAATTAAAGCTGATTAGCAAGATGGCAGCTCTGCTGCTTGCAGCTGAGGTGAGTTTAGCTGCAGCATGGCATCTCCCCACAGCTCGCTGCTTGACTCTTACTCACTGGGGCTGAGATCACTCAGCAGCAAGGCAAATAAAGGGAGCTTAGAGTTTTCTGCCCTTTGGCAAATTGGCAAATTGTGTTAGTTACATGGATACGTGCGTACAGCGTGGAGCAGGCTGTTTGTTTGTGAGAGAGCTTTTGTAAAAGGCAGGGGGAGATAATTTCCAGGGACAGGCTGTGTGGTGTGCATGCTTGGGGAATTGTGGGATTACACTCATTAAAAAGTGAAGAGCTAATGAAATAATCAGAGGAAGACTGAATAACCTGGAGAATACAAATATGGACCGGCCGTCTCCAGAAGGTTGATCCTCTTTTCACGTGAGCTTCTGTTGAAGATTTCCACCCTTCTGGAACCATTCCTCAGGTCTGAGTGTCTGGATTTTGGAGATTTGCCTTATAAATACTTGTGTGGGGCTGAATGGTAAAGGATAGAGGGAATTCCTCGTTTACCCGCTCACATCAAGTCTAGGCTAAGAGCCCTGCTTGTATAGTGCTGATGCGATGGCCAAGTGAGTAGGCGGTGCCTGCGTTCACCAGCACAAAGCCCTGGTGACTTCTTGGTGACAATCTCAACGAAAAAGCCCAGACAGAATAAGCAGGGAAGTCCTTTATTCCCTCACATGTTGTTTCTTTTTTTTTTGGGGGTGGGGTGGTTTGTTGGTTTTTGTTTTCTTTTAAATTCTCTCTGTTTATTTGCACTGCTAATAGTATCTGTGAGAGTGTCCTTCTCGCTGGAGGAGGAGGAGCCCAGATGGAGCCTTGCCCCCTCCATGACTGGTGTGGTGGGAGGGAGCTCCTGTCTGCACAGAACAGAGACTCCTGTTCCACTCTGGGTTCAGGAGAAGTGGAAGCACTTTGGTGGGAACCTTTGTATGTGGTTTGCACAGCGCATGCTGCTTTGGTGAGAGGCCATGGTTCATTTTCCTTAACCAGAAGGGGGGAAGGTCACTGCCTAGCAGTCAAAATGCAGTCTGGGGAGCATGCAAGCCTGTTGTCTGTGTCATTTCGTGTGAGAATGAGAGTCTTACGAGTTCATTCATTCTTACATCAAATTCTTTTAATTACAGAGTGCCACAGGTGAAGACAGGGATCCCAGTTCATTGCTGGCACGAGAGTCAGTGGCACTGATTTAAACCAGGTTACACCTTTTGTGATGTTAATGCCAGCAGTGGTTTGGGCCCTTTTGCTTCTACTTATGTAGTGAGTCAAAGCAGGGTGAAATGAAGAAATATTTGTGTTGGCTTCAAAACCAGATTGAAGATAAATTGCTGTTAAGCTCCAGTTCTGTCTAGCTGTTGATACATGTAGCATGGCAAATTAATTAAAAGCTTATACTCACAATATATAGGGATTTCAATTGTTTTAAAGTGGTGGTTAGTCTTTCAGCAACTAGAGGATACACATGACTGAGTTATTCCTGTAAATGGGTGCTTCCAGAAGCATAGTTTACCACATTTCCAGTTTCTTCATGTCAATCACCTTTTGTGCATTTTTATCTTGTGTTGAGCAAACCAGAACTGTCCTTTGCCCATTTTATGAGTGTCCTGCAAAGCAGGGGATGAAGCGAGTCGATGACAGCTCATCCATCTCACTGTTTTTGAAAGGGATTCTCCTACTGGACATCATGCAGAGAAGCATTTTTTGAAGCCCACCCACCTAGTACTGGTCCCCCTCCAGCAGAGGTTGCATTTCCTAAGGCATTTCTTGGAGGGGTAAAGGTGCATCGTCAAACAGCAGATTTCTGAAATGTTGACTTCACTGATGCTGTTGTCTTAATATAGGCTGTCGCTCTTATGTCAGCTGGAAACAAAAATCAATAAGCAATGAGGATGGGAGTAAAGGGAAAATGGAGAAACAAACTGGTGAACAAGAATTCTGGATCTCCTCTCATATACTTTATTCAGCTGGTGTGTGTTTTTTACCATTTCACAGGATCTGCAGATCCTGCAGAGCCTCCTGCTCTCATGAATTGTGACTGTTCCCATTTTGTGAAGGAGGAAACGAAGGCACAGTGGCCACGATAGTAACTGGTCTGACTCTCTCGGGTTTAGCTCTAGAAAGCTGAGGCAACTTGCTCAAGGGCAGCCAGCATCTGGGTAAAGTCTTTGTTCCCAAATTGTCTGTACACAGGCTGCCCAGATGTGCATGTTTGTGGGTGAGTGACACACGCATTTAGTCGGTCAGCAATTTAAGAGAAACATGTCAGTGTTTAAAAAAAAAAAATAATAAGGGTGTTTAACAAGCTCTTGATGGAAGTTCCTGGAGCTGACGCTCCACCTCCATCCCTGTCTCGGTGTGCGGGGTGGGCGGTGGGCAGTGTCCCGCGGCCCCTGGCCGCAGGAGGCGGGTGGCGGTGCCGTGGCGGGCGCCCAGCGGGTGGCTTGTGCCTGTGAGAGGGTGTCGGGGCGGGGGGCAGCGGGGCGTTTCGGTGACTGACAGTGCCGACAGCACGGTCGTGAGGGACGGGCGGGGGAGATCATTAATGAAAGCACCGAAGCAGCCACATCTGTGATTGAATACTCAGTCCCTACTGCTGTGTTTACTGCTCCTTAATGTGGCATTGTTTACTCACAATTAACTCTTTACCATTAATTTAACTCTCAGACGCGGAATTGGTCACACAGAGCCAGCTCCCAGAGCCGGGGCAGATGTGCTCTGCACACTTGTTTAAGCACGGCCCTCGTTAGGCAGCAGCGCCCTACAGCCCTCCGAGCCCACGGTGGCTGCCAGCCACCGGGACCAGGACCGCTCCCTGGCTGGGCGCCGGCGTCGAGCTGCGGCGTGGGAAGCGCTGATTCTCATCAGCCGAAATTTCACACCGGAGATAACGACTGCTTGGAATCCAGGAGATAAACACTTTCCTCCCCCGCCCCCGATTAATTAAAACGTATCTGTAAATTTAAACGGAGATGGTGGCTATAATAAGTTTTCAACCGGTGACAAATGTCAACAGCAAAAGGCCTGAGATAAGAAGATGTCAGATCCTTATGTGACAATACATGTCTTCACCCTGCAGTAAGCTGGAGCATCACACCGTGGGGCTTCACGGTCAGCATTTGTGGTTGACACCAGATAGTTTAAGTAACCCGTAATAGGGGATTCCAGGGAAAGGGAGAGAGCCCTATTAGAAGAAATAGTGGTTTGTGCATATCTGATAATGAAGCTGGGGGCTTTAAGCAGTTCTGAATGTTTGGTATTTCCCGAAACTTCTCTTTCGGTTCATTTGCCTAAAAGTACTTCAATGCACATGGCATGTGCATTGATCTGTCCAATATATCTATCCCAAAATAGACAACTCAAGTGACATCCACCTATGGAATAAGCATAGATTTCTTTGAAAACTTTCTCTGAAAACTTCCTTTGTCCTTCTCCCTCAGATCTTTGCTAGTTATATCAGTGCCACTATAGGCAATCATTTGCAGTATCCAACCTATTCCGTAAGATATGTAATTATTTCTAGTGGATTGTGGGTATGCGTTTTATGTTAAACACAAGACAACTAACAAAACACATAAGAAAACGGTGGCAGTGGGATTTAATTCCTTACCAGAGCTCAATACGTTTATACCAGAAACTATGGGAAGTGCCTAGTCTTGAATCAGTCAACACTGCAATTGCATTGTAGCCCTTTCTTCCGTTCATCAAGGTGTGCTGTACATCAGCAAGGTCCAGATTTGCTAACTGGATTGTGGCTTGGAGGTTCTGCCTGGGAACCCTGGTAGCTCTAGTGCTGCAATATTTTCTTCATGCAAAGGAGGTACAGAGGCAGTGATAATGCCCCCCACACACCCAGTTTCTTCTCAGAAAAAAAAAAAAAAGGTATCTTTCCTTCTTCCTTTATCACCTCTACTGAACTTGCCAGAAACAAGTTTGTTGTGAAGGTGGATTTGTGTCTTTTTTGATGAGAAAGACCATCTAATTCAGATAACCTGCTGAGGATTGATAGATTTTTGGACGCTCCTGACTAGTCCTTAAAATGAAGTTGTGACTAAAAAGGGCAGGGCTGCTGATCCCCCTTTGGATCCTTGGACCATCCATTCTGACATTGTGGAGAGATAGTTTAATTTGAATTACCAAGACAGGAACTCAGTCTCCGATTCTGTCTTGGGTTTCCATGATTGGGTCTTTAGGACTTATCTGGTTGGTTATTAGGCATGAAGTCTACATAACATTTACATACATATGACTGTAGTAGCTACTCAAGAGAGCAGATCAGTGTGCCCTTTCTGATGGGGTCAGGGTGCAGTCTGCTTTTGTGAGGCATCATTAGAAAAGATGGCAAAAAAAACCACAACTTTTTTTTTAAAAAACAATATAGGTTCAGAATTCCCAAATTCCCCTCATAGTTGGTGATGTTCAGTGGCCATTCATAATAATTTTTTATTTATCTGTTTTACAATTTTTTTTCTTACATTAGATTAGCTCCTGTTACATACTCATTATCTAAAATGTTATTACATATTATTTTCAGCTCAAAACAGTAATAAAGTCATTATTTCAATTATTTAAAATAGAGCTGCATGAATGATTCAAAGTGAAAAATTTATTTGATCAACTTACCTTCTTTTGGTAATTGCAGTATATCTACAACTGTGTTAGAGTTTCTATAAATTTCTTACTAGACAAATACACTGTGCATGTTTTTCTCACTGAATTGACCATAATTTTGAAACTTTGATCTGGAATGTAGGTGGCTTGTTTCTGACTGTCCGAATAAATCAAAAGGTATTGCGCCTGTTCTTATAAGGTGAGTCTTGTAAGTACTGTGCAAATTTAAAACCTCGTTCCAATAAGTGGTTGCGTTGTACTGATTTGCCTTTTAAATTCACCTTCTGTGAAAAACAGTGAAAGCAAATCACTTGAATGTGTTTAGAAGTAAACACAAGAGTCATAAAATGACAGAAGTGATTCTATTTAAAAATGTAAAATAAAAATTAATGACATTTTACTCATTTTTGCACTTACCTTTAATTGGTTTCATTTAAAAAAAATTTTGTAAAGATCCCAGGGAAGCTGCTGGGTGCTTACCTTGCTGTCCTGGGACTGTATAGCACCTGTTATTGATGCTACGCAAGTTGTCTTTCCAGTCACTTTCCAAGACATGGAAAGATGTGCAGAGCAGTCGCCTTATAGACTGTCTCAGCTCCACAGACCTCCGCCTGTGGTTTAAAACAAGCAATGCATTCACTAATTTCAATTTCCGTGTGGCTCCTAAAATGCCCATTGGCCTATTGCAGATCCTTAGGAGTCATATCTGATTTGAAAACATGTCTTCTCTCTTCCTAAGTCTTCTCCAGGCAATTCCACTGGAATTGCAGGTACTTACAGACCTCGTGCCCATCAATTCCCATCACACTCAACCACTTCATTTCATGTTTTTCATAAGCTTGTGACCAGTCACCTAAATTAAGCGATGCTGTTAGCTTTCCCTGACCAGATGAGCACACTGCATGCCTGCACTTGTTTCTTGGTAGTACTTACATACAGTGCTGCAATGTTAATTATTTTATTATTTTTTTAAGACAATCTGGATGATTGAGCAACTGAAGCGACGTTTTCCAAAGTAACCTTAGAACCAGATGGTTGGCGAGAGTCAGCACCCAAAACACTAACAGTAGAGGTGGCAGGGCCAGGGGTGGAGGAGAGGAGGCTCGGGAGCCTCCCAGCCAGCTGCTGCTGGAGGTGGCTCCAGGACCTGACAGAAGTTGTCCTCGGTGGGACACGGGAAGCAAAGCGCGGTACTTTGTCAGGCCTGCCGTTGCTGCGAGAGAATTACGGGACATTAATCCTTTTGAAATGCCCTTGCTAATTCTTGCGGTTTTGTTCCTGTGAGCCCCGGTTTCTCCTCCCTTGAAGCCTACACATTTTATTAGGTATTGTAAGTGGCTACACCTGCAGTTTTAAATGACTAACACAAATGTTATAGTGGTCGGGATCAGTGAAAGAAAAAGTTCAAAGTTCAAAGGTCAGTCTTTTGTAACTGGCGAGGAAGAGCTATGGGATAATAGCTTGTTAATGTTATTTACCTCATTCATCCGAAAAACTTTCTGTACGACTCTGTTGTGTCAAGCCATTTTCGTGGGCAATTCTGGGCATTGTCATTTGAATAGGGGTTAAATTATTCTGTTTTGTCATTAAGTGATCCTTGATTGGCAATCCACTACACAATGGGTGATCATTAGGGAAAGGCCATAAAACTGTTACACCATTTAAGAGTGAATGGTGAATGAAGCCAGATATCTCCAGGACCCGTCCCCCCTCCAAACTACAGCTGCCGGAGAAGCAATTTAAAGCAGAAACTTTTAGAGGCTTGGAACAATTTGGAACGATCATTTCTTTAATACGTTTCCCTAGTTTTGTTTTGAAAATATTTGCACTGAAATGAACAGTGGGCAAACTGGCTTATGGTTACCTAAAGCATGTCTGGTATTGTCAGGCCTCCTGATTTTATCAGCGTAAGTGGTGCTCTATTTAAAACCAAAGCTGTTCGAGTGCTGAGACTGTGTAAGAACTTCAGTCTTGAAAATGAAACTGAGCTGTGGCATGATACTTTCGGAGAAAATAATGAAAATGAGGCAAAAACCCAAATAAAATGAGAACCTGAGAACTGGATGACATAGGAGTGCAACCTGCTTAATGAAAATGCCTCCACATGCAGAAGGTTCAAGGCCTGAGCCACGGCTTTTGTGGGCACCTGGCTGATGGCTACCATTGAGATCCAGAATTGCACTTTCCAACCCAAAGTCTTACATTCTGCCAATGAATGTGACAACAGGCCTTGCAGTCTACTGTAAAGCACTTAAATTGCTGTAATGCTTACAGTAGGCCAGAGCCAAGATTGTACAATATGTAGCTTAGTAAGGCAGTGGTTCTGCCATGGTTAGACCTGTCCACGTAGGGCTGCTGTGCTCCTCTCTTTTCTCCTCTTTCCCCAGCATCGTCCTGACCCTGGCTTGTGCCTAACCCAATATTGAGCTATTTCATCCCACTGGAGAAGCCGGAGGCACAGGACAGGAGCACGTGGCTTAGACAGGACAATGCTGGTCCTGACTTGCATCAGTTAGTTTGTCATGGGACCAACACATGAGAAATTGCTCATGTTATAGCTAATTGATGGCTTCCATCCAGCGTTACCTGACTTTACCATCCTTAGTTTCTGCTGTCATGGTGCTCCAGATGACGCCGGGGGACTGGGTTTTCTAACAGCAGTCTGGATAATTCCAACCATGCTCTTGGGAACGGTGATTTTTCCACGACTGAAAAGCAAACGTAGCTTTTAACTAAAACTGCAGAACTAATTAACTGCTTAGTGATTTGTCCTTGCTTCTTTATATTCCAATTACGATTGCAGCTCATCTCACTTGAGAAAGAACATGCTCTGTGGCCTGCAAAAAGACTTACTTCTTCAACTACAATTAAAGACAGGATTCTTTCCTAGTAATTAAAGTTACGCTGGTACAGGCTGTGTAAATGGGCTACAAACAGCCCAGTGTCCGCTGGGGAGGCTGTGAACTGGGGCATGTTCTGACTGTGTTTTCCTGTATCCCCAGATGGGCAGTGAGACACCAAGTCTGCAAACATTCGCTCTTTTGCTTGACTTGGAAGGTTCCATTGTCTTTCAGGGCCTTTGGAGAGTATCATGGTGATGAGTGCATGAGATCAGATGTTATGCTGTAAATCTGCCTTTAAAAGGGAAAAAAGAAAAGAAATAGGAAAACATCCACATTTCTACATTGAAGTTTCGGCACAGTAATAGTCAAAGATGTTTTGAATAGCAATAGACAAAGGTGTTTTAATAGATTCCATGTATTTTCCAACATCTGAATTTCCCTTTAAACTTGTACTAGGTAAATGTTACTCAGTTGCCCTTTTAGAAAACAACAATTTGATTTTTTTCCCTCTTTGTATTTTGACAAATATTGGTCTTGATGAGTGTTAAGGGACTAAAACTGCTAAACATCAAAGTGCTCATTATCAACCAGCCAGCTGCACTCCTCACCGCACCTCCTCATCACACACAAACCTGATCTTTTCTGTGGGGACCGCCTCCCCCAGAGACACAGAACAAGTTCTTCTCTATGCTAACAGTGCGCAACATTGTCAAATGATGTGTAATGATTTTATAATGTGAACTAATGCCACTAGGGACCGAACTGAGACTTCTGATTTCATTACACTCACTGCTGAGACTGGTTTGGAATATGAATTTGGGGCAAAGATAAAAGGCTATGTTCATGTCCTTTAACCATCAACTCTCAACCAGTATTATTTGGCATGGATCCAGACAAGGATCCTGCTCCAGCTATCTCAGGAAAAAAAACTTGTGATTTATGTACCTTACTATAAAGCACTTGAGAGTGCAAATAACTACCTTTTACTAAGTAAATCCTTGTGCCATGATTGAAACCTTAGCATAAGTCAGGAGAAACTTCCCTGCTGCGTCAGAATCGGGCCTTTGCTGTTCCTAAAAGCTACTGTTTGTTGATATTGGTCTGCAGAGTTTTGGTGTTACGATAGTTAGAGGTGGGATTTTGTTCTTTCTGTTAATTTTTAATTACAATACAGGTATTAGTTACCCTTTAATTTAGAGATAGCTCTAGAAATGTAAAGTGCTTTTGTACACTGTGTACTAAATTTATGTTATATTCCGTTGAACTAAATAAAGCCTTTTTATACAGTGACAAAAAGTAACCACATTAGCACATGGTGTTCTTTACTTATTACTATCTGTGTTACCATGAAGCCTAGGATACCTGTCTGTTTTAAGTGATTTCATCTTTTTATGTCCTAGGAGACTGAAAAATAGAAAAAAATGCCGTAACATTTTTCTGTGGAATGGATAATATGTGAATTAGCTTCCTTCTTCATTCTGATGTAAGGAAAAAAAACCCAGGCTTTCAGTCAAACTCTCATCTACTGTAAGTATGTCTGGTTCTATTGTTTTCAAGACAGTTTATCCCATTTGTACCAGCAGAAAACCTAGGCCATGCTGGTGACAGCAGTGAGATGAACATGCTGAATATCTAGCTAATTTTCAAATGTAATCTACCTGCTAATGTGTGATATGGGAACTAAGTGTCCTTTATATACTCTTAAAGCACTTCAGATGCAGGAGGGATAGAAACTAATCTACCTTTGAAGGTAATTATACTGGGAATTACACTACTTCATGCAGTAAACTGTATTTAGTACCCTGCCCCTTTTTCCCAGCACTGTACCAGTGTCACTATTTTAGATACAAGGAAGAGTTAATCGTAAGTAAATTAAATTCAATATATGAAATGGAGAGGAGAATCCTTACAAAGATATATAAGCGTCTAAAATATAAGTGGTGATTAAGCTTGTTTCCTCTTGTGCTTACACATACTGGACAAATGATTTACTTTCATCATCTAATATATTTAAACTATCTTGGTTGTAGGGGTCAGAGCCAGGGTGAGATGGGAGGAAAGACAATACTAATCAAAAGTAAACCATGCCACTTTTTTTCTCTAGTGCCGCTAATCTTAATTGAATCAATCTCATGGCATATGTTGACAGTGAAAGATTGCTCAAACCTGGGAGGCCAAGCTGGACAGAGTTTCCGGAATAAATAATAAAAAAAAAACCTTCCTTAATCATTAATTTGTTCATTCACTCCCATTTGCTTCCATTCTTCAATGTCTTAGAAGATGTACCCCATGCAGCCTTCCTCTTCAGCAATCATTTCCAAGTATTTCTCCCAATATACTCATGTGTTTTTGAAGAAACTAATTTGCCTGTGATGAATACAGCAGAGATGCTTATGTTTTTTCTTTTTCTTTGAAGAGAAATGTAGTTGGATTTTATAGAATTGAACATTTTGTGAAAAAGAATAGCATTTCTAATGAGTTGCAACAGAACTGAGTTAATTTTGGAGCTGAAATATTTCCTGTTAGAGAATATTAGGTAAATCCTACTTAGAGTAGGATGGAGTTGAGTAGTTTACAACCTATTCATAGATTCACAGTAGCCCTAGTCCAATAAAAGTAAAGCAGAGAGGTGAAAACCCTTTGAAGTTGGTGGAAAAACTAGAGAACTTTGTGGTCTCTGGATCAGGTACCCTGGAAATACATCTGAGGGTTTCACGTTGTTATTATAAAAACAACCAATAAATAGTTAGTAATATTGTATCAGATTGACTTTTCCTCCAGGATTTTACTGAGGTTGGTAATGTGAAAATTCCTGTCGACTGTTATTTTCATTTTATTACTATTTTTGTTGCAACTAAACAAGCAAGCTATATGCACATACATGTGCCTTATTCCCCAGTTTCCCAGTGCTTTATATATATTTCATTAAAGGTTTGTCAACATTACAAAATTACTTAAATAAATTTGTTAATACACAAGATGGAGGAAGGCACTTAGTGTATGAGCTATTATTTCTGTTCTGGTCTTCATATCTGCAAATGTTTATGTTTGCTGAATTACAAGTATGAAAATCTAAAAAAACTACTGAAATGTGAAAGGGTAGAGGGATCCTTGCAGAACCGGGGCCTTAAGGGCTACGTTGAAGTCTCTCTAAAGGTAAGGCTAGATTAGACTTACTCTTTCTAACAAATAGTTTTAATTAAATAATGCTGGTAAGACTGTGAAGCATAAGGCGAAAGGTTTTGATGAACAACACAGTGTTTGTATTTCATGTAATCAGTTATGGGCCCATATAATTTAAAACATTGCTATATTGTGCATTAATAAGACTCTTGTTGTATGCAATTAAATGGTATTTGATGATGAAAAGCAGATTTACTGGCGATGTGCAATAAAATCTCTAGCATAGTAGCAGAACCTCACTAGAGTTGCAATTGTTTGTGCTGAGCATATATTGTTTACGCTAAACTTAAGTCTAACAGTGTGTACATAACATGCGCTTATTTTCCCAATACATTTATTCAGTCTATAAAGCAACTCCTTTTTATTATTCCATTTGATTTGGGTATGTGCAGGCAGAGTTACTCTCTTAAGAGAGATACACTCTTAAGTCATTCCTCAGGGATCGATTGCACTGTATAACTTGAACTTCTTCCCAAAGCAAGGAAGTCACATTTAACTTCTTACTGTGGCATTTAAGAAAACCAAATCAAATCTAGTTCTCAGAAATGAAAAATCCTTTATGCTTTAGTAGCCTAAGCCAGTGTAATTTACAAAAATACCCAAGATATTAAATAGGAAAACCCCAAACCTTTCAAATGACAAATAAATCATTTCATCCACGCTTAAAATCAAGACAGCATATTTGGTGAAGTCTCTTCCTCAAGCCTCTCCTCTTTTAAAGTGCCATCTTGTTTTATTTTGATGTATGTCTTTATAGCAGAATAATTAATGTTTTACAAATCAGTGATGGTGAAGTTGTTCACATTATTCTGGGGGCAATAAATCCACATGCACATAGTTTTGTATTATAGAGATCATTTAAGTGAGTGTAATTTTAGCATTTTGATGACAGTTTTAGGATCCTACCAAGCAGTGATAAAGCTAGCAGTTATACTATGTGATAATTCTGCCTTTCATTATAATGCAGAGTTTCTCCATACTAAATCAGGCCAAGATGCAAGCTATTACCCCTGGGCAAAATTCATTCATTATGCATGTACGTTATTCCTAAAATTATTGATAATACTTTTCATAATAGTTATTTTTCATGCATTAACTTTTGCAGTTATATTAGTATTAAGGATACATTTCTTAGTCTTGAGTACTTCTTGAATAATAAATACAATCTCAGAGCCTCTTATAGTTTCTTTAAGTTGAAAGCTATCGTCAGTTATAATGCTGTAAGTCCACAGTGCAATTATGAAGTGGCGTATTAAGCTGGATTTAAGGGAAACATTATCAAGAGGGTAATGAATGCTCTGTGTGTCACTGCAGTGGGGTTCAAGACATGTCCCAGAAACCCTTTTTTTGCTTTAAGGAAAGTCAGAAATGATGCTGCCGAAGCCGATTATGTTTCACGAGTGTAAACTTGGTAGCAGGCTCGTCATCTTCCTTTACACAATATGCGAATGTATCAGCTGCTCAGAAGAGTCAGCGGCTGAAGCCTGTGTCAGTTGGGAATTTCAGCAAGTTGCAAGCTGGGTTTTGCTGGCAGAGGTGCTCATTTGCAACATAGGCCACACTTTTAGTGGTGTCTTAGATGGTTTTGAGGTCATGTGGAGAGGAGTGACAATTCCTGAGTAATATATTTCCTTACCTGCTCTTTTATTGCCTTACTCTTGAGATCATTGTGGTCTATAAGATTAACTACATTGCAAACCAGCAATTTTCAGGGTGGATCTTGCCATTTCTTTCTTTCTTGCCAGATGTTGCATATGAGATGATGTCATCTCCTCTGTTACTAATTGTCTTGTGAAGCTTGGCCACAAGCGAGGCAACTCAATAGCAACTCAGTAGAGGCTGTATGGCATAGGAAGAGGTTTTTGGATCTGTGGGGCTGGATATAAAGTTCAGGATACGTCCTGCGGTGCGTGAGTGAAGCGTGGACAGATGATTAATCTGTTGGGCTTTTGAGGTGCTACAGTGACATTTACTGTCACTTCTACTCTCACAGATGTTGTACCCATGGCAGAAAATGGGGTGGTCTGGAGGAAGTCCTCCCTGAGGTCAGCTCTGCCCTGCAGACCACAGGGTGGACCTGGTGGAGGGTGCAGTGGCAGCTGAACCAGATCTCTCTGTTCCCTGGTTGAGGGCATGGGAGGAGAGGAAAGGCTCTCTCTGTTGTGTTTCTTCCCAAGCATATTTGCATAGAGGGTAGGTACAGTTCAGGTACTAAATCTCTGTTTCAACATTGCTTATTGTTTAATTAAGAGATAAATTATTGTGTCAGGGTTAGAAAAATGGGATGATTTCTCCCTTTTTCCTGTCTCCTGGCATATTTAATAGTGCAGCATTGTGTTTTATTTCTTCATGTGCTGGCTTCTCCACAGGAGCCCAGCACTTCACTTTCACCTGGTCTGGTAGCAGAGAGGTTTTGGTCACCTTAGTAGCCATATGTGAGTCAGTCTCAGGAAACAGCCCTCAGCTGACGTTATGGAGGTCTTATTGAAAAGCTTAAGTGTTCTTAAGAGTCAGCAAAAGGACATAGTATCAGCGTAAATGGCATTTACTCGTTTGTGTTAATGGAAGTCCAGTATGGAGCTCCCAGGAGGGAGGTGCAGTGCAGCAGCAGGTGGGACTAAGGGAGCTGCACATCACTTTTATTCTCCTGGAAACCAGTAGCCATTCCAGCTCCAACATGTATATATCCCACGAGATTTTTACCTGTTCCCAGCATGCTACGCTTTGGCCTGGATTCATCTCAATTTCAAGGGCTTTCTATAACTATAGAGACATCCTAAGGCAATCAAGTTCCCCATGTAGGGAGCTGTCTGACATTGTACATCTAAGTCTCTTTTCTTAGCCTACTTTCTTGCCTCCTAGTCAGGGGTGTGGTTGGAATGAGACGAAGAAGGTAAAAGAGCTGGCAGGGTGGCAAGCAGAGACATTCCCCCGTTGGCTGAATGGCTCTCTTACCTCCTGTATGTTTGGAGAAGAGTAAAGGGGTATGAGTGGAAGTGAAAGCCATCCCTCAGCAGGTCCCTGTGCTTCCTAAGGAAAAAAAGAAAAAGATATGAGACACCAAACAGCTGTGTTAAGAACAAGCAGAAATAGTCAGCGTTACTCCAGCTGATCAAGTAAAACTAGGAAAAGGTCTAGTGTTCATTAGACATTTTGTTATCTTCCAACTGTAAGAAGTGCTTTCTTTGGGGAATAACTTCAGAGACTTGGATTTTCATGGTTCGCTAACAGTAATAAATAAATCTGAATAAATCCAAACTTCAATGCCAAGGGTTGAATCAAACCCACTTATTTTTATACTGAAAATATCCTGGCATTAAAAGGCTTAGCATGTTGGGCTGTTCTGTTTAACAATGAGGTGAAAAGCGGTGCAGATGACTGTAGTGGTAACTAAAAAAATGCTAGAACTCTTCTGTAGCTTCCCTTAAGGAGATAGTTTGAAGTTGCACGCTCAGACTTTTTCTTCACATGACTAATCCACTCTCCTGTGACCTATCTTTAGTTTGATATTGAATGAGGAACAGGAACTGTAGCTTCAGCTGACCCCAAACATTTAGTTACATTAATCACAGGGTGTTTTTGGACTCTGAGCATACTGAATGAAAGACACTTTCTTTGCAAGACATTGATCAAACAGTCTACAGGTATCAGTACATCGAGGAACATTAATCATCTGGCGCATTATCAGTTCCACCAGGAGAATATGTAAATGTGATTCCTGTCAATGATAAGGGAAAGCAGAATTTATTTTTAAAAGTGGTCCATCTGGAGCTGTTGATATAATCTTACCTAAGACAATAGGTTGTAAAGATACATTTTAGCAGGACTGCCAATGAACGTAAAGAACAAGCAAATTAAAGCTATCAAAAAAAAAAAAAAAGGAAAAAAAGAAAAAGATAGTGGCTATACTTGAGTCACTTGTGGGAATTGCTGTTCCACAACACCATGGAGGAGACTTTTTCTACTTAAAAAACCCATGCAGTTTTATGAAAGCTCTTATAATTGTTCTGTAACCACAAAAGCTTTGTTTAAGAGTGATGCTATTCTTTTCTCTGCTTCAGTGCTCTTGCCCTAGAATACACCTGTGATATACTTGCCTTGTGGCTAAGGATGTGATGCTCATACTTACTGCAAAACTCTGAGGCAATGGCTCACCTTCGCGATGGCTCACTTTCACTCATATTAATGGGGCTGCTTGACTGAGGGATGCAACATGCATCCTGCTGAAAGCATTTTTGCATAGATCTTCTTATATCATTGATTAATTTACTCTATTTCTTCGCAAGAAAAAAAAAAAGTCTTTCCTTTTCTTTTTTTTCTTTCTTTTTTTTTNCAAACCTGTGCCAAATTGATACTCTGCCAGAGGGGCAACAACACAAATATGTATTCTGTCAGTGTGGGTATGTGAAAAGCTTGTTCCCTTCTCATGAAGATGTTTCCCAGCAGAAGTATTTCTTGAGGTCTTTCCTGAGGGGATTAGAGACCTGGGACAGGGAATTTGGTAGAGAGTGAAAATGTAAAACAGTCATCTCATTTCTACTTCTTGTCTCTTTAGTGTTCTTTCCCACTTTCCCAGCATCTTTGGGCTACAAAAGCTAAACAAGGAGTCCTTCAGGAAGATGAGTGCATGTCTTTAAAGGGTATGGTTCTTGCTAACTTTTCCCTGAAGACTGGAACAAATGCAGCGCCATCAGTATGCAAAGGCTGAGGACAGTACTTGCTTTGGATCTAATCTTGGCTCTACTCAAGTCAGGAGGAAGTTCCCTACAGTGAAGGAACACAGAAGTTTTTAGGATTTCTGAGCAGTTTCAGGCACAAGTGGGCTGAATTCTGAAGTCTTTGAGGGGACAGTGCTAAAAAGTATTTTTGAGAGACTAGGGTTATGAAGTCATGTAATTAATGCCTCCTCTTCTTGTAGCTGAGACAAGATCCACAAGATTTGTGTTTTCTCTCCTTACAGGACAGCATTTGACTTTGTCTTATGGTCAACATTATGGTTCTCATTTAAATGCGGAAGAGTTAGGAAAACTTGAATGTAATTGTAATGTGTCTGTATAAACAAAGACATGATTAACTGCATATGCACGATGCTGCCTGGGATGCTAGCAAAGAAAACAATGTACAGTTTCTGCACGTGCAAAAAGATCTCTTTAAATGTCCTTCTCTTTGCATGTTTAATATTGTTTGTCATCACTTTGCGACCATGTGCCCTTCACAGTTATATTTACAAATACTTTACTTGTACTTTTTTCAAGGTCAAAGGATTATGTCTGCACATTTCAATCATTAGTCATACAGTGTATTATAAGTGCCTTATGGATTCCCTTTATCGTATCTCACTGTTGAACAACATCATAACATTACTCTTAAGTGAAAGTGCTTGTTGAAATCCAGGATTTTTGTAGAAATGTCCCCAGTTCCCACTGACTGGGAGCATGCCAGTGTGTCCTTGGGACACTCAGTACGTAGCTGCACCTGCACGGATAATACTGTTAATAGTATTTTAATATAAAGCTTTAAATGCTTTAGGTTTACTCTTTAAAGGGAAGAAAATAGGTATAATATTTCTGGTTTTCATTGCACCTTTTATTTCTGAAGATTCTTCCAGAAAAAGACCAGCTACTGACGTTTTTCCTGTGTCCTCTTCTGCTTCTCTAGAGAACACAGCTGGAAGTTAGTTAGATGTTATTTATGTAGGAAATCATGTAGGCTTTCAGCATGCCATGGACACAGTCAAAACAGTAAAAGAAACTCATGACTCATTTAGGAGAGGGAGTAAACTACATAGGCTGAACTGGTATATGATATATACCACTTATCTCTCAAACTGGGTCCCAGGAAGCTTTAGGAATCAGCAGGCTCAATACACTGGGTGAACATATGCCAGCTGAAGTCTCCAGGGAATCTAGGGAGAAGAAAAAACCCTCAGAAATGACCAGGAATCCATGAGATATCTAGAACAAGAAGGAAAACTTATAATGCCTGTAATGGAGATGGTAGACTTCGACCCACAGAGCTCAGGACTGCAAGGCTACCCAGGAGTGCCCAAAAGCTGCTGACATTTCAGGGTGGCACAGGACACTGGTTGGATGGCAGAGAGATCCCAGGGCCAAGCCCAACCCTGCCTGAGCAGAGCCTGCACGTTAAGCAGCCTTTTGAATTGCTAGTGAGAGCTGGAAATGGCGAGTCATGAGATTGTCACCCATATTTCTCTCTTCCTTAGTTTTACTGTTTTTTTCATTCTTTCTTTAACTCTTTCTTTAACTCTCTTTCACTCTTCCTTCTTTTAGTTCTCAGTTATAATATCACAAAGGAATATTTAAGAGTGTCTGTAATGAAACAGGACTTGTGCTGCCAGCAGTCATTTTTCTAAGGTGTAATCAACTAACTGATAAAAATAGCTGATTATAGCAGCAAGTTCAGGCCACAGCAGTAAAAAGGGAGGCTTAGCATTTCCGTTACAAGACTCATTATTGAGAGGTTTATAGCTTGGTTATTAAAAAGACGGTGCTATGAAATTTGGCATTTGTTATTACAGTAGAGAGAAGATTTGTTGAGTCCAGTATTGTAAAGTCTGGTTTATTTTACTGTAGTCTATTTCATTCTCATGGTCTATGGGCATAGAAACAGTACATGATGAGAAAAAATATGTGCCGGTACTAGTACTAGTGGCAAAAGGCAAAGGTGGACGAACAGTTTTTAACAGAGCAGAATAAAAATTGCTGCCCAGGTCATGAAAGAGCTGCCCTTTGGGCAACTTTGAGCCCATTACACAGCAGACAAGCAGAAAGCCAGTACCGTGTAATATGCCCTTGCTGGTTTGGCTGTTGTGGCCCTGAGGTGGCCTGGGTGTTGTAGAGTCTGGGGTCTAGGACCGGCACTAGGGCTTGGACATCTCTGGAGGCTTCAGAAATTCTTCTGAATGATGAGTTGTCAACTTCACTTCTGAGACCATTTCTTCTGTTTGTTTTTTTTTTTTTTTTTTCTTTGAGATGGTCTAAGTCATGATTGATGCCTTATTAATAATACTCATGGCATCACAGTAGAATCACGCTGTGGCCTAACCCAGAGGAAACTTTCAGAAGAGGAAAAAGTTGTCTGGTTGTCTGACTCAGACTGCAGAGGTCTCCGTGGCCACTGCATTCTGGTCCTCGTGCTCTTCTCAGAATAAATTCTGTCTTCATTAGGGAAAAATACTATTTATACTTTAGAATCCTCTCTTTTAAAGCAAATTTATAGGTTGTTGGAAATTCCATTTGGGGATAATAGAGTAGTGTGTAGTATTGGGGATGTATTCAAAGATCCAGAGAAGAGAAGCTAAATTCAGAATATTAAATGGATATCACTAGAAAAAGAATTCTGTTGAAGTAAGATTGAAAGACAATGAAAATAACAAGAGAGATGGAATGCAGAGGGCATACATTTCGTGCTATACATTGAATAAGGACATAAAAACATACAAATATATAATTTTAACAATTCTATTAACTTTTGGAAATTGTTTTTAGTGCAGAGGCTGGGCTTTTGTTGACAGTTCCTTCCTTTGGGATCACTGCAATGGAGCTATCTTCCATGTTTCAAAAAGCTTTCCTTTTTTCTCCCCTTTTCCCTTTTCTTTTGAATGAAATATGTGCTCATCTTTAAGAATATGAGCAGCCTCATTTATTGCAACAGAACTACTTATGTGCTTACAGATAAGCAAGTAGGGAAAGGTATGCAAGAATTGCCTTCTTTTTAATATGTATAAAGGCCTTCAAATAAGAGGTAAAGTGTTTACATTTTTAGTAATGACAATATCCTATCAGGTCTGGGTATGTTGCTTTTTTTTTTTTTTNATTGTGGACTGTTTTATATCACAGTAATTTCCAGGGGACTTTAATTTTATTTCTCATTTATGTTTCAGTGAGTCCTGGGAATATTTTAAGGGTTCTTTTGACATTTTTAAATGGAGGTTCTCTTATCTCAATGTATGTATTTCTCTGCATATATGTTTTGCTAGAATGTTGCTTTATTTTTCTTTAATGCTGTAGCTACTTTAAATTTTCGTTACCATACTGTTGCTTTTTTCTTTTATCTGGGGAAGATGGCTTTTAAAATACAGATGGATATTCAAAACCCTCTGTTTACTATACCTGAATTGTTCTGGTGTGAGGTGAGCAAATACTAGAGAAATGTTGTTTACTTGAAATTTTCAAAGATGTCCCAAAGGCAGCCACCTGGAAATATTAAAGAGGGAAGGCTAAGGTATTTATGAGGAGCACCGAGGTGTCTCTCTCCACCAGGATCATCCTAAGAGACATTGTTTATAAATGGATTATGAACTTCAATCGTTTTATTAGGCTTTTTATTTGTGCACATTAAAGCTAGGTGCGTTATAATTGACCCACGCGTACTGCAGTTGCTGATCAAGTCTGTTCCCCAGCTACCTGAGGACATTTTCAGGGCATGCTTGTTAACTGTGTAATTTGGGAATGCGAGTTCCCCTTCGATTTTAAGTTTGTCTTTTCTTCTAAATAAGAAAATACTTCCAGGAATATGGCCATACATAGGAAATTCCAATCCTGATTTTCCAATGCCCCTTTTGTTGGCTGTTGTAGACCTGGGGTCTTGACTGCTTCTCTGTCTGGCCACCCTGTTGGAAGGGGAAATGCCTGCAGACATGGTGTGAGAGCAGGTTGCTGATGAGCTGCCTTGTGGCCTTTAGTTAGTTTTCTGTGGATTTAACTTGACTGGACTGAATACAGGTTTTTTTGTGTAAGCGGAAAAGATGGTAATGTGCGAATCCCCCATTAGACTCAAATCACAAAACCCTTTGAGGAGAAAAGAGTAGATATTTCACAAGACTTACTGGTCTGAAAATTAACTGTTTGCCTGTGTGCACAGCGACTGTCCATGGATTACCCACTCACTGCTGCCTTACAAAAGAGTCTGATAAATCATGTCTTTTTAGTGTACAACCATGTTAAACCATTGCTTTGCCAACGCGTCCCTTGGGATACAGTCTGGAGACACAAGTCAGAAGATGTTTCCTTGGTTGAATATATGCATAATGAAAACTATTGCCATTTGAAAGTGTCATCTCATGGGGGGAAGGGGAGGAGGGAGGGCACAGGAGGAGGGTAGGATGTTGATTGCGACTGACATGTGCCTTAATATCTGATGTGGCTTTCACACTTGGAAATATTCAGGACTCCATATGTTCCAAAAACCCCACTGAACAGTGAATATAACGTTGCCTTTATCATTCTTTAATCTCAGTTTAATTGCTGTGGTCAAATTACCCCACACTTAATAACCCACAGCTTGGTATATTATTTAATATGGTTGACACATACTTTGTTTTAAATGTCAGTGCTGGTAAAGCCCTGGAGTTGGCAATGCTGTGCATGATAGATGGCAGAGGAGATGGATCATCTGTTCTTTGTCTGTGCTGTTGGTATGTTGGCTGCAACTTTTTCAACTGTGACACTAGACTCACGCCAAACCCAAAGCTACTGAATGGGTAACATTATCCCTTGTATCTGATGTTTTGTAGCTGATCATTCTCAATTTCTCTGGCTGTTTTTACAGGAATGTGTAATATTATATCACCCAAGTCAAAGTGGCAAACTAGTGTTGTTTCAAATGGGCTGATTTAATTATTTCAGCACCCAGTGGCACCTTTGTTATTAAAGGATTTTCACAAAGCAGTACATAGTCTAATTATGAATTTACACAAGAGACCGTAACAGCATCTGCTGGGTAAATAATATACATTTGTAAAATGGTCTAGCTACTAATTTACACAGCCGACCACTGAGACACTGAAAGGCTGTTGCATTCTGTCACATCAGCTCTCAAATAATTCCAAGCATTCCCGCTTCTCTTTACAACTGTTAACAAAACAGTGAAAATCGTATAACTAAAACTCCCTTCTAGAAAAAAAGAAGTACTGTTTGGAGCTGGTGAATTTGACTGCAATTTCAGCCAAAGCTGCCCTCTTGTCCCCGGTTCGTGGAAAGTGTTAGATCACCTATATTCAGGGCCCGCATTTACATGAGCCCAAACACGATGGTTAAGGAGGAGGTGTAGGTTTTCATTCTGGATTGCTGTTGGTGCTGTTGCTCTGTTGGTGCAAACCTGCCCTGAATCCAAATTAGCTGGTCCCCAGAGACTTTCTCCCTGCACAGGAGAGCCTAGGGTGGGCGATAAGTCCCATTGTGACTCCTGTGTCACATCCCTACAACTCTGCTCAGACTGCAGCCAGGACATGCTTCTCTGAATAATCTTTGCCTACAGTCTCGGTCCCTTGCAGCTATAAATGGTAGGTGCTAGTCACAACAGGTCAGGGGATGCACTAACTTGTTCTGGAAAGGCTGGTTGGTCCCAGATCTGCAGATGCAAGCGCAGTTAGCTCACTGGGAACACTTTGGCCTTATTTTGCTATCTGGGCGTTGATACAGAGGCACAAATTTCCCGCTTCTGAGAACAGCTATAATAGATTCATGCAGTTACTGGGTAACAAGATGATGACAGCTGGGGAGTAAATTGCTGGTGCAAGGTAAAATTTTTGCCAAATCAGTGAGACTGACATTCTTAGCCTGGAACCTATTAGTGATTAGCGAGAATAAGAGTTAAGATTTCTCAAACCCTCAGCTACATGCAGCTTTGCAAAGTGGAGAGAAGAGGTTTAGCTATGGCTTAGCGCTAAGAAGAGAGGAGCTCAATGGTAGGAAATGCCTTCGGTATCTTAACTATCCATGGAGATGCAGTTGGCTACCAAAGCAAACTCAAACCAAAACAAAAAAGACTGAGGAGAAAGAAATGTAAAGAAGCATATACTGGGTGATCCTGTCTCTTCCTGTGTTTCTGGCATGCAGGAGTTGAGCGTGGAAGGAGAACGTAATGGTTTCATAGCCATCTGTGCAGTAAGATGCGCAACAACTTGAAGTCTTACCATTTTGCGGGCAGGAAACTGGACAAGCTCTCCCATAGCAAATCCCCCTCTATTTCCTCACAACTGTCTTACCTATGTAAGCCACAGAGCCTTTTCCAGCAATGCTGAGAAAAGATTTATGTCTGCAGTGCAGGAGAAGGTCTCCTTCCCTATTTAAGTCTGAATTCTACACCAGCAGGCTACAACTGGGGAAGGGAATTTGGACTTGGTTTTCCCAAGTGCTCTATTTTCCATTTAATCATCATGCTTAGAAAATGATCTCATGACTTCGCAACAAAGCTTGCATTTCACATTAAAAGCACATCTGTGCAACACTGTTTATCCAAAAAAGAAAAGCAATATAGCTTTTTTTTTTTGATTCCTTGAGTATAGTATGGGACAAAGACAGGAGAAAAGAGTGGGAGAAGTTGGAAATGGGGACTCCACTTCCTCAAGAATAGTGATGATTCTTACCAGTCATACACGTTGCTCCTGCATTTGTGGTGCGTTTACTCTCACAATAATAGGAGAGGGGTATTGGAGAATGAAATCACTATGGCCTAAAAGGGAAAGACGCTTTTGAAATGCATAGTGTGGGTCTGTCAACCTATTGGAAGGCTTGTTCTAATAAATACCTGATTTGTTGATATAAAGATCTTTTTAGCAGCTACATAATTCTAAGCACAGGCTTGTATCCTTTGCTGAATGAGCAGCTGGATCTGTGGAGGATCCAGTTTTTGCATTGACTGGGCAGAAGACACCTGGAAAAAAGAATGAAATATATATTGATTATGTACATTGTCTGTTTTGCCTCACACTGCCTTCATATTGAAGACAACATGGCAATTTGTTGAAGGAGAAGAAATTATTTTTGCTTTGTTGCAGGCAGTAGCTTTACAAGGCTCTCAGCTCTTGTTTGAGTGTATCATACCATTTGTGATGGCTTTTTAAACTAAGCATAGCTTGAGAGAGTCGAGGATGAATCAGCCTGAAAGAAAACATATAATTAATATTTTGATAGAAATGATTTGGGAATAAGATTATCCATAAAAATTGGAACTATTACCCGGCTGTTCATGATGAATGGTGTTTGAGGTGGGTAAATGAGGAGTTGAGAGAGAGAAAAACTGTGTTTAAGATGAAAGCTGCTTTCAGTGAAGACAGGATCATAGCAAAAATGTAACAGGAGAAGTGAAATATAATTAGGAACGTGACATTAATACTGGATTTGCAGAATGTTGCCTAACAGGTGGGTGGAGTTTATTTGACTTTGTTTCAGCTGGAGTATTGAATCACACAGATGCAGTCTTTAAAATTATTTTAGACTGTGAGAAAAAAGGTAACAAGAATGTTCAAGTACACGAGCTCCCACCATCAGCATGTGTCCTCACTCTTTCTCTTCGAGCTGTAATAATCACCTCCTGGTTAAGATGGTTCTTGCTCTTCCTCTGTCGTTCCTTGTTTCTGCAGCTCTGCCCTGGAAAGCAGAGGGGGTATTGGGTTTCCTTTCATCACAATGACAAGTCGGGGAAACATCTGGTTTAAACAAAATGTGCAAAAGGTTTGAAAAAGAATTAAGGGGTTTTTTTTTGGCATTTTTTGTTTATGCCTGTTAGACACCTATTTTTATTAAAATAAAATTTATGAGTACAATATGAAGAAAAGACATTTAAAAGATTGAATTGTAGAGTAATCAGAGAGGAAATCTGTGAAAGGCAAAATGTCCACCAGAATGGACAACACGAGTCCCTTTCTGGACTCCAGGATGGAAGCATCAATATAGAAACATTTGTTTCAGTTTATGAACTTTTTTGCAATCCAGCTAAAATATCAGCACCACCTGTGATACCAGCATCAGATTTATTATCAGCTTCTCAGGAATTGCAAAATAGCCTAACCCCACCCGACTGTTAATAAATCAGGTGCTGAAAGCACTTCAAATGAGAACCTTGCTGAAGAGACAAGTAACTCATGAGGATCAAAGGCTCAAGTCAGTTAAACTGGCCATTTGCCCTTTTGGCATAATCAAAATGTATTTTCAGAAAAGAAGAAAAGAGAAAAAAACAGGAAAAAATCATGTGACATGATGTTTTTATCAGATGAGGACAAATATTGAAGTGGGAGCGGGCATCAGTAATTCATTCTGATTCTACAAAACTGAGTTTTGTAACATGGCAGAGTTATGAAAGCCTATGGATTTGATCCAAAGCCCACTGAAGTCAATGAGAAAAAGAGTATTTCTTTTTGATTTCAGTGGTTTGGATCTGGCTGTTGGGGAGCTACTTGCTTTGGACAGCAAGGATCCACTCTCCAATGAAGCTGAATCGTCTCTTCGCTGTATTCCCCTGTACTCCACTGACATTACACACATACAGAAAATCAACTGAAAGCCAGGCTTCTGATGAAAGAAATTGCCTGAAAAAGAAATTGCCTGAAAAATATTGCAATCTCCAGCTTCCTGGATTAATTAATAAAATTACTTGCTCATCAACATAGATTACATGCTGGGCATTTAGCTGGTATGCTCTAGGGAAGGGGTGAGAGAAAAGTTCAGAAGTGGGTGGAGATGTAGGGAAGAGAGAGGAGGACACAAGTTAAGAAATATCATGAATATCGTTCATGATTGCAGGAATATTTTTTTTAAACACTGCGTAGCTCTGATTTGCATGAACAGCGTTTGCGTGGCTAATAAGCTGAAGCTGTCAGTGACATTATCATTGGCAGCTTTACAGGAGCTATATTTTCACAAGCTGTAATTCTTCTTTTTGCCCTTGCAGTGGGTGTAAACTATAGGGTTTTCATTATTCAGTGCCAGTGAGTCTCCACTTATGTTTGAGTTTCCTCTTTCTTTCCTTCGTCCTTTTACTGGCGGTCTGCAGTACAAGACAGGTAGTTGTTATGAACTGGGTGTTTTTTCTTTTTCTGGATGACCGTTCAAGTCATAAAGAGAATGTGGAAGAATTTTTGGATGACCATGTCACCATGTGGCAGTCTGGAAGGGGTCTGTATGTCAGGGTAAGTATGGGCTTTGTGGGTGCCTGCATTACCCTTGGTAAGTGATGCATTGACCTTGTGGGCAGCAGAAACAACCACAGAAGGAGTGTTAGAGAGTGAACAGGCAGGGCCGAGGCACTTCTCCTACACTTGGTCGTGAAGCATATGTGAGTCACAAACAGCAGTGTTGGTGGAAGTGGTGTTTTGGAAGAATTTAATGTAGAAATCCATGCTTTCAGGCTTGCAGTTGTAACGCTGAGGGATAAAAGCTCTCTTTGTCCTGGATACCCACGTGCAGTGCCACTGCTCTGAGCAGAGTTAGTCTGGGTTATAACTGGTGCAGGAGGGAACCCAGTCATGTTCCTGTGGTAGTGCAGTACACCTGAAGTCAGTGCAGAGATGGATGACTCACTGGGACAATGTGACGCTCTAGATTTTACTGTTTGCACATGCAGTTGGTTTTGTGTAAGAAACTGGAGAGCAACCTAGTTTATACTGGGTTGAGGGTGTTAGGAAATCTGGGGAGTGGAGTGGCTGTGACCTGTGTGGTTTCAGTTGGGCAAACATCAGACAAGAAATGAGCATATTTGCCGTCCCTCTTTGCTTTGCTTTTGCAGGATATCTGACGGTAGGAGATCATTGTCATTCACATTCACTCCCAGTGACAGATCATTCACTCCAAGCACTGTGCTCTGAGAAGAGCCATTTCAAGCTTTGGAGTGATGTCTCCAAACGCGTGGTTCCACCGGCCGTCTTTAGTAGGGATTCACAGAAGTACAGCTCCTGGTGTTTGCTGTGCAAACCAGGGGAATCTTCACCAGCCAGGCTGTGGTGTGCAAAACTAGAGCTGCTGCTGATTCAGCCCAGAGACTCATTTTCAGAGAGCTCGTGTGTGTTCTGCATTATTAGTGGCACTTGGAAAAACGTTTTTTGGTCCTATGCTTTAAAATTAACATTGAGCAACAAGCCTGTTTTGTTTAGGGTTTATTTCTCCATTCACTTTGTTGGCAGCAGAGTTGATGCTGGCAGCAGAAATGTCAATATTTCAGTCTTTGGCCTTCTTTGGCATATTAAAAGTACTTGAGTATAATAATTCTCAGTGTGGCATGCAGCTCTTATTGATTAGTTTTAAAGGCAGCACATTGCAGCTTGGGCTCCCCTTTGGAAAGCCAGGCAGTAGGATGTGAGGGATGGGAATGTGTACCAGCTCAGGGTGCGCATCCTTCCTTGACGAAGCCTGCGCACCTCACAGCATGAGCTTCCAGCCCTGCAAAACAGCAACAGCCACCTGATCTTTCATCAGGCTTAATTAATCAGCTGCTTTTTAAAATTATGAATGCCTAATGTGAGATAACCCACTGGAAGCTTTTTGATCCATGTAGATACCAGAAAATCTTAGTCTTTTTTCATTATGTGTACTAGGGGAAATTAGGAGTTCTGGAGTCAGGGAATTGGGTTTTCTATGGCTGAGACTGGTCTGCGCTGTTCTTTTGATACAGAAATTTTAGGAACATTGATGGGTGAAGCAGACACATAAGCTGTGTGTAGAGATTCTGTCAACAGACCTCATGGTGTACAGCCAGCCTAATAATCACAAGTGCTTCTTTCTGTTTAAAACCCAGAAAAGGAACTGACATCTTTTATCAGAAAGACAGACAATCTGTATCCTGTGACAATTCCAGATTATGGATCCCAAGAGGCTTTCCTTACATTCCTATTTTATCACGGAAATCACAGCTAGTGCTGTTTATTTTCTATACCTCCACACAGTTTTCAAGGTGTTGCCAGCAGGACCTGTGCTGACACTGACATGTGTTGTTGTCACATTGCAAGATCTGATAGAAAACCCCAGATATATAAATATCAGTGTTTTCTTGGATCTTCCTTTGCTTTCAGTGTTTTTGGAAACACTGGTGCTAGTTAATGCACATGCTTCGTCTGTTTTGTAGGCTTTTTTCCTACTTCTAAGAAAAGACTTGTTCCTAGTAGACTGGTTTGGAGTTATTGCTCTCTTTTGTTGCTATTTTTATGTTAGGGAGCTACGTATATGTCATTTTTCTAGCTATTACTACAGAGTGGGATAAGAATAAATGTCTGGGGAAAAAAACGAGAAAACTGTGGTTATTTGGGAAAATAGGCGGCTTTTGCCTGCTGGTTTTTAATTACAGTATTCCTGTCCTGCGCCTTTGAATGAGTTCACTGCCCAGAGCCACAGTAGAAGTTGGGAGGATGGACAGCAGAACTGCTAAGGAAATGCAGGGCTCCATCCACACAGCCACACTCACACAGCTGCTCACTGTCCTCCGTTCTGACATGAAAGCTAAAATGTCACTCAGGTACCTTCCCTCTGGACTTCTCTTACCCTGGGGATCAGTAGTACACGAGAATGACCCATCCCTGGTGTACTGACATCCACAAACTCATGATTTGTCATGGTTGCAGTTCCTTGAAACTAAACTTTGGGTTTGTGAGAACAACAGGTTTTTCATGCTGATCCCCTGTGATTTGGCTTGCTTTGCCTGGCAGGCTGTCAGCCTTCTCTAAAGTTGTACTCATCTGTTTAAGGCTTGGGGCAGATTTTGGCTGAAAATACTTGTTCCTGAACTTACCTACAACTTGTTCCTTTACTTAAAAACAAACAAACAAAGTATTAATACACAATATATATATTCACACATATATTCATACACATATGGATCTATAAAAATATTCTTTTCCCCACTGTAGGAAGGCATCTTAAAGACCAGTTCAATAGTCCCATGGACAGTAGGTCACACAGCAGCCAAGTACACTGGGTAACTCCTTTTTCTTACAAAGAATTTCATTAGTTTTTATTGCCACATGCAGAAGACAGAAACTCTGTTTTTATGTTTCTGAAGCCCACACAGCACATTACATCAATCCAGCATATCCATCTCAGAAAGAAGCTACATTCCTCTTACTTTTATTTGAACTTGAGATGCCAAAAGATGCTTAAGTCTTGATTCTTCACATCATGACACCTCGTTTAGTTTACTCCTGCACAAAATGGTATGTTATCGGACCCGAGGGCTTTGCGTCATGTGTCTACAAAGCAGGGTAGGAATCAACATAGAAATCCAAAGCTTATTTTACTCCTTTCTTTCCTCTAGCCCATATATAAACTATCCAGATGGTTTTTGGCAATAGAATAGTAATGACAGTGGGATGGTAATTTCATCTTGAATTTTACAAGCAAGAGGAGGGGACAAGAAGGAAACCAGGTATGAAGGTTGCCAAATATATCTTCCATTTATCATTCCAGCTAACAGGGGCTAAATTATTTCTGAGTGGCAGTTTTAAAAGGGAGGGGAGAAAAGCAACATACATTAATATGTGCAAACATGTACCTCATGCTACAGAGGTGTCTCTGAGTAGTGGCAGGTTTGGTAAGCCAAAACATAGTCCTTCCTGCAGGAGAAGTACAGCGTGTTACTCACGCTGGAATTCTGGTCATGCTGTTGGAGCTGAAATATCTGGAAGCATACCCAGATGGGAACAGGCTCTCTACTAGTGGTAACACAAAAGATGGACCTTTCTTACAGGAGCTGGAAATTAAGGGAATAATTTTGTCCAAACAGAGTACTCTCACTTGGGGCCGCAGGAATGTTTCAATCCTGAATAGTCGTCACCATGCTTTTTCACACACACAAAAGAAGCTTATGCAAATACAAGTTTACGTATCAAATACTCCCAGAATTCAGCAAGAAGAAAGGAGCGCTTCATCTTTTGCTTTGCCATTTTTGTGCCGTTTCAAAGAGGGGTAACTATTGCTTTAGTCTGTGATAAAGAATGGGGCCGTGCTGAGCTAACCAGCTTAGGACATGGCCCATCGTATCCACTCTGTGAAGGTGTTTACGATGCTGTTCTGAAAGGGGTTATAAGTAGACAAAGCATCCGGTGAATGGGAAACAACGTGCTTGAGTCATTTATATTAGACTGTTTTATAATATGATATTTCTCAGGTGCGGACTCACATTTACTTGTCTAACCATTGACATTATTATTATATAGTAATTATAATTTATCTGTACAAATTAGGTGGGTATGAGGAAGGATTAAATGACATATAAAAAGCATACTGACTGGAACTAAATAGAAAATTCCAAGGAGGAGTCCTTAAAATAAAGCGATTGTATAATATTTAATTGTATAATATAAACTGTAATTTCCCAAAAGACATTGTATTAATCTTATGGTGGTTAGCCATTACATTTGGTCTATTTATAATCACTTTGAGCTACTTAAATACAAATTTAAAAAAGGATCAAACTGTTTTCCTGCTAATAATGCCTGGCGCTTTCCCCATAGCTTATTCATCTTCAAAGCTCTTCACCAACATTAGCTAATTATTCTTTTTTCTAATTAGTAGAAATTGACTATGGTCAAAAGGGCCATTCAGCCAATTAGCGGAGTTCTACCTTCAAATCTCAGAGCTTCTGACCCAGAGCTTTCAAATGGTTGATGAAGATATCATAAAGCGGTTGTGCTGAGCCCACATTAAAGGCAGCCAACTGGAGAAAAAGAAAGAAAGAAAGAAAGAGAGAAACCACCAACCCAACTCGGGGAAGTGTATCAAATCTTTTCATTCGCGGCTTTCCCCTGAGGCGGCAGCATGGAGAATGCAGGGCTGGATCCAGGGCTCCTCCTGCCCGTCACACAGCTGCCTGAGACACAGGGCAGGTGGGGTCACCTTGCCCTTGTTTTGAAGGCTTAAAGGCATGTAGGGTTTGTGGTGGCCACCTGTTCAGAGGCTGCTTTTGGTCTCGTCGTGCACTGGATGTGACCAGGGTCATTTAGGTGTTATTTGAGTGGTGGCCCTGTATATGTCCTGCTGCTGGCTGCCTGGAGAGGCAAGCCAACAGCTAGCTCTGGTGTGTGTATTCTTTCAATTTTTAATTGTATGGTGGCAAACTAAGGTAATACGCAGCAAGAGAGACTTAGGAAGTGATTTGGGTTTTTTTTAAGTCACATTTACATTCAAAGTGTCTTCTGAAAAGAGTGTTTCTTTTGAGTCTTCTGAGTCTTGTGTGGAGCCCTGCCGCTTGCCAAGAGTCTCATTTGCTCACTTTTTAAGAATTCGTATGCATCAGTAGCTCAGTAGCTGTAACCTATAGGTAGCAGAAACATCTCTGGAAATATGAACAAGCTCATCTTCCCTTTGTGTTCTGAAACTCCTTGCTCGTTCTTCTAAAAAGGCAGCTAAGCGACAACTCCTCATCGAGCAGCAGCTCGGTTTGGCTGTTCGAGAACAGCTGCGTATGTGAGACTTGTTTATGTTGCAGAAACTGTGAATGTTTTAACCCTGAACAACAGTGAGTGCTCCGGGAGATTAATATCTGCATTACATGGACTTGCTGAGAATAAATTAACTCTTGATGACACGATTACTGTCTTAGCAGTGTTCACTGCATACAATTGCATGGTGTCTAAGATATTAATGTGTTTTTGTGAAGAATTTAGGAAACAATTTATTTATATGACTGTGCTTCATTCCATATCACACCAGGACATCAATTAGCTACTATTGCCTGTAAAAGAAATGTAAATCATGTGTTTCATTGGTTATGAGGATAATACCGGGCCAGTAATTCACAAAGAATAATTCATTCTGTGAATTGTGCCTCACTCTGCGTTCATGAATTGTTGACAAACAGATACAACTTTCTCAAGTTTTCATTTTTCAAATGGTTATAATGGATTCTTCTTGGTTACAGTTTACTCATAGAGGTTTTGAATATTCAGGACTTAAAGTCTGGAGTGATTTTGTTTGGTCACACAGAACAATAGATTTCTTGACTGAAGAGTGCAATTTTTAGAATCGCTTGGTGTCGTGAATACTTGTGGGACCTAATGCAAATATCCTTTACAAATTTTAGTAAAATATGGTGCTTGAAAAAAAATTCCTTTTGACACTGACCAGAAATACATAAAAAAGTGAACCCCCAGAATGGTGAAAACCAGAGTAAGCTTTAAAATGGATTTATGTGGAGATTTTGAGGAAAACACACTCTGGGAAATACATAGAAATAAAATCACTCTCATGTGTAGCTTCTAAAATTAGGCAGCAAAAATTACTGCCTTATGACAATGAACTCCAGCTGCTTTTAAAAGAAAAATAGTTTTAACAAATTAACAAGAAATGTGTGGATTTTAGTTCTTACTTGTTTTAAATTTTCTGCAGAATCTTTGGCTTTAATAGAAAAAAAGATTTGAAAGGTTTGACATTCACATTACTAGAAGGAGTTGTGTTTGTGTTGGCAGCATAAGAACAGGGAGGAAAGGTGAATTTTCTAGCAAGTGGTGCTTTCTGAATAACTTGGAGATGATTTAAGAATTTTCCTGAATACCCTGGCTGCACATGAGCAAAATAGCAAATACATATGATAAAAAATTAGGTATGATTTTAATTTTCAAGATAAAGCCTAAAATAATCTTCCTGACTCAAATTAATCTTTTTTGCCTGTAGGTGCTGGCACAAACTAGGGACAATTTTAACCCTGCTAGTTTTTGAACCTACCCTCAGTATAGCACATGCCTTGGAAGTGAGGGAGCTGGTTTTCCATGATACTGCATGTGTGTTGAATATTGGATGGAAGGGTTGAACCTGGTTTTTCTTCCTCTTGCTGAAAATAGATAAGATGAAAAATTTGCAAGTGTTTCATTTTTTTGGTGTTTGATTCACACGGATACCCAAACCCTTTCTTCTCTAACAGTCTACTGAGAATCTGAAATCCATCCTCTTCCCTCATATTGCTAGGCATGCCTTTCCCATGCTAATACATTAAAAAAAATTTATTGCACTGAAGAGCATATAAAGTTCACTGCTTTGCCATGACCTTTTCTCCTTTAAATTGTTTCATCATTGTGACCAATATGGACCAAAGAGAAGATGTAAAAATGTTAGAGACGTTTACTTCGAGGAAGGTTAAGCAACTTTTGCTATGCCTTTTTTACATTCTTCCAGACCTTCTAAAAAGAGACCGTAACATGACAGCGATGGCCTCCTTAATTACATTTTGTTGTCAGAGGAAGCATGCTTTAAAAGAACAGTAACCCAACACTCCTATAGTTGAGGATTTCAATAATCTCAACCAGGTTCACAGCATTTGGAAAACCCCAAACCTTCTGTCAACTGATTGAAGCAAATTTTACGCATGCAAGAAACACAGTCATCTGGCACAAGGTTCTGTGTTACGGGGCTTGGGCAAAAGGATCCAGTTTCAGTTTGCCAGAGTTTCATGAGCAGTTGGATAGATTTCACAATGGCAATGGCTTATCAAAAAACCAAAAGCTAAAGAGCAATATGCTCCTGCTGTGCTTGTTTTCAGTAATGTTCATCTCCATAATAAATGTAAATCAGGTCCTGAATATTGCCAGTCTAGTACTGGAATCTTATAGCAGCTGAAGATTTAAAAAAATACAGTTATCGGTGGAACTCAGGGTGGGTAACACTTTATCTCCTTCCTGGCCCTTTTTGGTTGGCCACTAAACCTGGTTGCTTTATTTCTATCACAACTGCTGGTAGCTTTGTACAAAGCAAAGGAGAAAATTTCTCCTGCATCCCTCCATTTTATATTTGTGTAGGTTCTGTCATGATTTTAGCAGAGCTTGCCAGGGGAAAAAAATCAGAACAGACTGCTACGGTGATATAGGATATATGGACTTCAATCCCACCAAAGGTAGGGAAAGGTTAAGTCATTGAATTTGGCAGGAGAATGCAGTGGGTAGGAAATCCTAAACAGAGGCACATGCATTTACCCCAAATTGCAAAGGCTGTTGTCTGTACATGTTCTAGGGTTCCTGTAGCATGCCTATTAGTTAGGTCACTGAACCTGCTGGCCTTTCCTTGCAAGATGAATTACCTTCACCCAGGGCTGTCTGGGGAGCAGCGGAGGCTGTCATGGCATTTGCCAAAAAAAAAAAAAAAAAAAAGGAAGGGGCCATATCTGACTGCCCCCCTCTGGGAGGACACAGACTCTGTGTCCTGGCTCCTGTTTCTGTAGAACAAACATGCCTATAGTCTACAGCCAAATTTGAGATCCTAGGAGCAAAAGTTCTAGGCTCCTACTTAGGACTTACAAACAATGAAAAATGAAATTGGTCCCAGAGCAGTCTTCAGAGGTTGCACCAGCCTGAATTCTGTGCATTTTGGGAAAGGCTTGGAGAACCTGTATAAATATCTATGCAGTTCAGATCACCAAAGCTCATATTTTAGGTGTCTACCATCAACATTCATTGGCATGATTCTAGACGTTCCCTGTGGTCTAAAGCAGAATATCTGTTGGGATGGTGTGAGGATTAAATCTTTAGCATGTGAAAAGTGACTTACAAATGAAGCAGGCTAGATACAGCTGTCCCCACAGCCTTCAGATGCTGCTAAGGAGCACAAAGTATGGGTCTGTAGTGACTCCTGAAACAGCCACTCTTAAGAAGTATATAGAAAATGTCTAAATCTGAGTGGATTTATCCAAAAGAAAGGATGACAAGACCCTTATGGAGGTACTTATGCAGGAAAACCACTGAGAACATTGGTACATTTGGCCATAGTCCCACGCTGGTCAAGAGTGGCAGGTTCAGTGAGGTGTTAACTGTTGTTCCCACAGGATCTCTATTGCTGGCCATGGTGAGAAGGCAGAGAAGAAAGGAGAGGCTGTTGGTATTGTCCTCTGATAAATTGACAGCTGTCATAAAGAGAAAATGAATTAAAAAAACCCCACAGTGCGGGAAGAAACACAGAGACAAAGAGATAAGGCAAGAGTGTTTTGCTAACATGAGTTGTATTCCATGCCTGGGAGAGTGAAGGAGGCGTTGTTGTATCCCACAGTGATATGTGGGACCCTCTGGGAGGAGGATGGCTCAGGGCAGTGCAGTGGAGGTGGCCATGCCACACATGAGAGCATTTCTGATGAGTTCAGCCTCAAGCTTGCCTTCGTGGCCAGCATGATGGTGCCCTGTGGAGCACTGCACAGCAGTAGGTTATCAGAGAAGCTTCATGACTCGGGAGCCAGGTCATTCCAGCTGGCTTTCAGGGACCACAAACACTTGCTGCGTCACAGCAAGAGAGCCTTTGGCCAGGTTTGTTTTTCCTTTGTGAGATGTAGACCCGAGATAGACATGCAAGCATTTCCTCGCTGCAGGCTGCCCCATCTGAGGCTATCTGGTTAGGGCCTGTGGTGCCAGGACTGACTCAGTAAATCTGGGGTAGGAGAAATAGCTAAGATTCCCTAAGCTCTGCCGCAGTCTGGGTTCCTCAGGCTGAGAATCTGGCCTTGCCTATCACTTTGACATGCTGTTTCTTCAGCATATGCCTCTTACTACAGACTTCTCCACATTTCTGCCAATGCAATTTGTTTCTATCATGTGTCCCAAGCACAAATTTTTACCAGATAATGCAGAGGAAGCTGTCTCCTGTACAATTCTGAAACTCTTGTGTCCTGAGATATCTGAGGTTCCTTTCAGAGGTTTCGAATCCTGTGCACCTCACAAGCATGAATGACTAAATTTTACACGTGCAAACTTTGGTTAGAGGAGGGATTTCATCAATGACCACAATTCATTTGCATAACTTCAGATTTGCAGATACCCAGGTTTTAGCAGCATGGAGAAGTGTTTGGGAGGAATGTTATATTGCAAGACTGTGGTTTAGTCCTTTCTGTATTAGGTACTGGAGGGAACAGAAGCTAAAATGGATGAGTAAGTAAAATTTTGAGGCCTGACTGGTTGGGCAAGAGAGTCACATTCTTGGAGCAATAAATAGCTCCTTCCAGATCATGATGTGCTAGCAATGTTGGGGAAGCAATAACATGGGACTGGCCCACGTTAATGATATATATTAAAGGAGATTATGCAGATATCAAGGACATGTTTAGTAAAGCATCTATTGTCTTTATCTGTCACCACAACATTCTGGCAAGTGTTGGGAAATATGGAAAGTGTGAAGTAGGAGGAGAAAAACTCGATCTGCATTTGTTGACTGCTTGTTGACAGCAACTAAGACATTTGCAGAATGCTTTAAAAGTTTTTAATTAATTGTTGGGATTGTTTATGCACAACCTATAAAACCCATTCTGATCATGCTTCTGGCTGCCAGAGTGGGGAAGCACATTACAGGGAAGGGTTGTGTTTGTGTGCATGTGTGAATGAGCGTGCATGTGAAGAGAAAGCTTCCAAGATGCTTAATACAAAAGCCTGATCCTGAAATAAGTCAGGTTAGTGCTACAGAATGAGCTCTGCAAGGGAAATAGAGATTGACATTTCATGATGGCAGGAGAAGAGCAGATGTCTCAGCACGAGGCACCTATGGTGCCATGAGCTAGGCTGGAAATCCATGTCCTGATGAACACATTGCACCCACCCTGAGTTGTTCCCTGCAGCTCAGCTGGATCCCTGCCGAAGCGCTGCGGCAGATGGGGTGTTTCCCTCCATGTGCAGGCTTGGGATAATGTCTTCAGTTCAAGTCTGATCCAAACTTTGCTGAAGTTTGTGGAAAGAAGCCAATCAGCCATGAATCAAGGGCTTTAATGACTATTTATTTGTCTAACATTTTGTATTGTAATTAAGCCTCCATTTCTTAAAACAAAATCTCCTCCCACCCCCCAAATTGCCATCAGTTCTTCCAACAGGAGCGTGCTACAATTTAATGTAAATTGGGGCAAGGAGAGGGTGTGGAACCGTGCCAACACAAATGCTCATTTTTGCAAGCATAGTCCTGAATGGAGAATGGAGCAGTTTTGTAAGTTCTGTGTTCTCTGTTGCTGCTTAGGTTAAACTTTGAGCGGTTTCAGTTGTCCTGTTGCTTTGTCGCTCGCTTATAAATCAAATGGACTGTTTTGCTGTTGGCTTGTTGAGTGCTGGAACAAGCACAAACAAGAGCTTCTCTACTGCTTTTCAAACTGTATTTCAGTCCTGAAAAGGTGGCAGTTGTGTCATGATTTACTGCTCCTATTTGGTGTTTTTAATTGGGAATTTACACGACAATTTGTGGCTACATGATTATGTTAAGATTATCTTATAAAAGATCTAGGACAGTTGTTTGTGAAACCCTGGGGGCACATACCAGCCTCCTTAGTTATCTAACCAACTGTTGTGCTTCTCGGTTAAAAGAGTGTGGCCTTCAGAAGTGGTTTGATCTTCCTCTGGAAGGTTAAAGGTCGAATGACTCATAAATGAAGAAGGAGTGATTTAATCCGAGGAACCTGTCCTGTTATTGTAAAACAATATTCACTGGTGATGGTACACTGCTGTATAAATGACAAACTGCGCAGTGATGGAAGTTGTTATTACATCACTAGAAACCTCACCTGCACTACATTTATGACTCCATAAACATAGGTTTATTTAGCAGCTGTGGGAACACCTATGGCCATTTTGTGTTAAAGGTCAGGAGTCCTAAATTTCAGTTTGCATGTTAGTTTTCATGGGCGAGGTTCATAAAATGTGATGACTAGCATTAAGTGATCAGAACATAACCAAAATACGTTGTTGGGGGAAGCATGTGCCAATACAACCATTTGTACTGCGCTGTGCCTCCTTGAAGCGCTTGAGAGGATTGTTTATTTGCTGAGTGTTGCTCTGAAAACAGATTTATGTCACTTGGTCACAATTCCATCTCCCTTTCAACGAGAGTCTGTAATTGTATCTGCCGCCAAAGTTAGACTGCAACAGGGGTTTGCCTTCCAGGATATTTTTAACGGGGGGGCAGTCAAGTCCAGCCTATTTCAGAACATGAATTGAAGGTAGCGGTACATACAGCAGCTGCTCCTCAGTTCCTTTGCCAAACTAGATGATTAAAAATATTAATATTTATTCTTGAAGTTGCCATGTTAGACAACGGGCCAACTGGCTGACTGAACAGTGAGCTATGTATTGCCAAGTGCATAAAATAAAGAAAAATTTTAGAGAAAATAGTGTGTGTTAATGTAAACACTTTTCAGTGTGGTTTTATGTAGGTGGTGTCTCCGTGTAGTAGTCCTCCACAGGAGCATGTGGCCACTCTGTAAAGAGTAAGAAAGAACTGCTGAGTGCATAATTCTTTTTCATACTTTTGAAGCATTTCAGAAGTTAAACTGAATCTCTGTTTGGAGACTAAATTGCAGATACACTGTGGGAGGACAGAAATCTCCCTCGGGTTTATGCAACATTGTTCTCAGCTCCTTTTCTGTGGCCTTGTCTAACTCATGCCACACATGAATACCCGAGTGCTCCTTTACATTCCCCACCCATGTTATTGCTTCAGGTGTTGTACTGTTGCTCAGTGAATGGTAGCAGATTTTTAACAAATTTGCAACAGCAATCTGGACTACTGAAAGGATTATGACTAAACCGATAAATTACTATTGTCTGCTTTCATCACATGACAGATTCCCATAACCCAGTCCAGTGTGGCTGAAGGTTTTATGCTGATAAAGATTACCGGGTTTACTTACATTTTAGAAACACTATTGTTCCATTAGGTTCATAAACAATTGTTAGTCGAAGATCAAACAGAGATAATTACTGTTTTTTTGCACTTTGGAACACAGATGAGATGATTAGAAAAATCTGAAAAGGTATGAAGCAATAACGAAGCTTCTCTTAAGCAATGTCAAACGTCTCTTTCTTGTTTAACAGCATTTTGTATCTCCATCAATAATCTTGCCAATGGTCATATAATTGACTATGCTAATAATGCTTCTTTTAGTCTTTTTATTACTATTATTGCTGTGAACCTACTTACGAGCAATCCACTGTAATTAGTAATTAATCTGATGATTGTGTTGCCCTATGCAAACGTGAGATGCAGCATGTTGATTTAACCATAGCAGCCTGCGTCTCCACTCCGCACGTTGCTGCTGCCATGTGCACCAACTCGGCACGGTGCTGCCTGCAGCCCTTGCTGCCTGTGCAACTGCCCGCGCTGGGATCTGCCGGCTCCGAGATGCCTTCATGGGGATGGGGACTGGGGATAGAGAGGTCCATGTGTCACCTTGTCCATCCTGCCTGGCTGCTGTCAGCCCCTGTGCTTTGGGAGCTCCTGGTGCCAATGCCATCTTGTAGCATGCACAGCAGAGAGGAAAAGGCAAGACTGGCTGACTTGGCCAGCAAGTACTCCTGTGAAACGCGTCGTTGAGTATTTAACATGGAAGTGTTTCTACTCCAGTTTGGTGTTTCACATGGAAGCCATTTCTTTCTCGCTTTCTAAACATTGCTTTTGATTCTCTTTTCCTTAAATCCCCAAATTATCCTCATCTGTTCACTCTTGTTTGCTCTGGCAATCTTGTAATGCTAGCATTTGCCAACATCCCACATCCCACTTTTTTTTTCCCCTTTGCTTAGAATAGGAAACAAATGTGATAGTATTTATTGGCAAGTGGCGACGTTCTTGTGGTAATCATTGTGCTGAGAGGGAGAGGTGAAGAGAATTGAGAATTCCCACTTGAAAGCAATCCCTTTATTTGTTTTAATTATTGCTGGTGGCCGTTTAGTATTAGAACTGCCATCATTTTTTTTTTTTTTGCAGGGGGTACACAGTATTGGAAATGAAAATGTAAAATGTCTTCTAAAGAGATAGTGCCAGCCATGACTTAAGCACCTGATCCTTGGAAATCCAGTCTTAACTTGGCTTCATCTTATTCCCTGTGGCAACGGTGCAGCAGTAGGTACTGATCTCTGCGTCTCAATGCACTTTCTAACTGTTCTCCCTGTTTTATAGCATAGTGGAAGGTTCTTGAAAGTCACTATTAGAAAATTATGTGCTTGTGTGTCCCTGGTATAGTTTTTATCCTTCTCTAGACAGGAGTTAGAACAGGGCATTCAGCAAGCCAATATGGAAGCTGTCAAGAGCCCGGTAGAATGTGAGGTGGCTCTAAGCCATTATAATGCAGGAAAGTGATATTAACCCAGTGAGTGGAAAAATTAGCTTTTAATGTTTTGTAATCACATGTAAGTGTAAAAGCTGAAGGCACAAATCAGGTTTAGGGGAGATAGTGCTATTCAGAGAAAAAATTCAGACCAAAAGGCAAAAATATTTTTCCATCCAGCACTTACAACACGGACCCTAAACCTGCCTAATCCCTGCTCCACATAATCACCAAAAGATAGCTGTCAAAAGTCTATGTATCTGTATAAAGCTGGAAATATTTGACACTTTGTAAGTGTCCCTGAATTATCTGTCTTAGCAACGTGCACCTCTGCTGAGCTGTGCAAATACAGCAAAAGGTAGGGTTCTGGTGAAACCAGTACTTACACACTATCTGAGTGTTGGAAGTAATTAATCTTCAACTGTATGAGGCTCTTTGTGATGTAAAGCAAGTGCTGACACTTTTGTGTAAACATGAAGATTAGCATATTTACAAACTGGTAGATGTTACTTTGATCAGTGGCTGCTTGCACTGGAAAGGCATGCTGGCATGCGGGTTTGCTCTTCATGTGACAAAGACGTCTAATCCTTTTACACTATTCTCAGATCCATATTTAGAATTCTGACTTGTGTTTTCTATATCCACTTGAGCTCACTGTTTGGTTTGTTTAGCAGTGTTCATCCACTCTTTATACTCACTAGTGACTCATTCCAGTTTGTTTTCTTTGCAAAGCAAGCAGTAAAATTCCAAAGTAGTAAATGACCTGGGTGAAAAACCCTTAAACTCCTTTCGATTTAATTACTAAAGCAAATTGGAACCACTTGCAGTCAGGCTTTTTGATGGCCCGTATAAAGATCTTCACTGTTTTCCTTCTGGTTTTTAAGTAAGTTAGTGTGAAAATTAGCCAACCCAGCTCCAGCCTACTTCTAATGCTATTACAGCAAGACTTTTATTTCTGTGTACATTTAAACTCATCTGGAAGACTTTGAAAGAGGCATCCTAGGTGCTTGTTTTTATTCATTGTAATTTAATGGTAGACTGTAAACAATACATAATTCATTTTAGTGCAAATTATAGCTTTACATACTCTAAACTGGTTAGTGACAGGGGATCTTGTGGTAACAAGATAATGACCTGAGCAGGTTAGAACAGGCTGGGTCTTATCTTTTAAGAAGGATGAAATAATGTTATGACATTGTCAGCATATTGTCTAACATGCTAGGATGCTAGCAGCTCATTACTTGCGTGCAACCCATGTGCCTGAGTAAACGATTGCAAGATTGGCCCTTCTAGGTGTACATGCATTGGCAAGACGGGACACGCCAGGTGACCACAGAACAACAGGAGAGATGTGTAGTTGAGGTGGGCCCACACACGCTTGCAGAGGAAAGTTGAGGCTGAGTCTGTTCAGTGGGTGGGGTACTACTGCTGTTCTCAACGCTGCTGCCTTCGTTTGGACACGGAGAGCAAGGTTGCTCAGCCTACCCAGAGTTGTTGGAGACGGGAGACACATATCTGCTTGGTCTTGGAAGCTTTCCTGCTTTCCTCTGGCAACCTGGAGCTTTGCCTCCATCCCCAGGCACACCTGTTAACTTGTCAAAGATGAGGAAACTCCTTCTCACCAACCTACTGTCTTCTAGAAGGTGTGAGGTTCAACCTAGACTCTTTAGGCACTTGACTTGGCTCCTATCCACACACTAAAACTTCTGATCTGATTTTAGGGCTCTGACTCAGTTTCCGTTTGGCAACAGCTCCCAGTGATAAATGCATGATTCAGAGAAGCAGCTGCCACCCAGCTGTTTGCCCTTATGGCACAACTGGAAAGACTACTCCAGCATTTTACCAGTGTTTTAAGCTAATATGTTGGCCTGTAAACTTGAGATGCTGGAGAAGGACTACCACCTCAGTGGCTGTTGTCTGCCTTGCCCAGAGTGGTAGGCTCTCCATGCAAAATGAAAAGAAAAATAAATCTCAGCCATCTATCTAGTGTCTTTCAAATGGATCAGAGTGATAATTAATTTCATATACCAAAGGACCCCACCAGTTTTCCAGCCAAGCCAGACATCTATGCTTACAAAGGCTGCCCTGAGGCTCTTTGGTGGGATATTAGGCATTTTACTTTGTTAAGAGACAGCTGTGAATAACGCATAAGAAAGGCATATAATGATGTCCTGTGTCCTACATTCATTTTTCCAGGGTCAGTGTCCCAGGTGCACCACTGAGGGCAAGGTTAGCATTTTGCCCTGGAAATATCGCAGTCTGTAGTCTGCAGTCAGACAAATTTAGAGACAGGATCTGTGTTTTGATTTCTTGTTAAGCAAAGTAAGCAGGTGAAGTGCTCAGAAAAGAAAGTGATATACTTTTCTTGGGTTACTTGCAGAGCGTCACATTTATGTTAGATCTATTACTGATTAAAACTCTTGTTAAACCTAGGATCAAAAAGAAAGCTCGACACCTCATTTAGCTCTTTTCATGACTGGATTAGCCTAAATAGAGCAACTTGTCTATACGGGAACAGCACAGACACTTAATTTTAAAAAAATGTTTTCCTATCTAGGCATAGAAACTGTCAATAGAGTATATAAGTAAGGAGTAGGAAAATGTTTTATTTGATTGCAGTGATGAAAAATGAAAAATTATTGGGTGAAATCTTGACCCCACCAAAGTCAACAGAGGTTTTTCCATGGTATTCAGAGAAACCTGCTGTATTTCCTATCGATATTTAAGGGGAAAAAAACCCTCCACTTCTGCAGGTTATATCGTTACTTATTTAAAAAGGAATAGCTGGTTGCACATTTATTAACTAAAATAGTGTATTAACTGAAACCTTCCTAAGTATATATTAATCTGTGTTGTTTACAACAAGCATTCAATATGTCTGGGTTGCTTTTAACTTAATATGCAGATTAGATGACATGTAGTTAATATTCTAAACAAAATGGAATTTCGGTAGTTTTACTCTCAATGCCATTATTTGTGTCTTCATCTTTTTCACATGGCAAGTGTTCAGCGCTTCTGCAACTTAAATGCACAAGCAGCCAGGGAACGCTTTGCAGCCAATACTGGAATATAAGTCTGGATCCTTCAATATGATTCCCTCCTGTTTCTCCTGTGAGGTGCTAAATATGGGCAATGGAAGAGCCCATCTCCAAGTTGCCGAGCCTGGTCTGTCTTGCAGGCCAGACCCAAACATACGTTAACATGACCACAAGTAAGCAAGGCAGGCTCGGGCCCTTGGGATTGTAGCTTGACGAGGGGCTAAGAGCCAGGAGGAAATCTCTACAAAGGCTGCAAAAAGGGAATAGAGTCTCAGGGCTGCAATAGTCCTGAATTTGGGGCTGGCAGGCTGATTATTCAGCTCTGTGACACTCAGAGCCCAACCATGAACATCATATGAACTTTGGTGTTTTTAATGTTGTCCATGGCGATGCTGTAGTAGGCAGGACTGACCCTTTTATGCTCTCACAGGTCTTTTTTTCTGACAGTTTTATGGGAATAAATAGATAAAAATCTTCATTTTAGGAAAACCATGTATTTAGGAATTCTAGGATGCCAATTTCATGTTGCCCTAGAGCATTTTCTGCAAATGTTAACATGCACATACTATTTCTGGTGATTAAAGCAGAGTATTTTGACTTTAAAGTGGCATCCTCTGAATAAATCTGTCTCCAAATGATTTATGCATGCCATTAGGATTTAGTGCTGGTAGTTGTCCCGGGAAGCCTGATCTGGTCTTTCAAGAGTTGTCTTAGCTTTATCAGTCCATTTACATGTGGTCATATTTCAACCTCCAGGAGCTTTAAAATGTTTAGTACACAGAACACAAATTTAAGCCTGTGTTTGTTTTTATTGGTGGAACCTCTTTCCTTTCTTCAACATTCTCAAATGTTCCCTGGTTTAAGTAGAGTTATCTAAGGTAAGCCACTCTTGCCCTTACCAGGGATATTCCACTTTGTTCATAAGCACATAACATAACTCTAGTCCCCAGTGATTTCATTGTGAAATTAAAACCCAGACACTCATCCAGATGTCTTAGAAGATAAGGGCAGGCCTAATCCGTATGTCACAGAGGACTTGAGGAGCAGGAATTCACCTATACATCATCACGTTGTTATTAGCCTGGACCATGGCAAGCCCAACACAAACATTTTCCACAGGGCTTGCATTCAGGCTTGGCAGTGTTAAGAAAATACCCTCCAGCAATGTGTTATTTTAGGCTGAAACAAAAGTAGACATGAATGGAAAGAGGAACAGAGAAGTATTGTTTTTATTTTCAATGTGAACCCATAACTTGTGTTAAATGAAAATCTAACCAACTAAGATGTAAATACCGTCGTGTTCAAATGAGCTATCAAATATCAACACATTTATTTTGTGATGGAGTACTGATGCTTGTCTTAGGCACTGTGGGAAGGGCAATTTAGATAGTAGAAGCCAAAAGCTTTATCTGATTAAAACTGATATGATGATTGATTTTGACAGAGAGAAATCTCTTCCATTGCAAAAAAGAAGGCAACAAAAACATTGTGCACTTGTCACTGATTTGAACGGTGGCACTGAAATTAAAAACAAAATGTGGGCCCATGGAAGAGGCAAATTTTGCCTCTATTTTTTGCAGTTCTGCCACAGAAGTCACCCCCAAAGCTGCCATAATTGTTTTATAAAATCCGTGGAAAACCCTTAGGGTAGGGACTAGAACCCACCTCTCCAGGAGGTGACCCAGCCTGCGCAGCCACCCGTTTCTGTCTGTTCGTGCCTTCGCTTGGTGCTTCTCCATCTCGCCCTGCGAGCACTCCCAAAAGTGCATAGAGAGATGTTACAGGATAATGATGAGGCCGAGTTTGTGATTAAAACATTAAACTGGGAGTTAGCTGGTTTGGATTCAGCTCCTGCCTGCGCCACAGATGTTCTGTGTGGCCGTGGCCATGTTTTTGATAAAATACATCCCCGTGCCGAGAGCCAGCTAGAGGCTTGGATGCCGTCTGATGCTGGGAGACAAACAAGGCTTACCCACTGGTTGAACATTATACAAGGATATTTAGAAAACTCTAAGGGCATGTAAGCTTTGTGGTGTCCTTCAGCAGAGGGCTGAACCTCTTGTTTATAGTTAATGCCTCAGTGCTCCCTCTCGCCAAGCAGGAAAACTGCAAGGTTAATCACATTAACATTTGTGAAATACTACTGAAATATAAGGGACACATAAGTGTATGACTATTAGAAGGAAAGCCTATAGCTTTGAAATGAGCTGCCTGGAGTTTATGCACTTACTGACTAGTCTGATTCTCACAAGCATGAAAAAGTGCCTTGGAAAAATCTTCAGAAAAAAAGAATAAGCTTTATTAAGAAATTTTGAGGGTTTTTTTTTTGTTTTTATGAATATCAACTGTAAATTCATGCAAAGGTATTTATAAAAATCATGACTAGAAGAAAGGGACCCAGAAAAATGGCAGGACAGAGAAATACTTTCTCAAACGGAACGTGGGTTTGATTTTTTTGTTTGGGGAGGCGATCCAGGTTACCCTAACAGAAAGCAGAGACACATTTCAGCTAGGGTCCCTTTGTGTACAATGCAATGGCAAAGCAGTTCAAGAACAGTTCATCTGTGTGAAAATATGACCCTGTATGAGCCTGGAGGTCAACGAAACCACTGTTGATCTGCTCCGGGCATGCTGGTCACTGCTTTAGGGTCACTTTGATTTATGTGCTTGGATTTTCCACTTCCAGAAGAATAAAATATGGGTGACTGTCTCTTAGTTGACTCTCATTTGTTGTTGTAGGCATGCATTTTTCTCAGAAATACATGCTATATGGAAAAGTCTGATAAATTTCATGCAACGATATAGAGTGACACTTTTATGGAAGATTAATGTATTCTCAGTCATAATTAGGAAAAAAAATATGAAAACCATGGCTTTTTTCTGGTTTCTTTTAAGCAATGTATGCACTTGCCATCTCTCTCTGGTACTTAAGTGTCTACTCGTTGTTTGAATGTTTAACAGTTTTTATGGACTTACTTTTAAGAATTAATGGTAACACCATTTAATGGATGGGATAGTTGAGTCAGAGGCAGACTCAGCTAAAAGAAATCTGTAGCAAACCAGAAAGTTAATAATTACTGACTGCTCTAACTCCTGTCCAACTTCAGAAGTAAAATGAATGGAAGGTTTAAATTTGCTTTCTTACTCCAAAAATTACAACTGCTTCCCTGCTGAGAGGTCTTGGGAGCGTTACCACAGGTGGTCACAACTCCACAGAGAATTTGAAGCATGATCTTGAATACCTCTTGAAGTCTGGCAGAGACTCCATGGTGACACTGTGGGCACCATCTCTGGAATGCCTTTCTGAGCATTTCACTGGCAGGAATTGGCACCAAATAATTTCTTCCTGCTGTGCAGCTCAGCTGGAGGCATCAGGAGGCACAGCACACCCTGCCTCTGACACAAGGGAGATGGGACAAAATGTTGTCTCAGCTGGCACCAAAGATTTTATTCCCTGGATCACGTCACATCATTAATTTCAATGCAATTAATACAGGGGGCATCTGAGTCAATATGTCTGGTTTTTTTTTTTTTTTCTGGTTTTCTGCAAACCTCAGCATTTCTGGCTTCAGCGTCACTTGTCATTCCATTGGTGAAAACAATTATAGGTAATAATTGCTGTTCTAGAGTACTTCTATCATCTGCTATTCTAAGTACTTCTATCAAACACCTTAATTTGTCCTATAGGACTCTTTAACCCCTTTAAACTTTCAAAAACCCTATTAAGGAAGGTCACTGCCATCTGCTTTATATGAGACTGCTGAGAGCCAGCAGTTAGGAGCAGACATGAGGCCATGTAGCTTGGAGCTCAAGAACCACTGCTCGCCCAGTGTATCAAAAAGTCTGTTTTTATTAATGCAGATGAAATTTTGCCCTATTCTTTCTCTACCCCTATGATTAAATACATTTAAAATATACCCATGCCTTGACTTGTTTCATCTCATAAGTGTTAGTTCAACTGATTTTGTAGCTACAAGGGAAAATAGGTGTTATTTATGGAGGATGGGACGAACAGGAAGAATACTGCAGAAGTGTAACGTATTTCTTTGTTATTAATACCTTACTTCAGACAAGCTGTTTGGTCAGGGTTGTATCTGTGTTCAGAAGGCATGAAAGAGTAGTTGAGAAAATATGACAAGTGACTTTGCTCAGATATATATGCACCGATTTTACTGACACTTCCATTATTGAACCTAAATATCAGTTTAGAAACAGAATTTGAACATGCTTTGACAAACAACAAGTCTATGACTGTGCCGTAACTTCGGCACTGTACTTTGTTAGGGAGTTTTGCAAAACCCCAAAACCCTGGCTTTCGTACAGTCTGTGAACAAAACATGGGGCTGGAGCTGCCGCGGTTGTGAAATGTTCAACATGCTTCTCAGTACTTGTTCCTTAGAATAACTGCTTCACAAGCCTTCTCCTTCAAGACATGCTTAAGGCTGCTTAATACCCTCTTAGTTGACATTTCTGTCAGCACTCAGCACTGTGAAGAGTTGCTGAACTAAACCATATTAGCAGGTCTTTACAATTATTTGTAAATGTTGAGATACTCAGATTATTGCACTGGTACATTGCCTTTGGTGCCTGAGGGGAGCACGAATTATATCTTATCTGCAGGAATAGCAACTGAGGAGCCAGAGCGTCTTATGAGATGCTGTGGTGCTCAACCCACTTCCAATCCCATCACTGGGATTGTCAGGGTACGATTTATATCCGTGAGCAGAATGGACATATCCTCTAACATTAGAGTTTCACATGAGTCTAATGCATGGGAAATGGATTTTTTTTCTTAAATGGATAAAAATATCTTCTCATCTGAAACCTTAAACTGATGATATTTCAGAATTCCATTCGGAGAGATGAAAAAACAGATGATCTGTGTTTTTTAGAACTCTTTCTGATAGCTGGTGCTTCTTGCCTATACCGTTTGTTGAAGTATTACCGACACAAAGCATTTCAAACTTTTGACTATATATTTGACTCCAGTAAGGTTTGCCTATAATCATCTGTATTTAACTAAGGAAAACTACTGTTTTCTGAAACGTATTAGTCCAGGATTGTCAGGACTGCAACCTGGAAGTTAGGTTCTTAACATTACAAAGAAGTGGTCCAATTTTCAAAAGCACTGAGCAACAGCGCCATGGAAATTGTCTAGGGTTTAAAGCTCTGGGAAAAGGTCAGGCTGGTTGTTTTGTAACCTAAATTTAAGCTCCTATGTACTAAAAATGACAGGGAAGAAATATCCCATATCATAAGCCAGTTTTTTAAAAAGAGACATACTTTTACCAACTGCTTAATTGAAAGCAAAGCTTATTTTCAATATGAGAGGAACGTATTTATGTTTGTGGTTATGCCGTCTGTGTAATTTCCAACTTAAAAGGATGTCAATTATTGCGTAACTCTACTGGCCAGTGTGCCATTTACACTGGCTCCTAAAGTAGAAAATAAAATTTGTGATACGCTTTATAGTTGTATATCTATTTATCTATTGTCTGTCTGCTGCTGGGAGCTGCCGAGAGACCTGCTGGCGTGCCTTACGGATCTGGCGACAGGAAAGACTGACTGTCACAAAACATTCTTAGCTCTTCTGTGCCAGGGCATTGCGACAGGAGGCTGTGGGGAGCTTCCATCTGACTGTAATGTGAGAGACTCTCAACGCTGTGCGCGTTGCCTGTGATGGAGGCTGAAAATTAAGGGCATTATCTCACTACAGAGCCTTACCGATAGAGGTTCCACTTGAGACTGCTGCTCCTAATTCATTCCAGGCTGAGGATGAGGGTTCCTTACCCGTAATGGGAGTGAAACCCTGCCTCGCTTCTGCTTGGGGTTCTGCCGCAGCATCGGCTGATGGCGGATTTCATCACTGGGCGGTGTATCCTGATTTGGGCATGAGCTGGAGCACTGAAACCATGAAAAGGGCAGCAACCTGGAGGATATCATGTGTGCTAGAGGGAGGGGGCACCTGGGAAGGAGTAGAAGCAGAGATAAATGTTTCTCCCTGCAAATGCTGCCTAAAAAAGGGTCCCTTGGGTGGCAAAAGGCTTTTAATATGTGAGCTATGATTTTATCTCTGTATTTGCTTATGTTTGAGTTTGTTTATTTATGCTTTATCATGTGAGGCATGGTAGAGGACATTGGTTTGTTCTCAGTTAGGGTAATTACTGTTATAATACTGGATCAGAGTATATTTCAGATTGGAAGGAGACTCAGGAGATCTCGAGTTTTTTTGGAGCAGAAAGTGAGGTCTGACCAGGTTGCTTGATCCAGCAGGGCGATAGAAACCTCCAGAGATAAGGACTTCACAGCCTCTCTGGGGACCCTGTGCCCTGCCTGGATGGCTCTGAGGGAAAGTTTCTTCTAGTGGCAGCCTTGGGAGTAAGAGAGAAGTCCTGACCGGGACTGATGGCCGGGCTGCTCTCAGCCAGTGTTGATGCTCTCTAGCCCCTTTCCATCTGTGAGTCCCCCCGTTCATGCAGTTAATGCCATAAAACAAGTACTGACTGTTATGACCATCATTCCCAGAAAGAGAGTATGCATTTCATTTTTCTTTTCTTTTTCATTAAATTGTTAAAAAGTCCTTAAGATAGCAGAATAGAATTTATGTTGGGGGAGGTCCACATGCATTGAGGTGCATTTTCAAAATCACACAAGTACAAATTAACTTTCCTTTCCATTTTCACGTCTTATGCTTTGGTTTCCCAGTGTGCTTGCTTCTGTGCTACATTAGAATGGCTGCACTTAGAGATCACCAACCCCCCTTCCCCCTTTTTTTTTTCCAAAAGAAATGGAGTAACACTGGCATCTCAACCGAGATTTCCTCTCTCAATAAAAAACAGGTCTGCTGGTTTAAGGGGTTTGAGTAAACTACTACAGTACAATAATAGCTGCTGTGATTTTGTAACTGGGGAAAATTTCACTCATTGCAGCATTATGACCCCTGTGAAATCAATGACGCTGCACCGGTGTAGAAAAAAGTTTGTCCCAGTGATTTTAAAATGCCCAACACATGTCTCTGTGAGGGCTGGTGGCTGACCTGGCCAGCTTTCTGAAGCAAGTTTCTTTTACTTCCTGGCTCTCTTCAGGAAAGGAACAGTAATAAACAGCCCTGGTTCCTGAAACTTGTTCAAAAGAAATATATAGACTGATGTTCATTGAAAGAAAAAACAGCATTTTTTTATTTTAAATGAAAGGCAGAGAGGCCAAGGCTGTTAATCCTAATGTTCTGGCTGCTCTGGAGATTTTATTGCACAAGTTAAAGGTGTGTTTCTTTTCTCTTTGTGGTGCTGGTTGTGTTGGTAAGGAAACCAATGCACAATTTACCCCAGGTAAAGATATAAACGGGGCATGTTTATTCAGAAATGCCCTCCTTCCAAGCAGAATGGCCTTGCCTGGCCTGTATTTACCCAGAAGAAACTTGCCCAGATTTTCTGAACTAGAAGGAGAAGCATTGCCCAGAGGCCAGGACTGAAAAGCCCCAGCTGTCCTGGGATTGCATGCCGGGAGTGTGATTTTGCGCAGCTGGACCACGGCTGGCACTCCGTACCGTCAGGGTCATTTCTCACCAGGTCTACAGGGTACTTTCAGCCACGGCGTGGCTTTCAGGTCCCGTTTAGTTTTGCTTTGCAGAATTGCCAAGTTTGCCTCTTTGTTTTCTACAAACTTCACAGCTCCCGGAGTCATATGAGAAGCTTAGCTATTGCTAAAAGTATTTAGGCTTCGTAGGGATAGAAAAAAGCTTCTAAGCATGAATTTCAAATGCAAACTCCACAAACAAATAAAATGAATCTTTACATTCATTGAGCTTTAACATCCCCTAGTTTTCTAGGGCATCATTTCTGACTTGTGACTAGTTGAGGTTGGCAGTACTGCTGCTGGCTCTTTGTGCATTCAGGCTGCATTTATGTTTCTTGGTTTGACATATTCCTGGGAGACTTATTTCCACTCTCTGTGCATTTAGCTATAGCCTGGGCAAGGCAAGAGAGACTATTTTTCAGTTCATGGTTTTTCTTTCCCCTCACTTTAGCCTCAACTTTTCTATCTTTTAGGATAGTAATTTGGCTATTATTCTGAAAAACACATTCGCTGCTGAGTACAATTATTGGTGGTAAGTCCTACATATCACTGGATAAGTATTGACACTGGACGGACTGGAGGAATATTTTAACAGTAGCAGGCAAAGTATTAGAAGTAAAATTAGAACATGCAATAAATTTGAACCTGCATGATATTTTGCACGTTGGAGTTTTTCTTAAGTTTTCTTCTGGTGTCACACATACGTTGCCTCCTCTTGAAAACAGGAGGAACGTAAAGTTTTCTGTGAATTTTAAAAACAGAAAAATTTTCATTTGTGTCAGGAAAGACCTTGGTTAGAGGTGTTATAGAAAGTAATAGGAGACTGAGGTTGACAGCTGAAGGCCAATGCTGTAACTGTCAGATTTTGTCACAGGACACAATTTTCCCAACTTCTACTTAAACTATTGGTTTCTGATCAATACAAAGATAGGTACTGATTTCTGGATCTTGGCCAAAGACTCTGAAGTCTTGTAAATTATATTTTACAAGTTTTCTAAAAGACAAAAGACAAGAACTCTTTTCTCTGGCCAGGTAAATGTGTGACTATAATAGTATCCTTGAAGTGTTTTCCTTCGCATGCGTAGAAGTCCCTTAAATATAAGGCTCCAAAGAACTGCACCCGAGAAGATCTAAGGTAATTTAGTTGTTAGTGCTATGCTGGAATTTTTTTGTTCCACGAGTGTTTATCTAATAGGGCATGGTTGAAATGACCCTCTTAAAATCTACTGTTAAAACTTGAAATGGCAGAAGCCTGAATCATGCAAGCAAAAGGACAGCACCTTGGATTTCTGTGCTTGAGTCTCTTGGCATAGGCAGAACACCCAGAAAACAGAGTTTTAATCAGTAGAAATGCTCCCAAATTCTACAGGTGTGTTGCTGTAGACCACAGTCTGAACATGTCTCCCTTCTTTCCTACCCGACAGTAGATTCATATTGGAACATGTCCAGCACTTTAATGAATTACAAACCTGTAAAATATTTCTTTCCCTCTGCCTGCGGTAACTACTCTTTAACCTGGCAGTGAGACTGGGTACAAATAGGCACTTGAGACTGACATGGGCCAATATGCTCCATGTGGAAACAGGGGCTGTGCCATGGAGCCAGTCCACTACACCCAAACATGGTGCCAAAGGATGGAGAGAACCCCCATGGCCGTGCTTGACACCAAGCACACGTGCGGGAGCTTCTTGCCAGACCAGGTGGGCACGAGTCAGCTCAGCCGGGAGCGGAGGAGAGGCAGGGAAAGGTATTCCCGGCGTTCCTGCTCCCGCGCCGCACGGGGAGAGCCGTGCCAAACAACATATGCGCCGTTGGCATCTCCGATTACTTCTGCTTCTGTAAGTCATGAACCATTCCACCGAAGCCAATGGCACCTCATTAATGTTAAACTGATGTGAATAAAAGGCAACTGGGACATATATGTTTCCATACCTTTATACCGCTGGGTCTGATTCTACTTTTGCTCACACTGGTTTGATATTGATATGATTCCTCTGGCTTCCATGACATGAATCTGTATTTAACCTGGGTCAGCAAGATCTCAGTCAGCTTCATTTACTTCAAAAATGTGTGCCTGGAGCTGTTGGGAAAGGATGGGTCTATAAAAGAAGAACAGGAGATGGGAGGTAAGAATAGGAAAGGGATCAGGAACAGCTTTATATTTCTTGTCCTTGTTTGCCTACAGTTTGTTGCCTTTGTCAGTGAAAAATGGGAGAGATGAAAGAAGGGAATGTCTCTTGAGTTAGTGGTTGTCTTCAGGCTGAGCAAAGCCCTGGGGTAGAAGCATGTTAGTCCTCCCTCTTTCCCTCATTTCAGCTGTTCTGTGTGTTGGAAAAAAAAACAACAACCCTTCTTTTTTTCCAATACAAAATAGGAAAGAACTACAAGGAAACCGAGCAGATTATTTTTTCCACTTTGCCTTAGGGTTTCCTGGAATTTTTGCTACTGTACATTTATTTAAAGTAACCCTATCTGTTTAAATACATGCTGATCTTTGGTTGCTCTGAGATCAGAATCAGCCCTGAAGAATGCCTTTTGCTTGCAGTCATTTTTGTATTGTCAGTTCCTCCTCCTCACCCCCGCCACGCTGACCTCCGGGGTATCAGGTGACGGTAGGATAAACTGCAACACATGTGGTCCTGGCCAGAAGGCAAGCTATGATCCAGAGCGATACAGAAATTGTGATCTGTTGTCAATCTCCTCAAGGATGACGAAGCAATCTGTTTCCAAATGAAGGTAGATGTAAGATAAATTCTTTGACTGCTATTATATTTTTCTTGGCATTAACCAGACACTATTACTGTTTTGTGGCTTTGTCTCCACCAATTATGAACTAAAATAACATCATCTGCTGCAAAGTGTCCTGATCCAAAACTCCTATGCCTCTGCGCAGTGACATTGTGAATTAGTAAAATCAACTCCAATGATTCATTAATACACGTTTAATAAGACTCCGCAAGGTTATGTCAGGCACTTAGAGAGGATGTGTGGAAATAAAGTCTCAGTTCTTCAGTGTCTGACCCCTGTGAAGTGCCTCCTTAATTTTGCTGAAACAATACGTGCAGCTAAGGGTTCGCTGAATCTCTGGGAAGTATTTGTTGTGCACGCTATTTAAATATTCTGTGCAATTGTCAACATTATGTACCCGAAATGAAAACAAATCTTTTGTAGTGAAATGTAGGAAGTTATGCAATAAACTGAAATTTATTGTCTAATTCTCCAACCAAGCTATTGCAAAGCAAATGGAATTAATTAAGATTTTTGTTGGCTGTCTCAATTTAACAATAAACATATTTTTATTTGAGCAATATGTGTATATCATGAAAATATTTCAAGGAAAAATAAGTTATTCAAATGGAGCAGCTTTGTTGTAAATCATACTGCAATTTTTAAAAAAAAATATAATTTATATCAGTATAATTTGTTAGAACTGGTAAAATACTCAAAGCTTTTTAAAAAGGTAAAATGATTTACTTTTTTATTGTCTAGACTATATGTAAGCCATTGCTAATTAATACTGCCCTTTCTGATGGCTTTGCAACAGGCATAACTCAAACAAACCAATTATAAATGATTTTCCAATGTAAACTTTTAACAGCATAGCCTAAGGGCTTGCTCAACATAAAAGTACAATTTAGAAAACATAAGTTTTAACTAAGGTCAGGATATATCAGGTGATGATGGATGTACATGTAAAAACATCTGACTCTGGAATGACAACGTTTTCTTCAAGACTAAGCAAAATGTTGGTGGCAGCGATAAGTAGAGTGAAAAATAGCCTTCAATGAACTAGCCAGAAGGTTTGGGTTTGGGGTCTGAGTTGCTGGGTGGGTTTTTTTTGTGGCGGTGTTTTGGTTTTCTCCACAGTTTTGCAAATTAGAGTTCCAGGGATGCTGGAGAGTATAGTCTGAGTTTTAGACCTATTTTCTACAGCAGGCACACGAGAAATTCAGGCTTTTCAATGCCATCTGCTGTCTTGGGTCTCAGCTAGAAATGAGCCCCCTTTCTGTCTTCTCGCTGCTCGAGCAGAGCCCCTCCGCTGTGGGACTGCGCCGCATGGTGCGGCACCGGCTCCTGTTGGTGACACACATCATCTGGCTTTACGTTTCCAGCTACCGAATGGGAAACATCATGGCTTTGCGGTGCAAAGCACTGATCCACTATACCCTAACGTCACAGGTTTAAGCCTGTTTACCATTTTGGAGGGGTTGAGCCTGGGGGAGATGGTCTGCGTTTGAATAGGTGGCGGTTGACTGCTCCACACTGTCTTTAAGAATATTCATCCTTATTGTCTGTCTTTCAACAGCCTGAGCGAAGCTGGCACAAGCTCGCATCATGTGCTGTGTCTAATTTGGTAGAAGCAGTCACGTGTCCATAGTGTGATCTGTATCATATTTGTACTGCTGAGTCATCTGGTATCAATTCTTGGGGAGCGAAGGCTCCATAGCTGCAGACCCTCACATGTTCCCAGAGCTCCCACTCCCATCTTGTAACTCGTATATCACAGTCCTGCCACAGCCCCACTCCTCTGCCATCTGCCCAACTCACCCGGCCCCTGTCCTGGAGCTCAGGAGCGTCTTTTCCCAGACACACAAGTCACCTCGCCCCTAACTCAGCAGTCCAGTAAGTCACACAGGCTTTGTAAATGATTCCTCAACCTCTCACTCTTCACTGTAGACAGAATAAGATATCAGAGGTCATCAATACATCCCCCATTCTCTTTCAAGAAGTCCATAACTTCACCTCCCTTCACATGTGGTTTCTCCACAACCTCTTGCAGAGAGGTTGGAGAAAATTGGTTTTTATCAAGGCATTTCCTTCTCCGCTCAGCTGAAAACCATTGTCCTGGTTATCAACACCCCACCCGCTGTGCCTGTGCCTGCCTCCTCCACCTGCAAGATGGAATGAAAGATAGCCAAAGACATATCCATGGTTTCACAAAATGTGGATGGAAACTGTACGTTGGAGCCGGGTTACCAGGTTGTCAGCCAAGCTCTGACTGAAGGCTTGTCATTTTGTTGAAGTAAAAAACTAACTTTGCTGATGAAGTAAAGGCAAATTAATTTTATTTTTAATAAAAACACTGCCAGCTTCAATATTTATTAGAATCCCAACCTTACTGACCAAAGTGTGTTTATATAGTACCTTAGTTGCTGCTGAAACTATGAGTGCTACTGGGAAAACCGAAAAATTACATCTTAGTTGAATTAGAAACATTTATAACTTCTGCTATCATACTTATTTGTTCTCTCTCCTTGTGAGCAGAGTCATTCCACTGATGCGGTCTCCCCTCTTTTTTCTTGTCATCTATAATTACATTGAAGGGATTAATAATCGTACATCTTACCCAGCGTCTCGGCTTGATGACAGGGCATTGTTTAATGAGAGCACAATCGGTGTCCTGGCTCTTTGGGAGAGCCAAGGCAGTGCTCGCAGTGGAAATCACTGAAAATAAACATGTGGGAGCTTAAGCGCTCTTTAATAACTCCTTCTGCTTGTTTGGTTAGCAATTTTGATGATTTTTGTCCATTGTGCCTGGCGCTGCTGCTGGAGAGGCATGGTTATTTATGGTGCCAGAGGAGGTTATGATCTCTTTATATAAACTAGGGGACAGAGGTAAAATATGGTAAGTTCTGAGTCATGGAAATTGTTTTAATTTTACAGCTCTAAGGCCAAAACCAAACATCCACAAACAAGAAGCACAGGGTGGGTATTTTTCTCACCAAGTTTTAAATCATTAAGAAATAACTGTTGATATCATTAGTATTAACCATTAGATCAAGAATTAGCCATTAGACTATAATAGAATGAAGATACTGATGTGCCAAGTACCTCGAAAAGCTGTCGATTTGTTACATAGGCACGCTTTGTCCTGTCTGTAGCTTTTATTTCTAGTTAGGTATTTAGATTATATTCGCTAATGGCAAGATGATGTTACCAAATGGGACTGTCTGTGCATTGGAAACAACTGCTCGATTATTTCCTTCTCAGAGGTGCTGTGGTTGATGCACTTGTACGGAGCTTGGGACCTTTGTCTGAAACAAAGGGTTTAGAAAAGTCTCAGCGGGGTGAGATGCATACTACTCACAGCATTGTAGTCCTCGAGTGTTATGACTTTTGCAGTAATCACAAATTGTTTTAGCGAGCACTTGTCTGCCTTTTGTGCCCCGGCGGCGTCCTGGAGTGCTTGCCCTGCCAGGGGACATGGACTGTTTCCCTCTGGAAACGGCTCAGCCTCACCGCAGCAGAGAGCACTACCCCAAGCCCTGCTTTTACTGCTCTCAACCTAACAGGAATCTGCAGGAGCTTTGCTTTGCAGTGTGTGATGGCTGCGGCATTTCCTGTGCCTGGGCTCGGCCAGAGCAGAGCAGGGAGGGAAAGCCCTAATCCCCTGCACCCCAGCATTTGTCACCTAGCTGGCAGCGTGCCCTGTGTGTGCCGGGGATTAGCGCAGGGGACAGAGTTACACTGCCCAGAAACTTTGCCATAAGTGAAGTGAAACATCACTATAAATTAGGAGAGAGCCTGAGAGTGCCTGTTGAGTTGTTCTCAAACAAGGGTTGGCCAGTCCTCAGAGCTGCAACTGGAGCTCAGGGTACCAGTGTTGGTCCTGGGTGCTGGTCCAAGGCCCTGGAGAACCAGAATTAGTGCTCCGATACCCAGCATCTTGTCACATGGCCGTGGCACAGCCTTGGGTCGTGTCCTGGGGACAGGTTGCTCTCAGGTGCTAATTTTCAAGGGACCCGGACTCTGGTTCCAACTCAGGCACTAAATACACCACCCGGTGTCAACCTCCGCCGGGGTGACACCTCTCCTGTAAATGCATTGGTGAAGGACAGGGCACAATGTTCCCCAGACCTCATTAACGAGGGAAGTAGTTTTCCCTCAGACCTTCTGCAGATAACCAGCATCCTACCAAGCAGTCTGGAACACACTCTGTCCTCTTGCATTATATGAGTGAGTCAGACTTCTGCATAATATATTTAATTTGTAACTTATGTATGTGGTAATTTGGGAGACATTTGAGTAGGACATTTCCTTTTCTTGTTACTGGTAGTGCTTGAAATGATGGAAGTTATTCTTTCTCAAGTGAAGTCCACGGGGAAGGGTGGCCAAGAGCTCAGGCTGTGGGGGCCAGCAGTATGTTCAACGAAAGTATATATTAATTTACAATACAAGGGAGGGATTTTTTTTTTCCCTTTTCTGCAGCCATTTTATTTTTCAACGTCAGAAGCCAGCTTTGAAAGACAAGAGTAGTATTTTTTTGAACGAACTCCCTTTTTCCTTCAATTTAACTGGCTGTTTTACAAGCTTCCACAGGGCCCGCTGAGGAGGGGGGAATTGTTTGAGATGAGTTTTGCTCCTGCCCTCCCAGAAGGGTCCTGCCTTCCTTACCTCCTTTGGCTTAGGGCAGCTTTTTATATACCATTATTTGTAATTTACCTAACATAATCTTAATTTATTATATTATACATTTTATTCACTAATTAAATTAGTGAATACAGTACCCAAAATTATAACCTAATTTTATTTATTATCTTACCTATTTTTTGTAACAATATCATTTATTATTTCGTATTTAGAAATTTTATTTCTCTTTTTTCAGATGGTTGGAAACTGTTGAGATATGAAGAAATGTCAAGAAACAAATATCTTGGGCACCCTGCAGGAGTCATTGCTGATTCAAGGGTTAGCCTAGATGTTGCTCCTGATGCCTACAGACCCGACAACCTCTTGTCTTCCTCTCTACATGGTCATCTGCACTAGCTTGGTACTTTACCCCCACTTTTCGCCTGCTCCACATCAGTGGTACTTGCACACCATCTGCTCTGAGAGGCCTTGCAAGGAAGTGCCCTGCAAATCGCTGTGTGGTTTGCAGACTGAATTCCCTGATGACACTCTCATTAATAGTTCTTGCTGCCAAATGCTGTTGGCTCTTACTTTCAGAACTGTCTGCATTAATAACAAGTACCTCCACTTGGAAATTATTTATGTGAAGCATTGTGCTCCTGTCACTGCCACAGACAGCAGCTCCAGACTGGGTGAGAGGGAGACCCTGCAATGAATTCCCAGAGCATGCTGCGACTGCTGGGCTGTCCCGTCAGCAGCCCACCCCTGCCCAAGGGGATGCTGCATGGCAAAGGGATTACGGAAGAGTTTCCCAGCAGTGCTATAGCTTCCTTCCCACAAGCCAGGCATGTTAGGGGCTGAAATCTTCAGGACAAACTAAGTGCAAATTGATGTTATCAATACATTTGGGTCCAGGAGGAGATCGGACAGGTTTTTCTCTTTGAGGAGATATATCTCTCTGGATGTTACACAGGGGGGGCACATGGGAGGCACGATGACACTAGGCAAGACCAGTAGCAATGACCAGCAGAAGCAAATGCCAGACAATGGTTCTCTCTGCAGGATGCCTCTACGGAGAGTCGCGAATTTCCATACCCTACTGGCCGCACTGCCTGAGACGATAAGTGCTTGAGTACTGCACGGTAAAAAAGTCCTGGGAAAAGCAGAACTATTTCTTGTGATAAAGGCTGGCTGCACAGTTTGGGAAGATGAGCCTGTCAGGGACGCTGCTGCACTCAGGCTGAACCGGTGGGAAGTGTGCCTGTTCCTAATAACTGTTGTGTGTATTTATGTGGCAGTCATTGTACTTTGCAAGGAGGGAGTCACAGCAATAATTAGTTAAGAGCGTGAGGTTTTTGGCACAGATTCCCTTTCTCAAGTAGCTGTGATGTTCATATATAAGAAAAATTGATTTGGCATCTAGACAGGATTTCAGCACGCTCATGGTTATGGAAATCAGCTATGGGCATGGAGGAAATCTGTATATTGATTCATAAACTGACTTGATGACTTGTTCATGCTTTAATATTTTCATGGGCTTTTACCCAAAATACAAATGTCAGTAGGTACCACTTGACTGTGCTACAGCACCATCTAAAATGGTGGATGGAATGCAGGGAAGAAAAGGGATTTCCTATTAGACAGAAGCCTTTGCTGTCTGTGCTAATTAATTTTTTCCTTAAAGAAGAGGTTTTTTGTCATTCCCCTTGCTAATTGTGTTAAAATGTGCACCTATATAACACCCAGAGAAAAATGTTTTCTTATGAAAGACCCTCAGTTTCATGGCCACTTTTTCTTTTGCAAGAGCTCAGGAAAACCAGTCCTCCTTCTACTCTCTCAACCATGTGCCAGTATTGCTAGAACTGCCACGATTGTGTGTATGTAACAGTATGGGAAGAGCTTTACTTTGGTATTGTGCAGTAAGGCAAAAGCCAGCATCACTTGCTGTTTCTTTTTTTTGGTCAGACTGGTTAGGTGGTGTTTTGTCAGCATCAGCACTGATCCAAGACTGTAGCATGAAAAACACTTATTAATACACTGACTCTTCATGGACATGTTTCTTTGCAGGTTTAAAATCTTAATCCCTGAATAATACCTCCGCCTGCCTCGTGGTTTTCTTTGGAGACGTTCCAGCGCTGACCAGCCTTGACCCTGTTTGACTTAAGGTATGTGGGCTCGAAATGGAGGCAGTATGGCTGCTGGCCATTATTAAAATGAACGGAAACTATGTCATGTATAATTTCATCTAAGATCCAGTGTGATAACAATATGTGACCAAATACTGATCTCATTTGCAACAGTATGCTTCCGTTGTGACTTCAGAAGAAATCAATGGGTATAATGTAAGATGAGTCACAATGCATACACGGTGCCATAGCAGAGGAGGATTTTCTCCATAAATAATGTCTCTTTTGGCAAGACAGGAAAAAAAGGCTGAAAATCTATACTGTATTGAACTGCACAGTTCAGGAAAGAGCCCTTGTACATAACAGTACATTTTTGAATGTGTAGGTTTTTCCTTGCGGACTAAATCGTCCCTTAAGACAGCTGGTTACTCATTTTCACCACATTTTTGCAAGTCTTTTCCATGACTGGGGTGTAGAGCTAAAAGATCTCTGGGGCCTTGTTTGAAGCTACTGTGTTTGGACACCACCTTACATACTGAAAGCACTCATGGAGAAACCAGGCAGATGTCTCATGATGTCTCAAGGTGTACTGGTAGAAATGTGGACAAATTGTCACATCCTCAGGCAGAGACACGAAGGCCATTTTGTCATTTGGTGGTTGGCTTCTTGCTGCTTATTAAATAATCTGCCAAATTTGTGGCTAACGAGTGATTTAAATGTAGTTTGAAGGCAGCTTTTGTTTCTTTCAACTGCTATTTTAAGAAAGATGCCTTAAGATTAATTGACTGTGAAACTGTATAATTGATGCTGTCTACGCAGCATGCACCAGCCAAAACTGATGGGTAGCGAGAGCACTGGCATCTTGGTAGATGCTGCGTTAAACCCTTCAGAGAACCTCTGCTTGCCCTCTCTTTATGCTCTTGGGTAGGAGAGGGCATGTTTAGTTTTCTGCTTACTCTATTCCCTTTTGTAGTTGTTCATTTGCTAGGTGCATAAAGGAGAGGAGGTCACTTGTGCACATGGGATAAAGAGGTATTATGAATTCTAAAGTGTTTGCTTTATTGGGAAAAGCACAGCGAGCAGGAGAGCGCAGGAACATAATGTGTGAATTTTTAATGAATGCTGTGCCAAGTGTTTGTGCATTTTTTTTTTTTACCTGTAGCAGCTTTATTCATTTGGGAGAGTACTGCGTACAAGATATTCTTTAGTAATATGCTGGCTGCTGTTTAGTTTTAATAAATTAAATCCTTTATATCAATGTAATATTCTTTAGACAAGCACTTCCAAGACAGATTAGAAATGAACTTAAGGGGATTAAAAGCTTCTCTTGCTAAAAACAATGTTTCAGATGGAAAATCCACTTATTTATGTCACTTTCAGTGGACTACATTTGTCTTTAATATGTTGCTACTGCTAAAGAAAGCAGTGCTTTGCCCATGACTGCAGCCTTTCTGCTCTGCTTTACACACACAGTGATGTTTATTTTCTTCAGTACAGTAAGTTGCTTTGGGAAAGACTGATAGCTTTCCATAAAACTGCGAGCAACCATTTTCTTTCTTAGTTGCAGAAAACAAAGGATTTAATGGATCTGGCATTTTAAATAGCCTCAGTCCCTCTGTAAAATAGCAAACTCTGCGAATGGAAGGTATGAGCAGAGAGAAAAATCCACTTTGATTTTCCTCTCACTGCGTTGTAGCAGGCTGAAAACATCAATTGGAAGGTTCTTGTTATCTGTGAAATTCTGGACATCTTGGGAGCAGCCTGCTTTAGCTGGTGTCAGCTCAGGTCTGTGCAGCAGACCGAGGGGGAGGCACTAGCTCGCAAGCTGCTTCCTCTAACTCCTACCTGGTTATCTGTTTCTATATTAAATGCTTGTCCTAGTACATGGTTCAATGGTATGTCAATCCCAGTGGTGGGGCCTCTGGTACCAACCCAAAACCTCATGAGCACACCATACAGAGATCTGATTTGGTATACCAGCACTCTCCAGGCATAAAAATTGCAGTTGGGCAATCTGTATGTGAGATCAGATGCTGTCTGTCCATGCTCTCATTGGTAGACACCCAGCCAGCATAAACCAAGTGCTTTGGTCAACCCATCAAAGCCACAGCCGTACGCCTCTCCAGACCCTCATCACATTTGTCCTGCTTAATATCTGGTCACGCACAGATGGCCATGAACATTTACAGGCTGCCTTTCAGTCCTAGGCTCTGGTAGGAGCTTCTCATTAATCACCAACGAAGTCACACGATACCCATCTGGAAATGGCTGGCTTACCCCCTGATGCTCTCACACTGTGAAATTTCAACAGGGCAGCATCCACCCCTGTGGAATAAATGAGGAGGATCTCATGGGAGATGAAGAATGAAGAGGTTGAATATTCTGAGTATTCAGACAATTTTAAGACCATAATCAGCCCCGTAAGAACAATCCACGTCTGGCAATCTGTACTTTCAGTTCATCTCCTGGACTACAAAAATGCATAGATTTGGCGATTACTCCCCACAGCTGTTGAATGCAATGAGGTCAGAGAAGGTACCTTCTCTGGCAGAAGGTGCTAGGACATGGTTCATCACCCAAAAGGATGAAAGAAGGAAGACCTCCTCTTGAGGCTCCTCACAAAACATCCAGGAAGGGAAGGCGACTGGGGAGCCTTTGAGGACAGTTTGTTTTTACCTTTTCTTAAGTGAGTTAAAAGTCTTTGGTCCACAGAAGAAATGCTCAGAGTAAAAGGAAAAACAGAAGAAATTTGAGAGATTAGTATTTTAATTGGAATGAGGCCTTTCAGCCTATTTATTGTTGCTTTTTGCATATGAGACCATGAAACTATAGTGCTTGCTCCTTGCATGGCAGCACCAAGAGCCACGCTATAGCTTGCGGATCTGTTATTATTCAATTGCATTGCAGACAACTTGGGCAGAGGGAGACATTCAATCCCACAGCACATAAAGTTTGTCTTGGTAACTGTGTCCCTGACACAGTGCTGGATTTTGTTGTTTTAGGCACCCCCCCAAACAGTTCCAGAATAATTTCTATTTGATGATGTTTCATTATACAGTAAAGTATTATTTATTTAAATGGTTTCTGAAGTAATTTATTTCCCAGTACCTGCTTAAAACAAGATAATTTCCCTTAATGCTTTCGGGCCATTGATACTCTAGGATCCACTGTCCGGTTTCAGTCAGTCTTCAAACACTGTTAGTGTCCCCTTTCCATGCCCAGAAGCTGAGGCTCATATTGAATTGTGGTGCATCTGATCAAGCAAGGGATACATTTTCAAAGCAATGCTAAAGGATTGAGTTGCACGACTCTGCTGGTGTTCAAAAGGGCCCTACAGTGAGGCTTTGTATTAACCTTGTATTCCTGGGATTGTATGAGAATAGGCTGGTAAGCAGAAATTGAACCACCATCTTTATTTTTAATTATTTTAATTATTTTGGTCTGGTCTGTTTTCTGAAGCCAGATTTCACTCCTTTCCCCAAAACCACATTTTTTGCTAGTCATAGCATTTATCAGACATCTAAATCCTCTTATATTGCACACGATAACATGTGCTGACTGTTTTAGAGTGGAGACAGTAGATTCATTTTCTGCACAGTAATGATGGGCTCTTCTGTCAGTGTAGCCACTACGAGGGCACTGGTCATAACCCCTGGGGATAAATTTTATGTACACTGCTACACGGCTTATCTCAAAAAGAAAAAAACCTTATCATTCAAGAAAAAAATACATAATTAGGATCAGGGCTGGAATTTCACTGGGAAATGTGGTGTAAAAATGCTTCTCATTTTAAATTAAGCTTTCAATGGCAAGTGCTTGGCTTTCAGCAACTCCTCTGAAACTCTTTTAATTGAAGTTCCATGAAAATCTGGGGAGTTCAGCTCAAGTTCACCTCCCAAACCCATCCTGATTTCATTAAAGATCTGATCTTTCTTTATTTGGCAATAAAATATATATATGTGTGTGTGTATAAATCAGCCATATAACTGTTTTGTTGTTTTTTTTTTTTTTTTAAAGGAACATTTTCCCTTTTCTTTATGAAGGATTAATTCTGCTCTGTGCATGCAATGAGAGATAGAAGGAAGAATCCATGGGAGATCCTTCCTGCTCCCCCCAGGTTGGGATTTGGAGCACAGGACACACTTTCTTATTGCTTCCATCATCTGACTTGTGTTCTGCGTCAGTTGTGGCAGTCTCACGATCATCTCTTTGTGGCCTGGTTAAGGACAGCACAGACTCAGGCCAGTTGCCTTAGCACTTGTGTTACTGCAGGGGAAACACCGTGATCCACATGAACTTGCCTTGGTCAAGCTTGGGTTATTTCTGTGTTATTTGCGTGTCACTATTTTCTGTTCCTGTCTGTAAGACCCAATAAAGGTCTTGATTATTCAAAAGGAAGGGTCTTGCTCAGGACTTGAATCTGGACAGTGATTTTTTTTTTTTTCTTTTAACCCTTCAGCTTTATTCCTTTTCCAGCTGCAGTGTCCAGATATGCCTGTAACGGCAACAAAGGGCTGAGGCTTTATAATATACCAAGGAATATTATCTCTTTGCTAAACCAGTCAAATAGTAAAACATGTCTTCAAAAATTACATTGATTTATCAGAGGTTTTCAATTCGGCTAGAAGGTCCTTTCAAAGCAGTGATTTTGGAGACCTTCATTTTGCCCCTTCTGGGCAGAAACCAGCGTTCCCATTTCCTTCAAAATAAGCTCTGTTGTGTAGATTCCCATGGGACCAAGAGGAAGGATTCCTGGGAATTGCTGGCATTCCCATTTTTATTTTGTGCGAGACTCCAGATGAAAATGTGCTGAAAACGGTGTTAATCCTGAGTTCCCCAAGGCAGAGAATTGTGATACACTTGAGTCCTGTATCAGTCTACCGTGTAGCAGCTTGCCAATAACTCCTCTTTTAGTTATCATTTGGGTACCCAGTTTTCAGTTTCGTCCCACTCCTGGAGTAATAATTGACGCCAGGTTCTTTTACTTTATTCTATTATTTTATCCTGTTACTGTCGCAACCACTACCTGTTCCACAACGCTCCTCGCAAGCCCTGCACGTTGCTATCTGCACTTTTAGTGAATCAGATCTCAGTGTTTCTGATCAGGGTCCAGCTGGAAATACACAGCTTTGTTTCATGTATTTAATATACTCAAAATGCACTAAATGACAGTTTATAATATCATTATCAACAGTTAAAGACATTATAACTTCAAGAAATGAAAAGAAAGTGCAGCCATATGTGGAAATGCTTTATTTTGTGCACTTTTAACCCTCACAATAGTTCAGCTGCAAAAATGGGGACAGCAACAAGAGGCAGGGAGAAAATCGTATGTCTGCAAAATCATTTTTCAGCTTTCCCTCCACTGCTGTCATGAAAGAGCACTGTGCTATTTGGATGGTAAATAACAACTGAGGACTAATTTATTTTTCTTCATAAAATTATTTCTTGAATTGGATTCAAATGTGTTCCTTATTACACGGTTTGATAATTCAGTGATGCTTCCCCCCATAACATACGAGCTGATTTAAACCTTCACTCCAAACAGCCTCGGGCTTATTAAGAACAGTGTGGACTGAGTATGGATTAGGTTTAAAAGTAATAAAAAAGTAGACCTGTTGGTTAGGTGAAAAATTCACTATCAGATTCCTGAGTGCAGCTTTCTTTTCATGTGCAAACTGCATTAAATGAGGCATTTAATTCAACAAATCCATAGTTCTGATCCACCAGAAATAGAGACTGGGTTAGTTCAATTTGTAACAAACGATCTCCATATGATCAAAGTCCTGAGAGCTGATTCCAACATACTGCTTAAATTAGTCTAACACCGAAGTGTTTGGCTCTGGGACAATATTTGGAATGTCTTACCAGAAGAAAAATTCCTCCGCACACATGGTTCCAATATCTGGGAATGCCAACCTTGCTTTTTAATGGGCTGACAGGGAGCCTCCGTGCTAACTTTCTGACTCCAAAAAGTTCTTGTGCTGTCACCCGCAAACCAGCTTGGATAATTTTTCCTTGGCTTCCTTATTAAAGCCTGAATGAAGGGATTGTGTGGCTTTCTTAATGTCACTTGGTCTGCTTGCCATAAATTCAAGCACTCATGATGAAAGCTCCACTTATATTTCGCTGGGAAATGGAATCAAGGAGAATGCACCCTCGTTCACAATAAATAACTAAAGTTGAGTTATTAAGTGTATTTCATATACTGGTGCCTTATTACATCAGCAGTTTAGATAATGGCTTCTTAAAAATACTCCTCTACTGAAATCTATGAAGAGGGGGTCGCACATAGGCATCCCTATGAATGAAAACCGAAACAGCCGGCTAGAGCAATAACTTAGGACTGTATTAACAAATATCAAATATTTACATTTTTACATGCTGCTGTCTGTTTAGATTAAGCAACCATAGCAATAACAGCAGTCGGCAGCGAGGGCCGTATTTGCTCGAGCCCTGCCAGGGAATTCTCAGCTGGGATTGTTTGTTTGCTTTGTGCAATGAAGACTGGAGCTGTTTACATTGTAGCTACAGTTTTAGAGAGTGCTAATTACGCTCTGCTGCTGAACCCCTCCATTTCTCCGAATCGCCTGTCTTGCAAAAATACTTTACCTCAGCCTTGGGGAGAGCAATCTGACTCGCGGCAGGCAACAAAGGGTGCCCCAGTGCTTTTCTTTTTTTAATGTGGTAAGCGGCGCTAAATGGAAGTTCATGCCTTTAACTCCGCTTGCCTTTTTTTTTTTTTTTTTTTGAAGGGATGGACAAGATTTTCAAAGTCACTGGCTGAATCGCCTCTCGCAATTTTACTGCTTTTTATGGAACTTCTTAATGTAAAATTGGCTTATACGGTTCAGCTAGAAGGGTGCATAGTATGTATCTATCTGTCTATTTACATACATTAAACATGTGTATCTTTCTTTACGTTTTCTCTCTATTATTGTATGTGCAGTGGGATGTAATAAATTGACACTTACCCAGGAACAGACAGAGCTGACAGTGAGTAAACACCCCGATTAGCATGTTATTGTCATAACTTTGCAGTTCCTTCCTGATTAGTTAAAATATATGTTGTATGGCTGTGAGATTATTTTTGAATCTGTGCTCAGCATTGCTCGATACTTTATAATGGCCAGAACGGGAGAAGGAGGCGGGATGAAGGATGAAAGTCTGGCACTCAGAAATTCAGCAAACCTACTGTTTTCATGGTAACTATTCTGAACAGGTGGCTAAGTAAGCCAATTAAACAGACTTTAAGAACAAATTATGATAGTAATCCATTGTCTGGGATCATTGAAATGCACTGTGTGGAATCTGTTCCCCAGAGCCGCCTGAATAATGAAAATCTATTTTTGTATAATTTTATTGTTTTCCTATCTTCATTAAATATTCAAAGGATCTCACTCTCTTTTTTTTTTTCCTTAGGAGTGGATGGAGGGGAAAGGAGAGAGAGCTTTTCCCAGAATTTTTGAAAAAGGGTGCAATCTGATTAAAACCAAAATTATTAACATGTAAGAACATATTTTCCTTCCATCAAAACAAGAGTTTGCTAACAAAATTTTATAACTATTTTAGAAAAAGATTTTTTTTTATTGTAAGTTGAAAACCTTCAGTAATTTCATAGACATGAATAAACAAAAGCTCAAAGTCATTCCGACAGAAACATTTTAATCAAAAAAAAGTGCCCTGCAAAGGCCAGTAAAGAAAGTGTGAAACATGAGAGGAACCAATTATAGGCCTAGTGGCTTCAGCGGAGGGCTCCAGAGGTGTGGGAGCTTCTCTCCAGTTTGGGGGAAAGACTACCCAAGGATGGGGACAACGCTGCAAACTGTCTGCTTGAGCTGATTCAGGCCTCGCAATATCAAATCTTCCGTGTCATTGGCATAGCTTGAAAGTTAACACAGGTCCTGACAACTTTTTGTCTGTAACTAGTAGTCTCCAACACAGATCATCTCCTCTGCGTGGTCTTGCTCAGTGATACACCGGTGTTGATTAAAAAACACACCGAAGACTGGCAAACATCACTCTATAAATATATTACGGGGAGGGAAATAGTAAATTTCTCCTTTTTGTTTCTTTTTCTTTTTAGATCCGGGACAGAAAAAGAGTTCTCCGGAATGATTTCAGGCCATTGTACAGCAACAGCTCCGAGTTGCCACGTAGGGCTGCATTTGAACCGCTGACCTAGGAACAAAATAAATTATGTGTAGGCTGAGGTATGGAGATGGTGAGTGACAGAAGAATAGCTCTCAGAAATGGTTTTCAAGAGATTCTGTATTCATTTAAGTAATGTAACTGTTTAGCCAATTTATTCATTTGACAAGTTCCTTTTTAACCATCCTAATTCACCATTTAGCCTAAGATGGCCTTCATTAGTTTATTAGATATTCACTGAAAGAGATTTTAGCATAAATACAGTTCCAGAGAGGATTACCGCCCAGGGAATCTATTCTTTTAACCTACTTATTCGGCTATCGAGTATTTGTTGAAATGGGCTCCTATTTACTTAGTCCCTTAATGAAGTCTACAAAAGCTTTTCTGAAAAGGGAATATTGTTTTGTAAAAATTAGCTTACTTAAATAGTTTTCAAAGCGGTCTGAGAACAAAGATTTCAAAGCTGCAGCTCCAGCCTAATATTTACTTTTTACACTGTACAGTAGTTTAGACTTGCCAGAAAAAGTGCACTTGCTTTTTTGTTTTGTTTTGTTTTGTTTAAATTTCTCTGCTTCTAGTTGTGAGATATATATGTCATTTCTAGGGGTATGGAACTAATTGAGGAATATGTCCTGCCCTTGTTGAGGTGAACAGGGCAGATAAATAAAAACTCCATTGGACATAAATCTCCTCCACTAACATCAAAGAAACAGGATCCTGCTAAGTGTATTTGTATAATGCAGTAATTTATGCAAAAAGCAGCTTTTGTCAGCAATGCAACAAAGCAGCTTTGATAAATGTCCCCTAATTTATTGTCATGTATCTCAAATCAAAGTAAAACATTTACAGCCTGCACACTGAAGGAACCCAGGCGCAGGGTACTTAAAGGGTTTCTCTCCCTTTCCATCTCCCCACCCCCTTTTTTTTTAAAGTACAAAAAGCTAAGTTGGGCAAAAGGTTAAAAAGGATCTGTTTTGAATGCTAAGTACTTTATACAAATTATGGGAAAAAAATAATAATGAAGCTGCTTAAAGAATGACAGAAAAGCCTGTACAAATTCAGATTAAAAAATCCGTTTAGCTTTTCTCTTATGGGTGGTGTTTGACGAATCATAATGTGGACGCTAATTGTCTTTTACAGGGACCATTCCAGTTTCTCAGGTTTTGGAGGAATAAAATGTTGACTCTAAGACGATGGCTGTTTGGAGTCAGTGCTTGGCTGTTTGGAGTCAGTGCTTCCCTTTCCCCTTCGCCTGTGGATTCTTCGGAGCAGCTGTCTTTCATATGCATGGCACATTTTGGAAGTCAGATCAAGTGTGAGTTGTTGGGGGGACCTTTTATTACTGACTTTAGGCAGGAAAATCACACCCCAGAAGAAGAGAAGGCCAGCAGTGCCATGAGCTCCATCCCCGCCGCAGGGCTGATGGTACTTCTGTGGTGCAGAAACGTGTTGGCTTTTCTCCTTACGTCTCAGGATAGACCTACTGGTTTGACATAGTCAAGCAGACTGCTTGGCCTTGTGTCATCTTGCATTGCACAAAAATTGTACAAAGGACCATTCTGTGATTCAAGGGTATCATGAAGCGATATGGCTGACAAGGCGTGGTCTGAAATGGGCCCGATATGATGTCTGTTAGTGGGGTTAGCAGTTAAGTCCTTGTGTGGGTGAGCATGTGGGAGCCGCCGTGTCTGTAGCCATGTCCCCTGTCAGGAGGTCCCTGCAGGAGCCCTTCTCCAGCCAGATGTTCTACCTCCAGCTGAGCACTGCAGGGCCCTCTCTGCTGAGATTAGAAGAGAAAAATCAGCTACAAAGGTGCTCCTCACACCCTCAGGGCTGCTGCTGACGTTGCAGGAGCTATACACCAGGGAAGGCCTGAAATCAGCTGGCTGGAGGGAGACCATCTAATGCCTATCAATCAGATGATAAATTAAAACTACATGGGCTTTTCAGTCACCCACAGTATCTCTCAGTTAAAAAAGACCGAAAGTGATATGGCTCCTCCTCAAGCCCCTTTGATATTTAGGGGGAGCGATAAATTAAGTTCTGTTTCAGCAGAGATCTAGCACGGCTCCACATGTCAGTTTGCTTCAGAAGTAGACAGCATTTCTATGTTTTTTACTTAGAAAGCTCTGTTTATAATAAAACAAACATACAGCTTCAGGAGTATAATATCCTTTGAGTGGAGTTGTTTCAAAGTGTTTTACAACCCATCTGGTAGACTGACTCTAACCATTAGGCATGTTCTTGGAGAAAATGCCTTATTCACACAGATAGTAGTATGGTTCTGGTATTGCAAACCAGAAGAACGAAACTTTGCAAAGCCAGGCCTGCTGCACCATAAAACAGAGACATGGAGTTCAATGAGAAAGTGAAAAGGAGCAGTTGTTAAAAAAAAAAAAAAGGGTTTTATTTTCTTTGTATAAAAGTTCTGCCTGCTGGGAATGAGTCTGCCTCTCCCAGCACCAGCTCGCCTCTTGAAAGAGCGCAAGTCGTCTGTACTATGGAGCAATTCACTGTAATTTCTTCTGCATGTCTGTCTTTGTTGTTGTTGTCATTAAGGCATATTAATTAAGATTATAAGTTAATATATAATAATTTAAGTTAATATCATAATTACTAGGTTTACAATTAAAATTTGGTAAAAGTAGCTACAGTCAATGAAATGAGAGCTGTTCATGTTAAAAGCATCAAAAATATGCTTAACAAAGCTAATTGTAAATATTATGAATGTACCATTTGAATCACAGGAAAGCCCAGAGGCCTTTGTCAGGTGTAAGGCTCAAGGGATAGTCTCCAGGAATAGGCAGTTTAAAAAAAAATAGACCAAACCCCGCTCCCCTACCCCCCCAAAAAAAAAACCCCGCACAGCTAGCTCCATGCAAGGCTGTGTCCTCATCACCGGGTCAAGCAGAATGTGGTACAACAGTGCCAGGACCGAAACAACGGCCCAAGTGGGGGTATGATTTCTATGTATACGTGTATGCATATGTGTACACGTATGTATGTAGAGTAAATAGTGTGTGTATACGTACCTTTATGCATGTACAGAGACATACACCCTATATATGTGTGCTATATATACACATATACATATATATGTATATATAAGTATACATAAATATACATACACATACACACATACAATGTATGTAGCTATGCAGCNTTTCTTTGTATAAAAGTTCTGCCTGCTGGGAATGAGTCTGCCTCTCCCAGCACCAGCTCGCCTCTTGAAAGAGCGCAAGTCGTCTGTACTATGGAGCAATTCACTGTAATTTCTTCTGCATGTCTGTCTTTGTTGTTGTTGTCATTAAGGCATATTAATTAAGATTATAAGTTAATANCTAGCTCCATGCAAGGCTGTGTCCTCATCACCGGGTCAAGCAGAATGTGGTACAACAGTGCCAGGACCGAAACAACGGCCCAAGTGGGGGTATGATTTCTATGTATACGTGTATGCATATGTGTACATGTATGTATGTAGAGTAAATAGTGTGTGTATACGTACCTTTATGCATGTACAGAGACATACACCCTATATATGTGTGCTATATATACACATATACATATATATGTATATATAAGTATACATAAATATACATACACATACACACATACAATGTATGTAGCTATGCAGCACACCTGTTAAGACTCAATTATAAAATACAAGCTTTCCGAGCGTCTGGGTGCCCGCCTTGTGGGAGATGCACTGGTAGGAGGGCAGCCGTGTGCGCAGTGGGTCTGGCAAGGCGGGGAGCAGAGACCAGTGGGTGCTGGGGAGGGTGCCATGGCTGCACCGGAGGATCTCGCAAACAGAGGACAAAAACCATGGCATTTTGTCCCATGAGGAATGGTGATGAGGAGAGTAAGAATTCTCAAAGGACAGTATCACCAGTGGCACAGGCGCTGTGCCACATTGGGTAGTGGGGACCACTAGGTCCATTTAACCTGACCTGTTGTGAAAATGATGCCCAGCCTGTGCTCACTGCATCTTTAAAAACTTCCATTGAACCACCTTGACAATTTGCCCTCCTAACCGCAGTGTACCGTGGCTTCCTGCCCTCAGTGTGGAGCATTGCCTGTTGCTGGACACCGAAACCCCAGAGCTGAGATGCTGGCCTGTGTGCAGGCTGTGGTGGCCGAGCTGTAAGCCAGCGGCCATTGCTGTGCCCTGCATGTGGGAAAGGGGCACACCTTGACCAAACAAAACCCTCTGCTTCACGTGATGTATCGCGTTTTAGATACTGCTAATTGAGCTAACGCATGACAAATGATGTAAAGCAATGCTTGACAAAGGTATATAAACAAGGTTTTGAGGGATATTATCTAAACGGTGATATTCTGTGGGCAGAAGGAGACTAAGCACAAGGAGCAAACCATTACATGAGACCTTTTCATTTGATTTTTTACATAGAAACAAAAAGGAGAACAACGTGCCTGGAGATCATGAAAAAAAGGTGAAATAGAGCCAAGGTCAGCAGAGCTCTTCAGCAGGTATGTCACGTTAAAAATACAGTCTCCTACAGCTTTTCATGAATGACTGCTCAGGTGCGGGTGTGCTGCCCTGATGTGGAGTTGAGTGGTGGCCTATGCTTGGAGTTTGGCATCAAAGGGTACTTACACCTTGTTGTCAATATATTCTGCCTCTTGCTTTCAATATATACTTTTTTTTTTCTTGCTTGTTACAGCAATAAACTGTTTCCATTTCTGAGCAGAGCCCCCGATGGCTGCACTTCTTTGTCACCCCACCAAAGCCCCCTGCCACTGCCGCGTCCTGCCCGCAGGGCTGGAGACATGTCCGTGTGTGCTCGTTTGGGCTTCATCTTCATGAGGGGGTGATGCTGGTGTGCCAAAAAAAGTTTGAATTTTGCATGGCAAAAGGGGTCAAACACTGTGATCTTGGGAAAGAAGTCTTCATTTAACACATTTCCTTAACTTTTTGAGTAAGTGAAATCATGAAACCTTCTCCTGTTTTGTGTTTCCTTTTCACACCGATAAAAGCTTTCCAGACCCAGTTAGCAGCCACTCACTTTCTCTTTCTTGTTAGTACCACAAAAAAAAGGCGAATTACAGTTTTGCTAACATTTCAGGGAGGCGGGTGTGTTTTGCACAGTTAAATTAGCAGCAAATCTTGAAATATAAATCTATACGCTAACCAGATAAGCTGCAGGCTATGTGTTACAGAAGGAAAAACCTACCCAAGGTGTGCTCTTCAGCCGTGGTGCCGCCCGTAGGGACGCCTGGGTGAGAGGAGGGGCAGCAAGCTGCCTGCACCCTGCCTGCACCCTGCCTGCGCCTCCAGCCCTGGCCAGGGCCACTTAAAATAATGTTAGTGCTTTGTATTGACTGGAGGTTGCGATGAAATTTTATCCCAATACTTTTAAAGCAGAGACAGCTGTGAGTAGCTGTTAAATAGACACAAACAAGAGCTCGGTCCAAAATATGCATGTTCAACATAGTGCTTTATATATAAGTTGTGCTACGAGACCACAAAAATGAAGAAACCAAAACTTATTAATTATTTGAAATAGAAACACTCTCTTTTTAAAGGCAGGCACCCTTTTTAGATGTCTTGTTTAAGCATTGCATTGATTTTTTTAAATTTTTGAAGCCCCTTTATCTCAGTGCACTTATTTTATGAGAGTTACATTTTAACACATGGTTTTGGTTTATTATGTAATGCTTCAATAAGTAAATGCAAATTACCAATAATGATCTTTTTAATTTGAAACATAACTTGACCAAAATCAAACATTTCAAGCAAATAAACGGGAAGGGATTTTTTTCTAAAGTTTGTCTTATTTCACAAATTAGTTTCAGTGTCTGACACACACACACACGTGCATATTTCAAAGAAGTTCACATTTAATGCGAATAGGACAAATAAAAAAACCCCAACAAAATCAACACCCCCTCACCCCCCAATTTTGGAATGTGTCATTAAAACCACATGGATTTTAAATTCTTGTTCTTATACAGAAAATTGCATTAGCAGATTTTGACCTCGAGACTAAGCCAAGCTACATGTGTTAAAGGCCCAGCATCTCCGCTCTGATCTGTAGGACTGTTCCTGCATACTGACTAAATAAATGCAGCCTACTGATGTAACAGCATCCTGCATATGTCTCATATTAATGGCATTTTCCTAATAGTAATAGCATTAAAAGCCTGCCTACTTTGCTATTGAGTTACCCTATTTAGGATAATTTGCCCAGAAAGACTATCCTTGAGCATGTGAACAAGCATATCATTTTATAACACTTAACTTAAAATATCGAAATCAAAGCAAGCTGACAGTTTGATTCCAGAACTCGTATTTTTCCATTAAAAAAAATAACCTGTTGTGTTTCTTGAATAATTTATTATCTGGATTTTTGTTGTATTTTCCACATGGAATTGATAAAGAAAGAATACTTTTTTTTCTAAAGAAGTTTGGAAGAGTGAAAATTCACACATGGAAAACAAATGAGCATCGGGAAACACTCCTCGTAGCTAATGGCTACTTGGTATGTCGCCAGAATTCATACAGATCCTTAAAATCAAGTAAATTATGCCCGCAGTGATAGCTCCCTTTCGCTGGAGTCCCACAACAACCACCAAATGACGGAGCAGAGCTGAACTGCCAAATTTCATTTTTCACCTGCCGATTCCTTTCAATTAAGTAGATTCGTTTGCCGCAGAAGGGCCTATGCATATTTTCTAGTAGGGCAGGTAGGACTGAGCTACCATCAGGGCTGCAGCCTGCGAGCCCTCCATCCATCCCGGCCCGCCATCCATCCCTGCCATCCATCCCTGATGGCAGGGTTTGTCCTACTCTTTGCTGAGTCAAAAAATAAAAGACACGACAGAGGCAAAAGAAAGCAGACATGTGCATCTTCTTTAAACAGCCCACTACAGGAAAATGGAGGGAATATGAGCTTTCAAAAGAATATAAAAAAAGCAGCGTTTATTCTCCTGTTCTGTTCTTGTGATAAGAGATCACACACTTTAACTGCCTTATTGAACTCGCAGGTTAAGAAACCTGCCACTCATCACGCAACAGATTAAATAACTGGCAAATTATGTGCTAGAAAAATTAGGATGGATTACACAAATATCTGTTAAGGCTATGATAAATATTTATAAACAATCTTCCTTGCAGAACATGTCTCTGTCATTCATTTTGCTGCAATGAAAAACCTGGAACAATGGAACTAATGACTACATTGTTCCAAAGTTAAGTAGTATATCTAATAAGGAAAATAATCAAATGAGCCAAATTCTTTATGAACACAACAGTGAAGCAATTAAAATAAATGTGATTTTCCAGATCAAAACTTCTGGCTGTTAATTGCTATATGGCACCTATCCTAGTCATATGAGTTTCCCTTGCAGCTGTTTTTATTTCATGATACATTTTGAAATCCCAGGAGCCTGGTCCTGGGATCTGCCATACAGACAGTTAGCCTGAAAACCAGGATACTTATCAAGTGTTTACAATCTGGGTAGATGAACTCTCAAGGCAGGCCTTTGAGAACAAGCTTTTTCTTGCCATTTGCATTTTGTTTGCAATGTGTTTCCAATGAAGATAATTTATTGATGCAGGCGTTGTAGGCTGGAGCACGCGGGTTCGCTGCCGTAGGAGGGGAGCGCAGGCAGGCGAGGCGCGGGGAGCAGGGGTTGTCCCCTCACTTGCGGTTGGGGGCACTGCTGCGTGTGCCACGCCAACAGGCAGCATGGTACCAGGGCTGGGGTGCAAATAATGCAAATACAATTCAGCTTTTCTCTTACCTTCCACGGCCTCTGATGCTCTGCATCTGACAGCTTCTCTTGGGTGTGGTTTTTTTTTTGCAATTTCTGCCATTTATGGGTGTCCGAGTTCAGGACCAACGAGCTTATTTAACTCGCAACACCCCTCCGCCTTGAGCTACAAGTGCTCACTGGAAACATGGCATATTCCAGCTGGTTTATGCGAAGCTGTATTTTAGTATCTGTGGGTTGTTAACGAGATTAAAGAACTCAGTTACAGGGAAAGACAAATGTAGTTTGTCCGACATTAAGCAGATATTGGCATCCCTAGGTGCAACTCAGGAGTCAGTGATCTCAGGTATCGAACAAGCTAAAGCCACGAGCAATATGATATTGATTAGACAATGGGTATTGTATTTACCCACATAGTTTTATTGGGTGAGGCTCAATGCGATGCATTTTTATTTGGGAAACTTAAGGAAGATAATTAAAAATGCTGTAAGGAGATCCTAGCAGCCTTCCTGCTTTTCTTTTTAAAGGCTACAGATGTCTTGTCTTCTTTCTTTAAAACTGCGTGTGCTCCCTCCCCACCTTCCAAAAGATCAAGGGTAATAATAATAACAATAATAATACGGTATCCTGGAAATTTTCTACATGCCTCAAGAGAACTTTAATTTTTTCCAGAAACTGTTTTCGGACAACAGCCGCCTCTTCTGCTTTTCCTTTTACCCTGCCTGGATTGCCAGCGCTGCTGTGACGAAGGTAACGTTTTGTCTTTGAGCGTGCGGCCTTTTCTGTAGAAAACACACCTCTTGCTAACCGAAACTATGCGGAGTTCAGCTATCCTTCGCAGGACGTTGTTTTCCTCCATTCTGTGCCCCCCGTCCTGTCCCTGCTTCCCCCTTGCCATTGCCAGGTGGTACCAATGCCAGTGTTCATTTTTGCAGATAATACGAGGTGGTTAAAACTTGAGCTTTAACTCAAGTTAGCCTCGGTTAAAAGTGTGGTGCTAGGCAGTGCCGGCTTGCAGGCCTGCCTGTGTTGCTGGCATGGGTCAGAGTGGCCACTGTGTGAATTTTAGTCCATGCCTCTCACTGAAGGTTTGTCCCCAGCACACCCAGGCTGGCTGTGCGGTACTCAGTGCTTCCCCACCCCTGGGCATGCAGTTTTGTCCCAGGTAGCCTTAAAACCCAACTAAAACACCCTTATGGTGAAGGCCAACATGATGCTGCAGTTATTCTTTGCACCTTTCTGACTGCTGAATCCCGACTGGATGAGCCCAACCTGCTGCCCAAGCCAGGACTCTCCGGGAGAAAGGCAGGCAGGGATGTAGCGATCAAAATCTGTCTGGGCACTGTCCGGCTGCATGCCGAGGTGAGAACGGATGCGAACCAAGGGGGGAAACCACTCAGGGTTTGATGAAGAGATGAATAAAAAAGCCATATCTAGGGTTGGACAACACCCCTGGAGAAGGAAAACTACGGCACAGAGGCAGGAGCACAAAATAAAGGCAGGGACTTTTCCCACTGAAGCCACTGTTGGAAGGTGTGAGGCTGGTGATGCCATGGGCCAGGAACATGCATGGGTGAGGTACAGCTGGACAGCATGGGTGTAACCAGCCCTTCCCAGCCAGTTACTGGCACGGGCATCTTCTGCAGTCACAGCCATGCATCTGCCAGTCAGGGAAGGGGAAGCCTCACTGAGGGGGAGAGAAATGTAAAGATTTTTCCAAGATAATTTAAAAATGGTTTTATATTGAACAGTGCTCATAAACCAGTAACTCCCAAATTTATCCAGAGCTGTAACTTAGGTAACACTTTGTACTTTGCACTCCCATAATATACACATACTTTAAGTCCCTGTACTGCAAATTGTGAGACAGTGTCGAGGCAGCAAATGACACCTTCCTCCTGCTCAGCCCCTGCTGGCTGAAGGTGGCCCATGTGGTGAGGGGGGAACAGCCCCAGCCCCGCCAGGGACACTGGGAAGCTCTGAAGACTGTGTGAACCCATCCTGGTGCGCGGGATGAAGAGGATGTCTTCTAGATTCCTCACATCCACAAACATCTCAACTGATCGGTCTGAAACACCCCTGGAGAATATGTCCTGTTTTGCTTTCTCCCTTCAATTGCATTCCCTTTCTCTGAGGGCTTGTTCTTGGTCTTTTTTTTTTTTTTTTATGATCCCACAGCACTGTCATGTTTGCCAGCCCCAACATCACGTTCCTCTCTTTCATCAGACAACTGAGTCATAGCATCTTTCAATTTGGACTTGCTTTTTGTTTTTTTTTCTGTGGGACTTTGGCCCAAACAGCACAACACACACGGCATCCGCCCAGACTCGACACACAGCGAGGCATCCGCCCAGCATGGGGGTGAAATGGGACTCATATTTTCACCATCTTTGCCCCTGGGAATTTTGGCATCCTGAGACTATTGTATCTGTGTTAGGTGTGATAGCTTAGCATTTCCCCATGGGTGACTGCTGCTCTCTGACTCTCCAGGCTTCTAGCCATGGGGCTTTTAATTCTTTTTCTCCATCCCGGTCCATCCCTGATGTACCGCTGGTGCTGCCAGCTCTGGTTCCCATTTGTAAGGCAGCTTCTGACAGCTCCCACTGCTCCCACCACTCTCAAACCTGATGCTTTCCAGCTCTGGGCTCTGGGAGGAGAGGTGCGAGGCAGGACGCGCAGAGTGCCTGGAGGAGTGGGTGAGCAGCTCCTGGACCCACACTTGGAGCACCTTCTCCATCTGCACCACATCACGGGAATACAAAATGGCACCGAGTCGTACTTTTCCTCATTAGATGTGGGCAAACTTGGCTGGAGCACAAGTGCAAAAGCTTGTCTTTCTTCAGCTGCTTGTAATTCATGCTTGAGCAAGAGCATTATTTGGGGCTTAAGTCAGACTCTTCTAAGTAGGTCACAATTCTTCTTCTAGACACAAATTCCTGCCTCCGACTTCTCAGAAACATGGATTCTCAGTCTCTCCTGATTTGTGTAACACCTCAGGTGCCCTCTTATCAGCTTTATCAGCTCATCAGATGAATCCACAAAACAAACAGTTACTAAGTTGCTGCCTGCATAGGGTTCAGACTTGGAAAAGTTCCTCTGCCTTGGGTGGCAGCCATTTCTCTGTCAGATTTCCATGGCTGATTTTTTCCCATTTTAGTGATGCTCCACTGTTAGCTCTGTAGCCAGGTAAAAGGATGTATCGTGCATCTCCTGTGGTCGTTGCATCAATGAGAGGACAAAAGGCTGCAGAGATGGCCAGGAAACTCCAGTCCATATGGGGTTTGTTGTCTGAAACAGATGCCGTGCAGTCCACGCTATAAAACAGAATTCATTTTACAGAGATCGATTCCTCAAATCATCACAGCATGTGTTAGACATTACTCCTTTTGCATAGCGCTATAAGGGGTTCAGACACACCCAGGCATACAATGAGGGAGATAAAAGAACACAATGAGATAGAAAATAGAGTGTAAGAGACTACAACACAATGTGATACAACACACAACAAGGGTGGTGTAGAGCTCGTCACTGAACTGGCAGGATATGGCTGTTTGATATTTCTGCAGGGTAGTTCTGATAGTCTACACCAGGTCACCAGCCTGATGTTGAAAAAGATAGCGGTTTGCTTGTTTCAAGCCAAAACAAAGAAACAGAGAGAGAAAAAGAGAAAGAGAGAGAGAGAGAGAGAAAGAGAGAAGTTCTAGCCGATTCAATGGAGGTATGAGTCTGACCTTTAAAAATACTGGTGGGAAGTAAGAACCAACCAACCACCCTACTTCTCACCACAGGTGGAGACTTGGAAGTTAATACAGTTTTAGCGAAGTCATCTGGCCAGGGGAGACTGTCCGTAGGGGTGGATAGTGCTCATTAGAAGACAGATGTTGGGACATTTGTCCGCATCACAATCCCAGATGGTTTTTATTCCTCGATTGCCACTTTGGAGTGCAGTGGTAAAATGCTGGAGCTGGAGCGTGGCTTTTTCCTGTGGTCATCTTTGTATCACTGAAACAAGTTGAAGTATTATTTTACAATGGCATACAGGATGCCCGCAGGCTTTTATGTTTTTTTTTTGTTGTTTTTGTTTTTTTGTTTCTGTGAAGTTATTTTCTACTTCCTCTTCTAAAAAGAAACAAAACATTAAATGTCTAATTGAATAGCCTGTTGGAAAAGCCACATAGGAAGGCTGAGCACATGAACTTCTGTGAAGCAAATGCCTTTGTTTCCAAACAGTCTAGTGATAGCAAATATTTATTGGCATTTTCCTTCCACAGGGGCGTTAACTATTATAATTTGCTCGTACGTACATCATGAGGACTTTCAGATTTCGAACAGAACATCTGTTGGTCAAAGATGAAAAAAACCTTGAAAAAAACCCCGTATCTATTTTTCCAGGGTTATGAATCTAACAGCATCACAAATTATCGCTAGGAAAACATTTCAAAAGCCTGAACTTGCACTTATGGAAAAAGGAACACAGATAGAGGAAACAGATAAATACGCGTTGTGTTAGTAGGCTTTGTTTTCTGAAATGATATATTGTTCCGGAGAAGTGGTTAACAAACAAATTATTGTCTGTGTCCAATACAGCCAGATCTTTGGTTCCACTGAACAGATGTTGAGGTGAAGCAGATTAAAGCTTAATTCACAATAGGGCTGTACCACAGGAAAGGTGCCCTAAGTTTATCTATTGTTAAATAATATAATTTATTGTCTTAGAGGGCTACGGAGCATTTTCTGTTCCTTTTCTACTTTTTGAACAAAGATTTATAACCCAGATAATCCCCAATTTTAGATATTTGCTGCAGGTTATATTTGAAAGAATTTCCCAAAAGACTGATAACCCCTTTTTTTTTTCCCTTAACCACAGTCAAACCAGTCAACTAATATGATGCCTGCTTCAAATAATGTATTTGCTGCCTCTGTGCATGATAAGTTTTCATTTAGTCTATGATCAGCTGACAGTATGCAAGTTTGCAGATACCAGTAATTGAATACAGATAACCTTGGTTGTTGACCTATGCAGAGCCATGACTGTCTAGTTTCCATTGTTTCTGTTTTTGCTAGTTGACACAAAACTGATGTGGGCTGAATTTATATATTAGCCATCTATTATAGTGGGAATTGCTTATCGTTATGGATGGATATTGCAAGAAGTTTCTATTTATTTAACCTAATAAGATGGCAAAAATGAAGCTGATTGGGCCAATTCAGGATTGGATTTAACCCTTAGCAACCTGGTTAGTTTCTGCATGGATAGCAGGGCAGGAAAAGGACGGTTGCCTTAGTTCTATTTTTTACAAATTGATTTTCTTTTTGGTTGGAGGGATTATTTTTTCTAGCAAAGAACGCCATGAAATATTGAGGAACTGTTTGAAGTTGAGGGTGGCAAAGGAGCCAAGCAGCGCTGGGTATCCAAAGCTGCTTGGCTTCTGATTGCAGTAGACAGCTAATTCTCTTAGACTCCATTGCGAGCCCACTCTGAAAAGACTATGAGGTGGAGTTTGCCAAGAGATGGAGAGGACAGTGGCAGCATAGTCCCTGTGAGAACTGCCTGCTATACACAGCTTGGCCTTCAAATCGCATACCAGAAGCTGCTCTTCTGCAGGTTGGGGCTGTCCCCGGCCTCGTGCATGTTACAGGCAGGACAAGACTCCTTTGGCTGTTTGCGGTGATTGTGACTAACTCGGTTTTAATTTCACCCTGGCTGCGATGAGTTGTGCAAGTTCCTAGTTATCCATGAGCCTGTATAGGTCTCGAATGAAACCGTGGGTTTACAACTACAATGTGCCTATTGTAAATTGCTTATGCAGCATGTACGCTACTGCAGCCTAGGAAAGACTGATTGCGGAAGGGCAGACACAAATCAAGAGAGCCATCTTTTTTTTTTAAACTATTAAAGTGATGGTCAAACTCTGGCCCCACTGATGCTGATGGCAAAACTTCAAGGCAACTAATTGCCTGGTGTCAGTGGCACTATGGGCAGCTTTTTTCCCACCTGAGAGGAAGAGAAGAAATCCTGCATGAAGTCCCAATGGAGGGGCCACTGGATTTTTCAGAAGAAGTGGGTTTATGACAGGGCTATTGAGACACTTGAAGAGCCTTTATGTCCCAGCTATTCAAGCCTTGCTCATGTTGTGCACCAAGACTCACAAGGTTTGCTCACGACCATGAAAGCAAAATGGCTACCTGGAATCCTGATCGCCTTGTGTACTACAGCAAAGCACACAGAAACATGATAGTGCAGCTCATATTGAAATCTCTGCTTTTAGCCTGTGTCATAGCAGCAAGGGCGAGTGCCATGAAGTCCCTCTATGGCTGAGTCCTGTTTTTGTTAAACTGCGGTTGTCAATCAAGGTAGCTAAAGTGATCTCGTTTTTCAAAATGGCTTTCACCCTCTTCTGTAAATGGTTTTCTTGGCAAATACAGTTTTAAAAATCTAGGGAACCATGAAAAGGAAACTTTTAAGCACCCCTTTCTTTTGGCCACTTTTCTGAACCCCGTCACCTAGCTCACGGATCTCAGTTTGGCTGCGAAGATGGACACTGGGAAGCTGTGGGAATGCAGCACCCAGGTAAGGTGTTGCATTCCTCTTCTGCATGCATTTAAGGATAAGAGATGCCTAGAAGTACCAAATATTTTAGTGAATAGACCTTTTACTTCTAGAAAGCAATTTTTTTCCCCATCTCCTCCCCCCTCCCCGCTGCCTTCAAGGAGTACCGAGCACAAGGTCAATGCAATCTTT